>JACEFZ010013558.1:0-42051 GCA_014155875.1 Cepaea nemoralis
ACATCAAGAATACAATTCAATCTACCACAGAATAATGTCTCGGTGTGTTAACCACGCATAGAAAGAACAGATGGTTCAATCCAAAATGTGAAGAAGCAGTCTTTAGGAAAAAGAATGCCAGACAGCTATGGCTAAATGACATCAACAACATCCAAAAGGAAGAGCAATATAGAAATGAATGTAAAGAGGCTACAAAAATAGTTCGACAGCAGAAGCGAGAGTATATGAGTAATGTAATCAAAGATATGGAAACTAATCACCAGAAAAACGAATCCAGAAAGTTTTTTAAAGAACTGAAGTCAATGAAACGAGGGCACCAACACAACACATATGGTTTAAAAGACAAAAATGGGAATATGATAAATACCAATGAGGAAATGTGCAACACATGGAAATAATACTTGTTTAATTACTAAATTGTGAAGCTCCAAGTAACACTTTCCCACATGAAGAAGTTCTAGCGTGTGAACCATAAATTGAAGAACCTGCATTTGAAGAAATCCTATATGTAATCACACGACTTAAAAACAATAAGGCAACTGGGGTTGATGGAATTGCTGCTGAATTCAGTGCTGCAACTCCAGTCATTAGATATAAAACCTACCGATTCCTACACCAGCATTCAAAGAGCCTGTTCCTCTGTGTCACGGAAAAACTGCAGTTTGGTGATTCCTTGATAACTTACATATCAAAATGCAATGAAGGAGGAGGGTTAACAATTGTGTACTTCATTCTGAGAGGAGGAATAAAGTAAAGATCATTGACCTCCGAATATAAAAATAGGATACAGGTACTCGCCGAGGTCAGTGGCTGCCGCTCGTATCGGCCGACGGGAAAACGAACGGACAAGAACGGGGAACAGAAAGACGGTGATCAAAGCATAGATCTCTTTGAAGTGCGACCAGCGATGAACGGAGGAACAGCGTAACAACGGAGGAAACGAGAAAATAGTCACTACGTGATTTTACCGCTGTTTGATGGGCAGGATACGGCAAATTTGATTGTAGATCAAACAATCAACGGAGGATTGGACACTCGTTATAAATAGTAGAACATGGGGTTTCTGTTTAGTGTGTGTTCCAAACTGGGCTGAATGAGATATGCATCCTGAGTGGGGAAAGAAATACACGTCCCTAATGGTTGAAAGAATATGGGATATTAGTGTGTTATTCGCTAGTGTATTTCGATTCCAGGAGGATAAGTGAATATATAAGGTATTATAATCTTAGTGTATTAGTTTAGCATAGGAAAATAGATGTGTGTGCATAGCGTTTACCATTGCTTTCTATTAGTGAATAGTTTAGACTTTGGTGAATTCATATGTCTTATGTGGGTGTTTACTTCGGAAGCCTTGTCATTATGGCTGGAGAAGGACACTTGCATAAGTAGTAGTAAGTGGCAGAAGCTTATCACTGGATCTGTTATACTTTTCACAGGTTCCAACTCCCATCGGGATATAGCAGAGAAGATAGACACATACTTCTTGTGTGCTGGAAAAAGCTTTGTTGAATAACTCAAGGCATGTCATTTGTGGGGAGAGCAAATACCCCAATAAACCAAGTAATAAATTAGACAGGATCAAATAAGAAATAAACTATACTTTTAAAGGAACTTTGAAAAAGAAGATCCAGATAACCAAAGTAATAATGGAAAAAGAAAGATAAGTTTGCAGAAAGCAAAGCAAAATAAAACTACATACGTCTTGTATGCCTAGTGAAGAAACAATAGACAAGTAAAAACATTGCTACTCATTAAAGACAATATGCCGAACTGTGGTGATGTGGTTTTTTCCGGTGTTGGATAATTACCTTCATGAAACAGACTCGGGCGAAAGTATAAACTTACTGGAATATTATTACTGTACAGTGATCCAGTGGTGAACAGTTTTGTTTCATTCAATAACGGATTTACCGTCAGACTCAAGCATACGGATCATCCAGGGTGAGATCTTTCCTGTTTGATGTGCTGTCCTGTGGTTTTGCAAAATGAGTGGGCGAGATGTGACACCGCTGCTAGACATTCAGAGTTCATTCTTGCACCAACAATAGAATACACTATCAACTACGCTTACACAGTCCATACATACACCAGACATAGTTTTTATTAATAAATCTTTTATTTATCGTTGAAAGGAACTGTTGTCGGAGTATGTGTTGAGGGAATAACAGAGAGAGTGAAAGAAATAGATATATGGAAGGGAAGACAGAAGGGAGGAGTGTAGACCGAAGTCAGTCAATAATCCCAACAGATAATAAGTTTGAAGATGTGCTTGTTGATTCCACATTCCTCCCGAGAAAACATGTGACACTCTGTACGCCACAAACAATTGTATTTACCAATTCACATGTAGATTCCAGCTCTTCTACATTGGTAGAACAGAGAGACAGCATAACAAACGAGTGTCAGAACACATACCTCAATGGGTCAACAAGATACAACACACAGGAGATGCTATCCTCGTGGGGCCGACACAACGGAAGCTCCCGGCGCCTTCAATTGGTAGGCACATTGTCGAGAGCGGCCATGTGGTTGACAGAGACACTCCCTTTCGCGTGTTGTTTAACACACAAAATACTCGCTTGTTAAAATTTGCAGAAGCAATTATGATCAATCAACGCAAGCCAGAATTATGCAAACAGAAAGACATGTTAGTCAGCTTAAAATTACCGTGGTAGATAATTGACATTACTGTGCGAATATGTGTATATTTCAACTTGAAGGATTTATCTAGTTAATTCACGTAAGTTGTGTGATTTCTGCAGTATGTACTTGACGAGATACAGAGAAATATGCCAGGCAATAAATCGTGCAATCCATAGGAATAGTCTGTGGAATGCTATGCGGGAATTTGGAATACCAAGGAAGTTAATCAACATGACCAGACTATGCTTATAATATAGTAACATATCAAGGCAGGAAATCAGACCCTTTCCAAATAACATCTGGCTTGAAACAGGGTGATGCACTATCGCCGCTACTCTTCAATCTGGCTCTAGAGAAAGTTGTAAGGGGGGTAAAGGAGGAATGTGATATTGGAGGAACATCCAAGCTGCTTGGTTATGCAGATGATATAGATATTATAGGGCAAAGTGAACAAAAGACATTGGAAATATTGACTCACTTAAAGGGAAAAGCCCAACAGATGGGGCTGGTTATCAACCAAGATAAGACAAAATATATGATAATTTCAAGAGAAGGAATGGCTAAAAACTATGCCCACATACAAATAGATAATATGACCATTAAAAGAACGGAAACATACAAATACCTGGGTACAATCTTCAACTGCTCCAACATCATAAGGGAAGAAATACAAACTAGAATCAATTCTGGAAATAAGATATACTATGCACTACAACATCTACTAAAATCAAAGGCGCTATCTCGTAACACCAAGATCACAATATACAAAACACTGATCAGACCAGTTGTGCTGTATGGCTCTGAAACCTGGAGTACAACGAAAGGAGACGAAGCCTTGCTACAAACCTATGAGAACAAAGTTTTAAGACGCATCTTTGGACCCATTAGGGATACACAAAGTGGAGAGTGGAAAAGAAGAAGTAACAAAGATATTTATGATCTGTTTAAGACCCCGCTAAATCACTGGTATCATGAAGGCTAATAGACTACAATGGCTGGGGCATATAGAAAGAATGGAAGATAACAGGGAAACAAAACTCGCTTGCACTCAGGAAATAAATGACCGTAGACCACGAGGTAGACCAAGAAGACGGTGGAAAGATAATAAATATACAGACCTACAAGCACTTGGAATCAACGACTGGCAAGAGAAGGTCAACCAGAGAGACGAATGGAGACGGATTGTATCTGCAGCAAAGAACATCAATGGCTCGGAACGCTGAAAAAGAAGAATATATATATATATATATATATATATATATATATATATATATATATATATATATATATATATATATATTAGCTATTAGCATATTCTTTACAGTACATTGCAGTCAGCACCAGCAGTTTTCAGTTGCTATTGATGTCTTGGCAAGTTTTAAGTTCAGTAGTTTGCAATTGCTTTCTGAACGACCGGCTTACATACCCACGTAATTAACAACGCGACGCGATCCGCTGCCGAATCTAGCGCAGCTGTGTTTCGTACGAGAGTATACGTGATTACGAACAACGTCTACTTAACACCTGCGCCAGGGAGACCGGCATCAGTTTATATACCATAATGAAAATGAGCTGTATAAAATTATAGTGAAAGGAGTAGCCATTAGCAACCGAGTAAGCATTGAAGATGTCATCGCGAAGGAAGGCAGGAATGACAACTGCGAAGATTATCAGTCATTTATCGGAGGAAAACGTCTAGAACTGCAAAAAACCATGGGCAGTTTGAACTGCACTATGAACCACCACAATTATAACCAAGGCCGAAGAAGCAGGTTGAACCAGGTGGACAGTTGTTGTTGTGTTTGTTTTTTTTTTCAAACATCTGATGGACAGACGGATGGCATTTTTGAACTTGTCTTATGGATTTGTGTGTTTGTGTGTGTGTTTTTTTTTCGGTCGTTCGCTTTGAACTCAAGCTCAATCCATACACGTGCCACTACAGCATTGGATTGATTTTTGCGTGTGGATTAGCTTTCCCAATTACCAGTGTCCCTCACTATCAGGCGATCACACACCGACTTCTGAGGTACTTGTATTTTACGTCCCCAAGTCATGGACGAGAAGTCAAAATTCTAGTCCAACTGACCGGTGTAGGGGTTTAACATGCTACCTCGGCATCAGCACACCGGAAGTTTAAGAACTAGCCTTCTTGACCGGTGTAGGGGTTTAACATGCTACCTCGGCATCAGCACACCGGAAGTTTAAGAACTAGCCTTCTTATACATTCGATCTTGCTGACCTCCATTATGTCGTTTGATGGAGCCGAATTACCTAACCTTTATCATGTGTATATACGTACCCAAAGCCAATTTCAAAAAGGCGGCAAGGCATCAAGACAGCGATCAATTTGCGGCAGTGGACTGCCAGCGATATCCTGATCTATGTAAGAGCCTGGATATAAAAATCCTGCCAATGTTCAGGATCCACTCCTTTTGGAAAATCCTGGGCGCCATCCGAGAGACGAGCATGTTCGGTGACAAATCCATGATACAACATCTGGACATTCTGAATGAAACTCTGGTTAAAACTTCCAAGCGAAATTCGAATGCACCCAAGCTGCTGGTTACAAAAGCTAAATGCACTTTGGCTAGAATATTTGGCTTTAAATACACACGGCTAATTTATAAATTCCACCTCGTCTATTGACATACGGCAGAAGTCATGTGAGTTGTCCTGGTTGTGTCAGTGTGTGATCTGATCACTGCTGTACCGTCAACATGCTGTACTGCAGAGCTCAACGTATGAAGTTAACCAGATTACTGATGTCGTCACTGCTTTGTTTGGTGTTCAACTATCTACCGGCGAGAGTTATGTTTCCATTGTGTAGTGACTTAAACTATGTACTATTTGATAGATATTGTATGACATTGGTTTTGTTCTCCGTATACATGTATCTACTGTGTTAGCCAGGAGTGAGGCGTTAGAACCTCTTGGCCCCGGGTAGATTGGGCCCGTTAGCTATTTCAGCGGCAAATCTAGGAGATGGAAAGCTCCGATTATAAACCCCCAAGTTTAAGGTGGACCGACGTGCCGAGGACTGAATGGCCATAGGTGAGCTAGTCGTGAATGTGCAACGTCTGGTATGTGGGTGGGGCGGTGCCAGGCGTATGGACTCCTGAGGGACATCCCCTGCCCCTTCCCTAGTAAGCAGGCAATGCTAGGTTGACCGGTTATTTCCTGCAATATCCAAACTTTGCTCATGAATTTAATTACACACGGGAATTGTCGCCGGGGCTACGGAGCACGTGCTCTGCGCTTGACACATCTTTCAGAGGCTAGCGAAGAGAAAGTGAGGAAGAGAAAGCGAAGAAATGGTGTGAGAAGAAAGCATAGAAATAGAAGGGCGGGCGCCAGGAGAACAAGACGAAAAGTGGAGAGACTAGGTTTCAACCATGTAAGAGTGGGATACTGGAACTGTCGTAGTGCCAGGCAGATGTCCTCATGCTCCAGGAGTTAAATACAGACAAATACCATTACCCTGGGTACACCAGTTATAAAAACCCCACTGGGCAGAAGAGACATGGACAAGGTCTTCTGGTGGAGAAAGGAGTGAAGCATGTGGTACTTGACTTTGGCCAGTAGAATCACAGTGCAAGAGAGGTCCAGGGTATACAAATGGAGATTGGTGGCTTAAGTTGGAACATCATAAATGTATATGCCACAGTGGACTGTTTTGTCAGAAAGTAACAATGGGACTGGTTTAAGGAATTGGAGGAATTACCAGGTGATAGGCAACTCATATGTGGAGACTTCAATGCGAGGAACAGAGATTGGGACAGTAGTGGAGAAAACCGACAGGGAATTGCCCTTGCGAACTCTTTCAATTTTATTTGATTATTCTCTGTATTCAGCGGAAGAAGCTCGCCAGTCTTCCAAAGACAGCATTTCAAACGCCTCGGTTTAATGTTCCATGTATTTATTCACCGTTTGTATTTCCACTCAGCACAGTAAAGCTGAATACACATATGGTGTGATAAATCTAAGTTTCAGTACCTTCGATATTTGCTTGGAAATAAGTTTATGTTTCATATTACTGAGTGTCCTCTTTGCAACTTCGAAATGCTGGTGATTGAAATTAATTGTCATGATAACTTTTAATAACTTTATTTAACATTTTTTTGTATTTAATTCTGAATAACCATATTATCCTGGACCAAGAAGAAGCAACATACTGATATTCTAAAAGATCTTAACATTGCAGGAAACTAGTTTATAAACAGCATTATATCTCGAAAACTTAAACACTTTGGTCATATTAAACAATCGGCTGGAAATAACAGTGACAGAAGGCAAGTTCCTCGAAGAAGAAAGAGGAATCAACCAGCACAAGAATGGACAAGGACATTGAAGAACCTTGGCATGACAATGCTTCAGACAATAGGAGAAGTGGGTGGGGATAGAGAAACTTACCCGCGGGTCGTAATGAGCGTGACGTTTGCAATGGATCTTCAATGTGATAACTATGTGTTTATTAATTATTGGGAAGGCGTGATTAAGTCGCTGTTGTAGTCAAGTGATTAGTTCTTTTGCGTGTCTATCCATTGGTCTTAAATTCCAATCACCTTTGACCTGAGATTATTGTTGCTGTTTTTTCCTGCCCAACACATGGTTTTGGGGTGGGCTCAGCTTCATTAAGTGGGTAGCAAACAATTTTCTCAGAGATAAGACTGGCAGATTAACTGATGGAGCGCCATGGGATGATTAATCGTCTTAAGCTTCTTCCCGTATCTGCCATGGGCTTATATACGGTAGTTTTCTTTATGAAACTCCTTTTGATTTGATATATAACAAAACTAGTCAGCTACCATATTAACAACTTCTAATTGTCATAACTGACACACACCCATACTTCCCATTTCCCTTCATCCATTCTTGTTTGATCCAAATCTATTTGTTCTTGTTTCGCATTGAATCAGTTAATAAAATTATATTACCTAAGGCGTGTCACTTGATTACGAATGCATGAAACCAGAATCCGAAGCCATTTATACCACGATTATATGTTAAGGGTACCGTTCACTAATTTGTATACCTATTTTATTGCCTTTTATTTTAAGTTATTTTTACAGGTAAGTCCTATGCACTCCATACCTTTACATTTAGAAAGGAGGAAAACTACCCAAAACAATATGTTTCTTGCATATCTGGACTCTTGTATACATGCACTGGGACACTGTGGTGCGGTGTTTCTATACTGAGCTGAAATCGGAGCATTAACGAATAGCTCCTCAGTGTCATGATGTTGGTCCTTGAACAAGATCTGCCAGTCTGTCGGTTTGTCTGCCTGTACGTCTGTCTGATTCTCAGTTGCACGCAAAAATGAACAATGTTCTATTGCCCTTCGTGATGGCATTACTGTCGACTAACATTCATAGTCGCGTTACTGAGAACTTTATATACTTTCCCTCGTGATATGGTTACTATAGATTGTATATACTGTCCTTCAAGATAAGGTTACTATAGACTGTATACACTCACTCTCGTTATAGGGTTACAGTTTATTATATATATATATATATATATATATATATATATATATATATATATATATATATATATATATATATATATATATATATTCTCCCTCTTGATATGGTTGCTGTAGATTTATAATATATTCTCTGTCGTGATAGGGTTTCAATAGATGTTATATGCTGTACCTCGAGATAGGGTTACTATAAATTTTATTTACTTTTCCTATGATAGCGTTATAATTGGTTTTATATACTCATCCTCGGTAGATTTTATACACTCTCCTTTGTGATACGATTACAGTAGATTTTATATACTCTTCCTCGCGATATGGTTATAATTGATTTTATATACTCTCCCTGGTGATACGGTTACTATAAATTGTATATATTCTCTCTCGTGATATGGTTGCAGTAGATTTTATATACTCTCCCTCGAGATAGGGTTAATTCATTCAGTAGCATGTCCTTTGCAAAACCTTGCTACCATAACAACCTTCCGGAAAACTTCACCGTCATAAGCAAGATGCCCCGCATCCGATACACCCATCTGGAGATAATCTGTCACCCCCTGCACCCATCTTCTCTTTTACCTTCCTCTTCCTCTCTTCCCGGGCATATACCCCTCCATTATCGCTCTCTTCAAACTTTCATGATGTTTCAAGTGACCAAAATATTTCCATTTTCTTTGTTTTATCATCTTTAGTAGCCAACCCTTTTCCTTATTCAGATCTTGTCGTATGGATGCATTTTTTCTCGTCTGTTTCCAAGATTATCTTAGAACTCATCTATAACATTTATATTCAAAGGCATTTATGCGCTGTTAAGCTTGTTTAGTGCGTGTCCAGGTATCACAGGCGTATTTTGCAATGGGAAAGATGCATCCTCTTAAAAATCTAATTTTTGTAGCTCTATCTGTCTCATGCCACAATTTATTCAGTTGTTTTACTTTTTTTTTTTTTTTTTTCTTTAAAGAGCAATAGATATTCATCTTTTAATTTAATTCATTGTGTCACAATTTTTAGTAATTAATGAGCCGGTCTCCCTGCCCTAGGGGTTAACGTCTGTGGGTGTGGATTTTAATTTATGAGAATACTATGTTAAGCTGTCTAGGGGATTTTATTGATTCTCTGGTCCCTTGTTAGAATGCAGGGTGATTAGGGATATTTACCACAAACCCCAGGAGAAAACAATTCAATCCTTGAAACAATGGCATCTGTGTGTAGGTTTCCCTTCCCACTTCATCACCCTTTAAATTTACTATAGTGCTAGAAGGATATTGATTGTTCACAACATATAAACAACCACTGATGAACACCACATTTACTTGATGTACACATCACAAATTTTGGACAAACAGTTCAAGTATTAAATCAAGATCTGAGGTAACATACATGCAAGTGTAATAATCACACTGAATCTCATTTACAGGCATGGGAATGAGTTGCATTATCAAACCACACATTTACCCTCTTTTTATCCAAAAAAAACAATGTTATTACAAACAACACAACAACCACAAATTGGTTCTGCTAACTTGACTTATTTTACCTAGATAAAAGTACCACATTGGTCTAAGTGCAGAAAACTTAACATATAAAACAGTTATTTCTGACACCCTTTACAAAAGTCTCATGTTTAAAAATAATGAGTTGGTGTCAAAATACTATACATATATATATATATATATATATATATATATATATATATATATATATATATATATATATATATATATATATATATATATATATATATATATATATATATATATATATATATACCATAACATAACCACCATTTGATTATACTTCATTACCAAATATAACACTATTTACCTTATACCTGGCATAGAAAAAAACACATATCAAAAGCAGTTTGTACTGATAATTAAACTAATTAATTATAGTCTTCCTTTAGGCATTGCGGGTGGGTATTCTTCTCCAGTGCAAAGCAGTTAATGTTCATAATTATCCGGGACAGCAATAAATACTCACAGTCATGTTCTAATGTCCACTGAAGATTGATGCTGAATAATTATAATTCATATTAGGAAATAAATTCACCACATATCCCCTCCATTGGGGCTGAATTCACGAATCTTCTGTTGCGAATGGTTCGGTGCCAGTGGAACATTGAGGCCTGGGTTGGTCATACCTTCAGGAGATGCATCTTGAGTCTTGGACCAAGGGTCTTCCCTATATCACCATATCCGATGAAAAGGATGCCGACCTGTCAGCTTCTCGGCTTATAATATCCGAATCTCAATCTTGTTCACAAGGATTTTTCACCCACCTAGTCACCAGTCTATATCCTATTCCACAGTTGATGGCATTTAGGCTGACATGGGACCAGCACAGAGTTCTGATTCAGTATTTTCCTTTCAGTGTAGACATACAATGCTGCTTGTTATTCATTTGGTTCATCTGGAATTAATTCCAGGATTCTGCTGCAGGCATGAAACTGAAGAATATTAACTCCAACACATAACCAGGGTTGCAAGCCATCAGGTGATTCATTTGGTTGCAGGCGTAAAGGCATTTACTCCGCTAGCTGCTTTCATATGGTCTTTTTGATGGTGTTCGGGTTTTGGAACCTTGAGGTAATCTGGTGTAGTTATGGTTCATAGGTTCTGAAGTTGGTACATTGGTTGTGTTGGCTTATTGTTATTTCAGTGTCTCTTCCCATTTGTTTGAGTTGGTGTTCATAGCTAGAACTTGGTGTTGAGTGGCTGAACCTTTTTGTTTGACTGTTGCAGCTGTGAGACGTTCTTTCGAAGACTTATCCATTGTTGGATATTAACTTGGTAATCCAACCAACAGTTGAAGGGTTTTCACTGTTGCTAGTTTTAGTAACTTGTAGTAGGATTGTCCCATAGTTTCACTGATTTGGTTGAAGGATGAGGCCATAGGTGGTACTTCCCAGAAGTAAAGCAGACGATACACTGTTGTCAGTTACTCTGTTGATCTTCATCTTTGTAGATTATTAGATACTGAAGTCCATCCTGGATATTCCTACTGAAGTAGGACTTCCTCAATCACGCAGTCAGTTGTCTTCTAATGTGTCTCTTTTGCTGTCGTTTGCAGCTTATGAGTGCAGCAGTATACATTGAGGTATTGGTCCAGACTTTGTTTAGGACAGTTGCCATGTTCACTCTCGCCTGGCTTTTTTCCCAGTTTCCAGTTGATAGTGATGCAATGCAGTCCCACAAAATCCACCACTCGCTATAGAAAGGGATGACAAGAATACAACACGAGCATTAACCTACTGTGGTGTGTTTAACATGGTTGTAACACAATTACAAACAAAAGTACAAACAACAAGAGAAGAAGGGGAAAGAAGTGGGTGTCCACGTTCCACTGTCCCTCATTGCTTGGTGTAGAGCCATTCTGACTCTTAATAGTGAGTAAGGTATTTTCTCACTTTATATTATGTTCTGTTGTTACTGGGACTATTAGATGAGTGAAGTCATTCTGTCCATCCAACATGTTGATATTGTATCTCTCATTCTTGAAGAGAATAGCCTATACTTAATCTCTGTGGTTTCTAATGCCGCGTCTTCCTTCCGGCACTATAATCAGCATTAGACCAAGGCTATTCAGCATTGGCTTCTTAAGTACTGACATACACAAGGATTCTTCCATCAACATCCTCCTGTCCCCAAGGGTAACATTAAAATGCATATTCCCACAGTAAGGAGTAACAATCAGAACAGAGAAAAATTATCATAAGAGAAAACATACATGTACATTTCTCTGATATTAAGTACATGATAATCATACATAATAATTAATCATAATGATGATGCAAGGAGCCTATGTTTTTGGATTTCCTCAGGGGCTAATCCATAAACTAAAACAAACATTGTTTTCCCCACACTGCTTACTGCAGTATAAGGATAGTGACCGCTGTGATATATTTTGCCAATTACTGCTATTATTCGGAGTGTATTTATTAGAATAACTTATGCCGCATGGTCCAGTCTTCTGAATATTGCAAGCAATTTATTCACATCAATCTTCGCTTCTGTTCCTACTACAGGGAGGTGATGCGGATAGAAGGCACATCCTATCCGAACATTCAGTTATATCAAGCGTTTACTGTCTTTTGTTCTTGAATTTATATTCTCAAACATGGCAATTCCCTAGCACTATTTTATGAAATGATTATATGGTCATCACTCATGTGGAGTTGTTACTAATCTGTTAACAAAAGGATTGTACTAAAATTTAGCACTATAGTACTAAGTTACAGATTAGAATGTGGCAAAGCATTTTATCCCCTGACTAAAAGTCAGGAATATGCGTAATCATTTGTATGTCCCCGCATGGATAAAACAAGTTCAGAAATATCCTTAACAGTGAATTTACACTACATAGGATATTTGAAAGTGGCAGACACCAGTTCTCTACTATGAAGTATGTAATCAAGAGTCTGTTCCCACATTGAGAAATTATTTCTTTGAATATGTTCTTTAGAGGTCAATCTCTACAGTACATAGATTATTTGCAGATTTCTAAGCATAGATAGTGAGATATAGTTCACCATCCATAGAAGTTATTATTCATAGGAATATGAAATTAACAGAACCGAGTTTTCTTCTTTGAAGTATGAATCAGGAGTCTGTTCCTAAATTGAGAAGAGTTTCTGACATGAGAGTTGATACTCATGGGCCTTTACAGCTAGGGCCGGAGGGAGGATTGTGAAGGAGGACTCTGGTGCTTTCACTGAAACCACAAGTAGCCTGACCATGGAAGTCATGGCAGTAAGTAAAGCAATAACATGGCTCGAGACACAGACATTCACTAGGGCTTGTTTCCTTAGCGACTCAATGAACATGATCAAGAAAATAGAGGAGGGGTCGATCCGAAGAGAATGGTTGCTGCCTCTGAAGCGGTCTCGGCTGGCAAAGATTAGTTTCATCTTCGTGCCAGGGCATGCGGGAGTACAAGGAAATGAGCGGGCTGACAATCTCGCAGGTAAGGCTACTGTGGAGGGCGGACGCGCCATGGACCAGGCTGACATTCTGAATGCTCTACGAGAAGTGAGACTTTTGCAAGAACCAAGTGATGACTGTGAATCTACAACAATGGCCAGACTGCGAGAGCAGCAAATTAAAAGAGGGGTGGCCAAACAAGAACACTACGCAGGAAGCCAAAGAAGATTGATAAACCAACACAGAACTGGCGTCGTTAGCCACTACACGCTGCGGGATTTGCTTAGGAGGGGATCCGAGCACTTATGGACTGAATGGTCCGATGTGCAACGAGGATGATCTGTCGACTAACTAACTAACTAACTAACTCTACAGTACACATAATATTTATAGGTTATAAGCACTATTAGTTTGATATAAGTTCATAATGCCTATAAAAGGTTTTAACATAGAGATTTGAAATTGTAACACATAGGAAAAATTACAGCGTGGCACCCACATGTGCTTCAGTACTAAAAATCAAATCAGACTATAGTTTACAAGAACTGTTGAATTATCATTCTAACTAATTCTTAATTAAACATACTGGTATATGTAATACATAAATACGTGAATACATCTTAATAATGTAGATGTTTAACATACCAATAGCTTGCAGAGAATGATATATTTTAAAGGCAAAAATGCCTTCCCCACCCGGGGGAAAAAACCCCGACGTCTTTCTCCTTTGTCTCCACTGACCAAAATGGACACTGTAGTGCCTTTGTTTGAGATCTAGCCGGTCTTGGCCAGGTACGTGGACCAAAATAAGGCCAAATTAATTTGGCTAATGCCAAATAAATTAAGCTCTGTTTTCTTTCCTTCTCCTACACTAAGTAAGATACTTAACCAGTAGTTGTTAGGGATTGTTTATTTTTAAGGGAGTCAATGCTAGAAAGGGTAAGGACGTTTTAATATGCCACAACGTCTGTCTCCGTAATCCCGTATATCCACGAGAGGAACCTAACCTGCGCGAGAATCGGTAGCGGTTTTCGCCGCGTTGGTAACTTACGGGGTATGTGAGCCGGTCGCTCATAAAGCAATGGCAAACTATTGGGCGTACTCTTGCCAAGAAATCAACAATCAGCTGAAAGATGCTAATGTTGACAGCGATGTCCTGTAAAGGATATGCGAACAACAACAAAATAAAATGACCCAAGATATGAGAGATTTTCCACCAGCTCCAATTTTTTGCTTAATAACATAAATTTCTTTCTCCATAAAGTTTTATCTGTATGCATTATCTTTGTTTTTGCTATGTTAAGATATAAGTTGTCGAGATAGGGTTACAATAGATTATATATACCCTCCTTCGTGATAGGGTTGCAATAGATTGTATAAGCCCTCCTTCGTGATAGGGCTACAATAGATTGTATATACTCTCCTTCGTGATAGGGCCACAATAGATTGCCTATACCCTCCCCCATGATAGAGTTTACAGTAGATTGTATATACTCTTCCTCGTAATAGAGTTACACTAGGTTGTATATACTCTCCCTCGTGATGGGATTACAATAGATTTTATATACTCTCCCTTGTAATGGGGTTACAATAGATTGTACATACTCTCCCTCGTGATAGGGTTACAATATAATGTATATACTTGTCGGATACGCAGAGATTGATGGTTCGACCCCAAAGAGAGAAAGGATGCAAAATCCTTTTCCCCAATGTGATCCTGCCCGTTTAATTAATTTAGCTGTACTGACTCAATTGTTTGAGACCAGAAATAGAGAACCGTCAGGAAATAACTGAAAAAGTTGTATTCCCTTTTATACTCAAAATATCCTTTAAGTGGTTCCTTGCCTCTCCTCTACCAACTAATTAATTCTATCTAGGGTAGTTTAAAACAATTTGACTATGACAAGTAAAAATACAATCAATACATGACATGACCTTATTTTTTTATGATTTAATAAACACAAACATGGATTTTGTAAATTGCATTCAAAATTACAATTTCCTGTCATAAAATAAGGACATATACATATAATGGTAATTATACAGAATTGATGTGCCAATTATAATGTGTATAATAACAGCTATATTTTTTCCAGTGGCGTGTACTGCTAATCTTTTACTGGCCTGGATGATCTGAAAAAAATAAACTGTCAACACTCAGGGTTCTCCACTTCCAGCTTTGGGAATCCCTCTGGCTATCAATTAATTGCTGTATGTTCTGTAGTCTTAGTGTTCTAGGTCTGAGTAGAACATTATAAGTTGGCTCTTAGTTTTCTTTCCATTTTTGGCAGGTAAATGTTTAAACAAAGATTACCTCTCCTATGAAACAAATGGAACGTTTTCAGGTAGATAATTTTCTGCACTATTCTATCAAGGGCATCACTCAACAATGTGCTCACTCAACAGGTGCTGCATTCAATCTTCACCAAATCAGGTCTGGATCTGCATGCGTAGGATCACTACCTGAAATTCAATCAATCACATGCATCTAATGATATCATCAATATGACATTAGAAATGAAATGTAAAAGCCTAAGAACACAACAAGTGAAAACAATAAGAGGAATCTTGTTCTTAGAGAAAAAAACATAGAAGAAAGATAGTCTTGGTGTTCTCAATCAGTTATCACCAACATAGTTGTTTGCTCTCACTCCAATCTTCCACTATCAGGTGTTCAAGGTCTAACTAGCAGATGTGCAGTTTTATCTTCACTTATGCCTGTCCTTCAGGTTTATAGTTTAAGTAATACCTTGATTGATTTGGAATTTGACAATTATGCTGACCATTCTCTTCTGTACCTAGTTTTGTTCTCTACATCTTTTTCAATTCAGGAAAAAGGGTCTCATATATTATGGGTTTTAAAATAATTTCCCATTGTAATGAGTATTGCTTATAAACAACATAAGTACATCATGGAATCAATTCTTGTATAGCATTCAGGTGCATTCTTCTTCATTAAATGCTTCAAGTGAGAAGTTATCTTCCATTCTCATGGATGTAATATTTATTATCATCATCATCAACATCATCATGGTTTCCGTATATCATTGTCATTACAATCATTACCATTCTTACACTATTATCATTACATTACAGGCATCTCCATCATCCTCATTGTATTACATTTGTCAGGACACTAGACCATATGTGTTAACATGAGTGACATGAACTACAAAGTGGGATGTTGCTTAATCTACAAACCCAGATGCGTGTAGTATGCGTAATGTATGATATGGTTTATGTCATGCTTAGCGCACAAACCAAGATGATTGTACGATAAGTGATATTTAATACAATGTGTTTTCATGTGTCGGAGTGTACTAAATTATTATTCAGTTTAACGGTTATGCCGAACAAGTTCTCTGGTGATAGACATGGCATTACACATCCAACCTGCCTGCTATCAAGAGATTGACTGTTAGCTCATACTCTTTTTTCAGCATTCACTCATTCTCAGACATCATTCATATGTATGGATAATCATTCAGGAATCATTCCTCAAACATCATTCATACTTGCATGTAAAGTGGGTAATTATACTTATGTGATTTCCCAATGATAACTTAAAATGTTTAACATCACTGATATCACAATGAAATATCTTCTTTCACAATCACTCATCAGACACATCATATCTGCAGGAAAGACAATTAGTATATGTCTGTGCTTTACACATGATAAATTCACAGATTTAACCACAATTACATTACATTAGAACCTCATTCTTCATCAAATATTATAATATTTCCTGAATGGTAGTCATTCATACTGATGGGTTTTATCAAATGATACATTCACATCTGTTTAACAATAATGAAAAACACATGAACCACCACAGGCATGCTCTTTCCAATCACATAGACTCATGTGGTCATTAGGCATACTTATGACATTCACCAAGGATTTAGCAAAATTAAATCCATGAGTCACCCCATGCTTTCATCATGTGATATACGCATCCATATTCAGGCATTATGAATCTTAACCATTCTACCATGCCGGTTGACTAAGTATTATTGTGTGGCACAAAAATTAATTCCATATGTTTACAACATTGAAAATACATTTGACTCACCACATGGGTGCTTTAATTCAACACACAAAATTATGTTCACAATAGGACTTTATTTGGCTCCCATGTGTTCATGAAATATAAGACAAACTACGTGTCTTTGCATGTGCTCAATCTACTTGACTATACACATTGCACTAATTTCTCTATCAGTGCTGGCACAGTTCAACTAGTTTTAAATCTTAAGTTACTCACAAATCCTAAATCATTACTGGATGAGTTGACTACTTAAGAAATATGTGCAACTTCAGTCTAATGCTTACATTAACTAAGTTGTTTAGCTAGGAGAAAATAAAACTCACTATAGTTTTCTCCTAATGTACAGTTATCCATGACTATGAAAACTGAATATAACATTATTTAGCTTCTACTAGATTAATTTCTTAAGAACTCACCATTCTAAATCATTGTAGATTGAGTTGCTTAAGAAATAAATATATAATTTGGACTAATGCTTATACATTAAATCAGTTTTTTTACCTTGGGAGAAAATATAACTCACTATGGTTATTCTTAATGTATAGTTTATCTATAAACTATAACAATTAAATATATTATAATTAACGTCTTAAGAACTCACCATATGTGTTCAACCAGTCGACTTACCAACTCTTCTTCTGGGAAAAGACTCACAGACTAAACTTAACTTAAATATAGCATTGTTTACCTCATTTCAATTAAATGCTCCAATCACCACATGTAAACAACAAGATGTAAGGATTAGAATCGGCTTGTTTCTAAATTTATTGGCTGATGAGTTTCGGTCCTGCTATTCTCACTATAATAAACTTTCTAACATGTTCATAGCAAGGATAGAGCTACCAATCTCTACAAACACAGGCGCTTTTCTTTTAGTTACGATGAGTTTGTGGAAAGTGAGAGATCTGAGGCCGGTTTCTGTTGTTTTTATCCCAGCTATTTCCGAGTTCAGGTTTTTCCCCATATCCGCTCCGATTCATGAAGTGTGCGTTTCCAATCCGGGGTGGTGTCGATTTTCCATTTTCCCCCAAGTTGAATGGTATACGTTCTTGTACAATGTGTTTTGATTTGAGGAGATCTTGACAGCTAGTAACGGCTTGTGAGTCAGTATACCACAATACACTCCCTCATGACAGGGTTGCTGTGGACTTTATAAACTGCCCCTCGCAATGATGTCACTATAGACTTCATATACCCCTTCCCCACCCCCAGCCCCGAAGATGGAGGTCATTGTAGACGCTTAATAGATTCCTCATGGTGTGGTTACTGAGGAATCTTAATACTTTCCTTCGCGATGGTGTCACTGTTAACGTTATATTCTATCCCTCAAGATGGGGGAGGAGGGGTGTCATTGTTAACTTAATATACTATATCTCAAGTGGGGGAGGCAGGGGAGGAGGCTACTGTTGACTGTACATATTATCCCTCATAATGCGGTCCATGGGAATCATATATACCATCCTAAATGCCGGAGTCGGTGAAAAATGTATTTACTATTCCTCAAGATGGAGTCAGTAGTTTGTTTATATACTACCCCCATGAATGGGTTACTGTAAACTTTGTATCCTATAACCCATGTTAGTGTACTTGTTATACTGTCCGTCATGTTAGGGTAACTGTAAACTGTTTGTACTATCCCTCATGTTAGGGTAACTGTAAACTGTATATACTATCCCTCATGTTAGGGTAACTGTAAGCTTTATATGGTGGTGTAGGGTAAAGAGAGAGGGATAGTACCTCACGGTGAGTGGCAGCCATATCCCAAGGGATAGACCAGGATCCTATTTGGTCCCCACTTCTTTACCTAGCTCATGTATGGCTCCACGAATACCGCCTGTGTACGGCGGTGGCCACACCACAGGCAACAGTCTTGGCTGACTAGCTAAACTACATGAGTGAAGTAGGGGTAATATCCTTCTAAGGGAATGTCCATCCCTAGTACACAAAAGACTGGGACGATGGAGAAGGCGGGTGAATCTAAATAGATCAACGGCTTCGAAAGCGAAACAGCAGAGTGTGTGGCACACATGAGGCGTGTTAAGGACGAACGAACGAACGAACGAAAGTCTTTATTTTCAAAGGGTTAAGAATTGGGCACGCAGGCCCGTCTGACATTTTGCCCTTTTTCTCTATTTCATCTCATACATTCTTTCATTCACCATCACTTATGAAGCAAATTTTGACAACAAAAGAACAATAGCATTAAAATGCATGAAAAATAATCAATAACAAATGACTCACTGAGGCAGTGTTTAACATGGGCATTTTAAATACCTAAGGAGGGTGTAACGTGTCATACATAAGGGAATGTTTTTTGGCTAGTTGTCGTTTGAGATAAGTTACCATTATTGTCTTTTTGTGTTATTGTTTATGGGGGAATGTAGTCTGTACTAAGGTAGTGTTCAAACAGGTTGCGAATGTATGTATAATGATTAATGGTGTCTTTTCTTTCTTGTGGAAGATTGTTCCACAACTGAACGGCAGATTATGCTAAGCTTGTTTTATATAAGTCTATCCTAGGTTTAGGGACATGAAGTATATTTAGTCGTTCGTTATGTCTAGCGTTATATTTAAACAATGGCCAAAGGTAGCTTGGAGCATTTTGAAATAGGATATTGTGAGTTAGTTTGGCCTTATTAAAAAGTAGGCGCTTGTGGAGTGGCAATAACCGGATACGTTTATGTAGGTTAGAATTGTCGGTAAGCTTTTCACCATTAATTAAACGCACAGCCCTTTTCTGGAGTGAATATATGCGTTTTGTTATTGATTTGGAGCATCCATCCCAGACTGTGGAGCAGTAATCAATATGTGTTTGTATATGGGAAGTATAGAATATCTTTCTTGTGTTTTTTTTTTTTTTTTTTTTTTTTTTTTTTTTTTTTTTTTTTTTTTTTTTTTTTTTTTTTTTTTTTTTTTTTTTTTTTTTTTTTTTTTTTTTTTTTTTTTTTTTTTTTTTTTTTTTTTTTTTTTTTTTTTTTTTTTTTTTTTTTTTTTTTTTTTTTTTTTTTTTTTTTTTTTTTTTTTTTTTTTTTTTTTTTTTTTTTTTTTTTTTTTTTTTTTTTTTTTTTTTTTTTTTTTTTTTTTTTTTTTTTTTTTTTTTTTTTTTTTTTTTTTTTTTTTTTTTTTTTTTTTTTTTTTTTTTTTTTTTTTTTTTTTTTTTTTTTTTTTTTTTTTTTTTTTTTTTTTTTTTTTTTTTTTTTTTTTTTTTTTTTTTTTTTTTTTTTTTTTTTTTTTTTTTTTTTTTTTTTTTTTTTTTTTTTTTTTTTTTTTTTTTTTTTTTTTTTTTTTTTTTTTTTTTTTTTTTTTTTTTTTTTTTTTTTTTTTTTTTTTTTTTTTTTTTTTTTTTTTTTTTTTTTTTTTTTTTTTTTTTTTTTTTTTTTTTTTTTTTTTTTTTTTTTTTTTTTTTTTTTTTTTTTTTTTTTTTTTTTTTTTTTTTTTTTTTTTTTTTTTTTTTTTTTTTTTTTTTTTTTTTTTTTTTTTTTTTTTTTTTTTTTTTTTTTTTTTTTTTTTTTTTTTTTTTTTTTTTTTTTTTTTTTTTTTTTTTTTTTTTTTTTTTTTTTTTTTTTTTTTTTTTTTTTTTTTTTTTTTTTTTTTTTTTTTTTTTTTTTTTTTTTTTTTTTTTTTTTTTTTTTTTTTTTTTTTTTTTTTTTTTTTTTTTTTTTTTTTTTTTTTTTTTTTTTTTTTTTTTTTTTTTTTTTTTTTTTTTTTTTTTTTTTTTTTTTTTTTTTTTTTTTTTTTTTTTTTTTTTTTTTTTTTTTTTTTTTTTTTTTTTTTTTTTTTTTTTTTTTTTTTTTTTTTTTTTTTTTTTTTTTTTTTTTTTTTTTTTTTTTTTTTTTTTTTTTTTTTTTTTTTTTTTTTTTTTTTTTTTTTTTTTTTTTTTTTTTTTTTTTTTTTTTTTTTTTTTTTTTTTTTTTTTTTTTTTTTTTTTTTTTTTTTTTTTTTTTTTTTTTTTTTTTTTTTTTTTTTTTTTTTTTTTTTTTTTTTTTTTTTTTTTTTTTTTTTTTTTTTTTTTTTTTTTTTTTTTTTTTTTTTTTTTTTTTTTTTTTTTTTTTTTTTTTTTTTTTTTTTTTTTTTTTTTTTTTTTTTTTTTTTTTTTTTTTTTTTTTTTTTTTTTTTTTTTTTTTTTTTTTTTTTTTTTTTTTTTTTTTTTTTTTTTTTTTTTTTTTTTTTTTTTTTTTTTTTTTTTTTTTTTTTTTTTTTTTTTTTTTTTTTTTTTTTTTTTTTTTTTTTTTTTTTTTTTTTTTTTTTTTTTTTTTTTTTTTTTTTTTTTTTTTTTTTTTTTTTTTTTTTTTTTTTTTTTTTTTTTTTTTTTTTTTTTTTTTTTTTTTTTTTTTTTTTTTTTTTTTTTTTTTTTTTTTTTTTTTTTTTTTTTTTTTTTTTTTTTTTTTTTTTTTTTTTTTTTTTTTTTTTTGGGGAAGGTTTTTTTTTTTTGGGGGGTTTTTTGGGGGTTTTTAAAAAAACTTTTTTAAATTTTTTTTTAAAATTTTTCCCCCCCTTTTCCCTTTTTTTTTTCCTTTTTCCCCGGGGGGGGGGGGTTTTTTGGGGTTTTAAATTCCCTTTTTTTTTAAACCCTTTTTTTGGGGGGGTTTTTTTCCCCTTTAAAAAAAAGGGGGAAAAATTTTTTTTTAAAAAAAAAATTTAAACAAAGACGAAAAGGAAAATTTTAAAAAAATTTCCAAATTTAAGAATTTTTTGGGTTTCCTTTTTTTAAAATTTTTGGAAAACCCATTTTTTTTTTTTTTTTAATTTTTTTTTTTTTAAAAAAAATTTTTTTCCCTTTTTTTAAAAAATTTTTTTTTAAAGGTTTTTTTTTTTTAAAATTTTGGGTTTTCCGGTTTTTAACCCCCCCAAAAAAAATTTTTTTTGGGTTGGGGGGCCTTTTTTTTCCCCTTCCCCGGGGGAAAAACCGGGTTTGCTTTTGGGGGCCCCCTTTTTTTTTTTTTGGGGGAAAGGGGGGGGGAATTTGGTTTTTTTGGGCCCCCCTTTTCCCCCGGGGGGGTTTTTAAACCCCCTTTTAAAAAAAAGGGGGGGGGGGAAAAAAAGGGGTTTTTTTTTAAAATTTTTTTTTTAAAAAGGAAAAACCCCTTGGGTTTTTCCCAAAAAGGGGGGGGAAAAAAAGGGTTAAAACCCCTTTTTTTTTTTGGGGGGGAAACCTTTTTTTTCCCCTTGGTTTTTCCCCCCCCCCAAAAAAGGGGGGGCCCCCCCAAACCTTTTTTTTCCCCCCCCCCAAAAAAATTTTTTGGGGGGTTTTTAAAAAACGTTTTTTCCCGGGAAAAAAAAAAAAAAAATTTTTTTGGGGGGTTTTGGAAAGGCCCCGGTTTTCCCCAAAAATTTTTTTGGGGGGGGTTTTTTTAAAAAAAACCCCCAAAAAAAAGGGGGCCCCGGGGGCCCCCCAAATTTTTTTAAAAAAACCTTTTTTTTTTTTTAAAAAAAAAAAACCCCCCGGGGGTTTTTTGGGGGGGGGTTTTTTTCCCCCCCCAAAAAAAATTTTTTCCCCCCGGGGTTTTTTGGGGGTTTTTTTTTTTTAAAAAAAAAAGGGGGGGGGGGGTTTTTCGGGGGGGGTTGGGGCCCCTTTTTTTTTTAAAAAAAAAAAAATTTTTTTTCCCCCTTTAAAAACCTTTTTATTTGAAAAAAAAGGGGGGGGGGCCCCCCCGGGGTTTTTCCCTTAATTTTTAAAAAATTTTTTTTAAAAAAACAAAAGAGATGCATAAGGTCACATGGAAACATCCAAGATCCGGCCATTGGCACCACTGGACTTCTTTATCACACGGAGACAACATCTGAACCATAATCATTAAATCGAAATTACCACAGTGCTAAATGTGATACGGGTCATTCTTTGGTTGTTGCAAGGGTTAGACTGAGACCAAAGAGAATTTACACAGCTAAACACAAATCTAGCCCCAGGATTAATATTATTTAAAACTCAATCCTGGAAAAATGCTTTAATTTCAACAGCAACTTGAAGACGCTTTCAATGATACACCCGAAAATTGTATTTTTCTTTAGTTTCATAAAATGTTTAAAGTAGTTATCTACAGTCATATGCGTTATAATATAATGATAAAATCTTTAAGGCATTTTCACAGTTTTCATAAAAATAATGCATCTATTTTAAATATGTGAAAATTTTGTAACCCATTTTTCCCGCAACGGGAACGGAAAAGGGCCGTCGTAAAAATAATGGATCTATTTTAGATACGTGAAAATGTTCGAACCTATTTTTCCCGCAACAGTGTACAGTGTTATAATGCTTGAATCTTTGACATCCTATGGGACTTGTCCTTCTCGCCAACATAGCTCTATTAGCAAGTGGATCTGTAGAGTGAGTGTGTCTTGCCCACTCCTAATAACCTCTATTGGAATCCCATCCTTACCTGGAGCCTTGCCAGATGCAAGTTCATTTATAGCACACTTAACTTCTGTTATGGTGGGAAGTGTGTCCAGGAGGTCAAGAGTTGGTACAGCCTCTATGGCGTTGAGGGCATCATCCGCTAGTTTGGTCTCACTTGAGTGAAGCTCCAAATAGTGCTCTATCCATCTTTCCATCTGCTGTTTCTTATCAGTTATGATTTCTCCAGTCAAGGGTTTCAATGGTGCACTTCTTTTGATCACTGGTCCACATGCTTTCTTTATTCCTTCATACATGCTTCTGATGTTTCCCTTATCACTTGCGATTTGAATGGACTCACATAACTTGATCCAATAATCATTTGCACACTGCCTGGCAGCCTTTTGCACATCCTTCCTAGCTTGCTTTAGCTCACTTTGAGTGTTACGCGTTGGTCTTTCCTTGTTTCTGAAGAGAGTTATCTTCTTCTTGGGACGCAGAGGTGTTTCCAAGGCACCTGGGCCGGGTTATATACTGGCCAAGACCTATTGACGCGTCCTCGTCGAGCGTCCTGGGCAACAGGTCCCTTCGGGGTCCTGGCTAAAGTCAGTAGGATCGCCGATTCCTCCGAAGTCGGAGAGTGTCTGCCTGTACGGAGAGGAACCACCAGTCTGCACACCAATAAGCCAGACATGGGACAACGGATACTCACGCAAAACTCAGGTCCTGTATGACATCACACTGATGTTGGACAACAGGATGCCTTCATCCGACATACAGGACTTCGCGTTGGAGCTCAAGCCAACGAACACAAGCAAGCAAGCATCTTCTTCTTACCAATCAAGGGTTGCAGAGTCTGGCTGTTTGCCGCAAACCAGCCATGCCTCTTATGATCCACAGTGCCGTAAACCCATACGGCAGTTTTGTAAAGAGTTTCCTTAAGTTGACCCCACTTTTCATTTACTGGACAATTTTCTGGTGTATCAGTGAAAGCGTCTTCAATTTGCTGTTGAAACTGAAAGCACTTTTCAGGATCGTGAGTGTTAATAATATTAATCCTGGGGCTAGATTTGTGTTTAGCTGTGTAGATTCTCTTTGGTTTCAGTCTAACCCTTGCAACAACCAAAGAGTGACCCATATCACAGTCAGCACTGTGGTAACTTCGAGACAATGATATATGGTTCAGATGTTGTCTCCGTGTGATGATGAAGTCCAGCTGGTGCCAATGGCCGGATCTTGGATGTTTCAATGTGACCTTATGCATCTCTTTTGTTTTAAAAAAGGAGTTTGTAATACATAGGTCATTACTGGTGCAATGCTCCAGCAGCCTTTGCCTATTTTCATTCATGCGACCGATGCTGTATTTTTCAAGGCACACTGGCCATGAACTCGAGTCCTTGCCCACACGAGCATTGAAATCACCGAGCATATAAATGTAGTCAGATTTCGGAACTGCCTTGATCACGGAGTCTAACTCCTCATAGAACGAATCCTTCACATCATCAGAGGAATCGAGTGTCGGTTCATATGCAGTAATAATAGTGGCAAAACCACAAGAGGTTGCCAAACGCAGGGATAATAGTCTTTAATTTCCTCCTGCTGGAATTTCAATCATTACCAGTAGCGAATTCTTCACTGTAAAGCCCACACCGTCTTGCCTTTTATCTGCCTGCCATCTACCCTTCCAAAAGAAAGGTGTAATTGTTTTCCCTGAGTGACCCTTCCTCAGCGAGGCGAGTCTCCTGCAGGCCAGAAATATCAATGTTAAGACGATTGAGTTCGGCATCAATCACAGCCGTTTTTCTCACATCGTCAATATTGGTCAAGTCAGTGGAAAATCCTGGACACATGGTTCTCACGTTCCAGGTTGCAAGCCGTAGCTTGAGGTTTCTATTTTCCTTTGTATTAGTGTCTGGTGCATTGGTTTCACACCCTGCGATTCAGATGTTGTCCTAACCCCACGCACCCATTGAAGCAGGCAGGCTGTGGCGGATCAGCACCCAATTGGCCGGGGACTGCCCAGCTTGAAGTGGGTGGTAGCTGATCCTGTAGGTGTCTCCCACCGTCAGAGGCAACGCGTGGCGCCCCGTGTCTACGCCAACTGACAGGGACTTATAACCCGTAACAGTTGCCTCTCGCTTTGATTCCGAGACCGGTTAAGGCCAGGGATGGAGTTATTGCCTCAGCTGAGGAAGCATGTTGAAAGAGGCCGAATTTGGAATTTGTGTTTTGAAAATTGGAATTAGAATTGGAATATGTGGTCCAATGATCAAAAGAAGTGCACCGCTGAAAACCTTGACTGGAGAAATCATCACTGATAAGAAACAGCAGATGGATAGATGGGTCGAGCACTATTTAGAGCTTTACTCAAGTGAGACCAAGCTAGCGGATGATGCCCTCAACGCCATAGAGGCCCTGCCAACTCTTGACCACCTGGACACACTTCCCACTATAACAGAAGTTAAGTGTGCTATAAATGAGCTTGCATCTGGCAAGGCTCCAGGTAAGGATGGGATTCCAATAGAGGTAATCAGGAGTGGGCAAGACACACTCGCTCTACAGATCCACCAGCTAATAGAGCTATGCTGGCGAGAAGGACAAGTCCCACAGGATTTCAAAGATTCAAACATCATAACGCTGTACAAGAACAAGGGAGATCGGAGCGACTGTAACAACTATAGGGGTATCTCACTTCTGTGTATTGTTGGGAAAGTATTTGCCAGAATTGTCCTGCACAGACTTCAAGTCCTGGGAGATCAAGTCTACCCCGAATCACAGTGCGGCTTCCGTCAGAACCGGTCTACCATTGATATGATATTCTCATTGCGACAGATGCAAGAAAAATGCCGGGAACAAAATCAGCCACTGTTTATTGCCTTCATCGACCTCACAAAGGAATTCGATTTGGTCAGTCGTGAGGGTCTGTTCAAAGCACTAAAGAAGATTGGCTGCCCACCAACTCTTCTGTCCATTGTGGAATCGTTCCACACAGGCATGAAGGGTATAATCAAGTTTGATGGCTCAACTTCAGAAGAGTTTGAAATCAAGAGTGGAGTTAAGCAAGGTTGTGTACTATCCCCCACCCTCTTTGGGATATACTTTTCACTTCTACTGAAATATGCCTTTCGTGATCAGGATGACGGTATATACATTCACTCACGCTCAGATGGTGGCCTCTATAATGCTCAGAGATTGAAGGCCAAGACCAAAATTAGCAGGGTACTAATCAGATAGTTGCTTTTTGCGGATGATGCTGCGATTACGACCCACTCTGAGGAAGAATTACAACATCTACTATCTGCATTCTCCAATGCTTGTTCTGAATTTGGTTTAACAATTAACAAAAAGAAGACACAGATTATGTGAGCACTCGTGACCACAGAGGGGAAATTTAATCGGAAAGTACACTTGTCTAATGGGGTAAAGGACGGTAATCTTAGCCAAAAGACCGAGAATTGTTTTATTTTCAAACCTTTATTTTATACAAAGCAATGTACGTATATTTCCTAAGTGACGCGTATTTCTTGTTTGTGTATATCACAAAGCATTGCTGTTTGTTAGCGTTAAGTGTTATACCACATGAAACAAATACATACATATACATTTATGATAATATGACATTTATGGCATAGTTCATATGCCAGTCAAAATATAATGAGACGTTAAAGATTAATAGCTTAGCGATGCCATTAAAAGGATATTTAATGTAATATCAAGGAGAAATAGAATGATGTCTTTTAACATTTCCCACATGTAAGATAAAGCCATTACTTTAACATAATCTTAAAAGATATTTAAATTATTATCGAATCTTTTATGCTGCATTTATCCGTTGTTAATTTCTATAGAAAACTTTACACAAATTAAAGACAAAACTACAGTTATTTGAATCAAATAGTACATTTATCTTACTCAAAGTAATGTCTCTTGAAAATATTTTTTTCCTCTCGCTTTCTTTTGAACACAAGCGTAAAGTCCATACACAATACTTCCAGTAGTGATGGACAGAATTTTGCGTTTGGAATAGCTTTCCTTATTACCAGTGTCCTTCGCCGTCAGGCAAACCCACTCCGACTTCAGGGGTACTTGTAATTTACGTCCCCAAGTCAAGGACGAGAGGTCAGCATTTTAGTGCAACTGTCCGGTGTAGAGGTTGAAGCCCTTACCTCGACATCAGTGCCATAATGCAAGTCCTCTTAAATTACAGCCATGTCTTATTTCATTGACTTACACTATGGTATGGTTGGCTCATTCACAATAGGCAGTAAAGATAACTTGAGAAACAAATTGCCGACAAATACCTCCTTTTCACGGGAACATAATATTCATTTTATTGTATGCAAGGGACATAACTCGCCAACTTTTTTTCTAAAGAAGCAATTAGTTACATCAGTTGTTAAATGTTTAATTTAATGACACTGCCTACTCACAGTTAACACGATAATTTAATATCCAAAAGTGTAAATACTGCTACTGCTAAAATTAAATATAATGTACTTGTTAATGCAATATATACAATAATTCAACACTGCAAGCTCCGTGCACGATGTTAACGACTTCCCCCAATGGTCGACATGACATTCTTACTCTGGTTTCTCTTCACAACGTAGAAATCTTTAGACACTATGGTTGCGACAGTAGAGAAACGACATACACAAACAAAACACACAACAGATCATCTAGATTAGACCGGATTTATACGCCCGCAACACATCACATCATACAAACCAAACACCTACGGGAAACTTTAGATTACACAGACCACAAAGCAATACTAGCACACATCAGCACAAACAGCACAAACACGCAGCCAAACAAAAGGTCATCTCACTGGAAGTACAATAATTCACTATTGGAACACTCAGAATATGTAAAATATATGACACAGCTCATACACACGTACACAGACAATATACCGACTGAGAACATCACACAATACTGGGACTTATTGAAAAACACCATACGAAGCAGAACACAACATCTAGCAACCATGATCCACAAAGACAGACTAAGACAGGAGCGCATCATACAGACAGCCATACGACTAACAAAACAAACAGACAGAGACGCACATCACTTACACACATTAGAAGCACAACTAGAAGAACACCAACAACACAGATATCTGGGTGCTCTTCTCAGAACAAAACTCAACACAATTACACAAGAGTCAGCTACGAGGCAATATTTAGCAATAGAACAGAACGTACAACGTAACAGACAAATAAGCAAAATATCAGATATGCAAGGAAACATGCAGACAGAAACACCACACATAGAGACTGCTTTCCAACAACACTACACACAACTATTCACAGCAGAGACAGTCGACACACAGATACAAGACAACTTCTTACAGTACACAAAGAAATTATCTGACACAGACAAAGACACACTGGACACAGAACTGACACTGACAGACATAGCACAGGCACTAAGCACACTAAACAAAGACAAAACTCCAGGACCAGACGGTTTGACAGTAGAATTCTACCAACACTTCTTTCCTATTCTAGGCAATCTTCTCCTCAAAGTCTATCAGGAAGCCTTTGACAAAAAAAATCTTCCGGACAGCTGCAACATGTCTTACATTACACTCATATGCAAGGATAAAACTGACAAAACACAACTGAAGAACTACAGACCAATTTCCTTACTCAACACAGACTACAAGATACTCGCCAAATCACTCACCAACAAACTTAAACCTTTCATGCCAACACCAATACACCCAGACCAACAGTGCAGTGTCAAAGACAGAAATATACACAATCACACACACCTCATTAGAGACATTATTAACTATACACATGGAAAAGACTGTCCATCCTCCATCTTATCCTTGGATCAAGAGAAGGCCTTCGACAGAATTTCCCACACTTACCTACATAGGACACTAGAACACTGTAACATAGGAGAGTACTACAGGCAGTGGATACAGATCTTGTACAAAAATCCTGAGAGCAGAGTGTTGGTGAACCATTCACTGACAGCTAGCTTCAGGCTCACGAGATCTGTAAGACAAGGATGTCCCTTATCACCACTCCTGTATGTGCTCACTCTAGAACCTTTATTAGAGAAGATAAGGCAAGACACTAGTATTAAAGGAACCTTCCTGCATGGGATAGGAGAGCAGAAGCTCATCGCCTATGCAGATGACACTGCCTTCTTTCCCACCAGCAACACATCAATAAGGAATATACTCCACACCTTTACCCATTTTGGAAAAGGCAGTGGAGCCAAAATTAATGTACAGAAATCACAGATAATGGGCCTGGGAAAGTGGAAACAAAAGGCTGATTTCCCTCCAGATCTGAAACACATAGACACCATGAAGCTGTATGGGATCACATTTCCATGCGATCCCACAGAAACACACAGACAGACATGGCACGCACTGACCGAACAGATCACAGACATGTTACACAGGTATAGGTACAAGACATCCACAATATTTGGTAGAAGCACAATAGTCAACACATACATATTACCCAAAATAATATATTTAGCGACAGTACTGGACCCTCCTAAACAGACCGTCACAAACATAAACAAACAAATCAGACGCTTCATCTTCACCAACACGATACACAGCATTAAACACAAAACTCTCATACAAGACAGGAAACAAGGCGGCATTGGATTACAAGACATCCAGACAAAAATACTGTCACTTAGGATTAGTTACATAGGTAAAATCATCAGACACCCAGAACAGAACAGACTAGCACTATACTACATAGGCCACAACATCAAACATCTCACACCTCTTAACAATGCAACTGCACACTACCAGGGAAGACTGCCAACATTCTATCAGACATGCATACAGGCAATAAAAGGACATGAACAGTTAATACAGCAAACAACACACACAATATACAAACATTTAGTTAGAGAACAAGCACCATCACTAAGACTTAGGATTAAAAGAGGACACAAATACTTCATGACTGACTTCACATGCACCTTTTCAAACCTACACAACAAACACATAACACCAAAAGCTACAGAGATCACATATAGACTGTTATACAGTATGACCCCCACAACACAGGTAGAAGCATACATATCCAAACAATGTCAATTATGTAGAAACAACACACAAGAGACAGAGGAACACATTTATTATACGTGTCCAACAATTACTGCCACACGCGCAACACTCAAACACCTCATACAAACACACACAGGCAAACAAACCGACATATATAAAGCAATTTTTCTCAATACTATACCAATGACATCTAAGGACATACATACAAAACTACTTGTAGCACTTTCTTACTACAGACAACTTATATGGACCTGCAGAAATTTTGCCAGATACAAACACCACACATATAACACACATTTAGTTTCCTTCATGTACACGCACAAAATATCACAACTCTTTCCAGAGTTGGTATAAATGGTATACCAACTCTGGCAATTTTGGGAATTTTTTGGAAATTTTGGTATACATGAGAGAGAGAAAAAAAGAAGAAACTGTGAATGAATGGTGAGTGGATGATTAAATAAATCACATATGGTCAAAAGACCAATGGAAAATCCCTTATGTAAAGAATAGTGGAAGTATAAATGCTTGTTTTACTTGTTTCAAAATGATGGTTTCACCCTTATAGACAAGAGGGAAAAGAAAAAAGGAGAAAAGAAAATTAAACTCCTCCCATTCCAATGTACTATTTATGGAATGTTTGGCTTTGAATGCACTTGTTGTGCTATACTACCACCACTACTAAGATTATCACTTTAGTAAATAAACTCACATATTTGTTATACTATTATCATTATTATTATCATTATTATTATTTATTATTATTGTTTATTATAATGATTATCATCATTATTATTATTATGACTATCTTTATTCTACCTTTACTATCCTTAGTAATTTTAATGTTATAAGTATTATTGATATCATCATTATCATTTTACAATTTCATCTCCCCCGCCCCCCCCCCCCCTTTGCTTACAGTTTGTTGCCTTTGCTACTAACCCCACTGGTTGGTTCAAACTTTTGTCCTGCCTGTGCCATCATTACTAGAGTGGTCAGGAGAGCATTGATGGAATTGAACAATTAGTGGGAGGGTAGCGCGGGAAACAAAAATGTAAAGATTTCCCTTTCGCTTAGTCACCCCCTTTGAATCATGTGAGTGAGTGTTGAATGAATGAATAAATATAAAAACACATATGGTTATCAAACCAATAATACTGTAAGAACTCATGCAAATACAAATATTTGGTTAATTTTCATTTAAAAAAAAAAGAAAGAGAGAGCAAAGAGGGAAATATGAATGAACCCCTACATTTAGGAAAAAAAAACAAGGAGGAAAATATAACCCACTCCTTTACTCCAAGTATTATTAAAACTGCAGTTTGCATGTGTATGTACCTGCTAGGCTATGTTTAACACCATTACAAAGAAAATCATCCTAGCAAATGGAATCACATATTGTAAATGTTATCATTTTCATAACTATTATCACCATTGCTGTTTTTTTAATAATTGCTGTCATTACCCCCAGTATGTCTCTTCTTGTCATTACTACTATTGCCATCATTAGGAATAAAACAAAAACCCCTTTCCCATGTACCCCCCTCCCCTCGCTCATGGTTGTTGTTGCCTTTGCTGGTACCCACACCGGTTTGGTTCAAATATTTATCCTGCCTTTACCATCATCGCCCAGAGAGGGGGTAATGGCATTGGTGGAGTGGAACCAAATTGGTGAGAGGGTGGCAAGGGAAACAAAGATGTAAAGATTGTAAAAATTTGTGCTAATACTGATGCTTGTTTACTTTCTACAATAAGTTTTAAAAAAAAAAAAAAAAGGAAGGGAAAAAAATGAATGAACCCTTACAAATAAGACCAAAAGGAAAAAAAAAAAGAAACAAGGAGAAAAAGATAACCAACTCCTTTTAATTCTACTATTATTGAACATGCATGTTGCAAGTATATGTAAAAAAAAAAAAAAAATATATAAGCAAGGAGAAACAAAAAAGATTATCAACTCCTTTTTACACCTACTATATTATTAAACAGTGCAGGATGCAATTGTTATTGTATGTACCAGCCATATTTTAACACCATTTCTAAGAAAATCATTTTAGCAAATGGAATCACAGTTTTGGAAAATGTGATCATTATCAAAACAAATCCTACCATTGTGTTTTATTAACATTAGCATTGCTGTCATCACCCTTAGTAGTTTTTATTCCTTGTCAGTATTATTATAAGATGTATTTCATGTAAACACCATTCCTAAGGTAATCATTTTAGCACATAAAATCACATGTTAAAACTATTATTTATTATCATTGAGTCTATCACTAGTCTCAGCACTGTTGTTATTCCTTGTCACTATGATATTTATTTATGTATTTGGTTGTTACTTTGCATTATTATCATTGTAATCACTATTAATAATATATATGGCTTTGTAAACGCGTATACTAACACATCCCCCTCTCCCACCCTTTTGATACTGTGATTGTTGTCTCTGCTGCCACCCTCACCGTTTTGTTTCATTTCTGCACCGCCATGTTTATCATCACCGAGGGTGATGGTACTTGGTAGGAGTTTTTGGAGCTGACAGGAGAGCGGGGCGGCAGGGGGAAAATAACAGCCCGATACCATCATGCTTTGGATTTAAAATATTTCCTTACAACAATGTCAATGGAGAAATGTTTAAATGTATAAAATATTTGTAATTTTTGCGCATATGTCATCTACACGCCCACATGCAACGCTCTGTAAAAACACGCACACAAATACTGAACACACAGTACGCATGTAACAACACAAACAATACAAATGCAACAACTACCATTCCTGCATTGTAAACTAGGATACTCCTCGACAACCCCCCCCCCCCCTTCCCCCCACCTTTTCGATACTGTTGGTTTTGATGCTGCTGCTACCTTCACCGGTCGGTTCTAACAAGTTTTTACTGCCATTTTCCTCATTACCAAGTGGTGATGATGGTATTGGTGGGGTTGGAGCTGACAGGTGAAAGGGCGGCAGAGGGAAAATAATGGTATACTATCGCCTTGTTGTTGTTTGTACTCGTTCCTCGTTACCCCCCATTTCAAATGTAAAAAGGTTGAAACAAATGTTGTAAAAATTTGCGCATATGTCACCTACACTTCCACATGCAACGCTCTGTAACAACACGAACAATACAAATGCAAATGTTTCTTAACACTCAATAAACGTTTAAAAAAAAAAAAAAAAAAATATGGTTGCGATGACAAACACAACGACGATTACAAACAATTTTTTACTGGCCTCTTAAGGCCACAAAAAAAAGAAAAAAGAAAAAAAAAAAAAAAAAACTATGGTTGCAATTGCGCTAATACTGATGCTTGTTTACTTTCTACAATAAGTTTTTTAAAAAAAATGAATGAACCCTTACAAATAAGACCAAAAGGAAAAAAAAATAAGCAAGGAGAAAAAGATAACCAACTCCTTTTACTTCTACTATTATTGAACATTGCATGTTGCAAGTATATGTACACATAAAAAAAAAAATAAGCAAGGAGAAAAAAAGATAACCAACTCCTTCTTACACCTACTATATTATTAAACAGTGCAGGATGCAATTGTTATTGTATGTACCATCCATAATTTAACACCATTTCTAAGAAAATCATTTTAGCAAATGGAATCACATGTTTGGAAAATGTGATCATTATCAAAACAAATTTTATCATTGGGTTTATTAGCATTGCTGTTATCACCCTTAGTAGTTTTTATTCTTTGTCATTATTATTATAAGATGTATTTCATGTAAACACCATTCCTAAGATAATCAATTTAGCACATAGAATCACATGTTAAAACTATTTATTATCATGGAGTCTATCAATCACTATCACCCTTAGCAGAGTTATTCCTTGTCACTATTATATTTACTTACGTATTTGGTTGTTACTTTGCATTATTATCATTGTAATCACTATTAATATATATGGCTTTGTAAACGCGTATACTATCACATCCCCCTTTCCCACCCTTTTGATACTGTGATTGTTGTCTCGGCTGCCACCCTCACCGTTTGGTTCTAAACAGTTTTTGCGCCGCCATGTTTATCATCACCGAGGAGTGGTGATGGTACTTGGTAGGAGTTTTAGAGCTGACAGGAGAGCGGGGCGGCAGGGGAAATAATAGCAGCCCACTACCATCACGCTTTTGATTTAAAACATTTCCTTACAACAATGTCAATGAAGAAATGTTCAAATGTATAAAATGTTGGAAAATTTGCGCATATGTCACCTACACGTCTATTATTTTTTCGTCTTTCAATTATTAAGGGTTATTGCTATCAATTTTATTGTTGTTAATTTGTATGGATGTTTACTATTACTATTATGCTCCCTCATTTCCCCTCCTCCCCGCTTGTTTAACTGTTGGTTGTTTTGACGCTGCTACCGCCCTCGCTGGTTGGTTCTATCAATTGGCTGCCACTGCCATCATTACCTGAAAAGGTGGCGATGGTATTGGTGGCTTTGGAGCCGGCTGGAGATGGTGGTGACAGGGGGAACAAGCACGGTAATAAATAAATTTTGGGTCCCCCCCCCCTTTGACATGTAAATATGCAAATGAATTAATTGATTGTAATATTACACATATGTCACCTACACGCCCAGACGCAACGATCCGTAAATACACGCACACAAATACTGAACACACAGTACGCATGTAACAACACGAACAATACAAATGCAACAACTACCTTTCTGCATTGTAAACTAGTATACCCCTTGACAACCACCCCCCCCCCCCCTTTTCGACACTGTTGGTTTGGATGCTACTGCCGCCTTCACCAGTTGGTTCCAACAGGTTTTTACTGCCTTTTTCCTCATTACCAAGTGGTAATGATGGTATTGGTGGGGTTGGAGCTGACGGGTGAGAGGGTGGCAGAGGGGGGGAAAAATGGTATACTATCGTCTTGTTGTTGTTTGTACTCGTTTTTCGTTACCCCCCATATCAAATGTAAAAATGTTGAAACAAATGTTGTAAAAATTTGCGCATATGTCACCTACACTTCCACATGCAACGCTCTGTAACAACACGAACAATACAAATGCAAATGTTTCTTAACACTCAATAAAGGTTTAAAAAATTTTTAAAACTAAATTAAAAAAAAAGAAAAAAATAAGAATAAAAAACTATGGTTCCAATTACCAACTATTCTTCGTCGTCGCTTTTGTGTTCATTTGCACTGCCATCGCTAACAAGAAGCCTGATACGCGAGAAAATGTCACGTTGAAAGTCCAACAACAAAAAACACGCGGCAGCCAAGATGTACAGCGTGGGAGCCGACAACAAGAAGAACAACGTGGAGAACCTACCTACTAGCCGAATCAAAGAGCCTGATACTACAGCTATTACTGAAGCTACCAGGAGGGAGAAGATTGACAGCCCAACACAGACAAGAACCAAGACAGCAGAGAAGAAGGAGGAGAAAGACACCAGAGTCGGAAACACCGACTCAAAAACAGTCCGATGGGTCGTCAAGCGGATTCCAGTGGTCCAGACTTTGTTTAGGACAGTTGCCATGTTCACTCTCGCCTGGCTTTTTTCCCAGTTTCCAGTTGATAGTGATGCAATGCAGTCCCACAAAATCCGCCACTCGCTATAGAAAGGGATGACAAGAATACAACACGAGCATTAACCTACTGTGGTGTGTTTAACATGGTTGTAACACAATTACAAACAAAAGTACAAACAACAAGAGGAGAAGGGGAAAGGAGTGGGTGTCCACGTTCCACTGTCCCTCGTTGCTTGGTGTAGAGCCATTCTGACTCTTAATAGTGAGTAAGGTATTTTCTCACTTTATATTATGTTCTGTTGTTACTGGGACTATTAGATGAGTGAAGTCATTCTGTCCATCCAACATGTTGATATTGTATCTCTCATTCTTGAAGAGAATAGCCTATACTTAATCTCTGTGGTTTCTAATGCCGCGTCTTCCTTCCGGCACTATAATCAGCATTAGACCAAGGCTATTCAGCATTGGCTTCTTAAGTACTGACATACACAAGGATTCTTCCATCAACATCCTCCTGTCCCCAAGGGTAACATTAAAATGCATATTCCCACAGTAAGGAGTAACAATCAGAACAGAGAAAAATTCTCATAAGAGAAAACATACATGTACATTTCTCTGATATTAAGTACATGATAATCATACATAATAATTAATCATAATGATGATGCAAGGAGCCTATGTTTTTGGATTTCCTCAGGGGCTAATCCATAAACTAAAACAAACATTGTTTTCCCCCACACTGCTTACTGCAGTATAAGGATAGTGACCGCTGTGATATATTTTGCCAATTACTGCTATTATTCGGAGTGTATTTATTAGAATAACTTATGCCGCATGGTCCAGTCTTCTGAATATTGCAAGCAATTTATTCACATCAATCTTCGCTTCTGTTCCTACTACAGGGAGGTGATGCGGATAGAAGGCACATCCTATCCGAACATTCAGTTATATCAAGCGTTTACTGTCTTTTGTTCTTGAATTTATATTCTCAAACATGGCAATTCCCTAGCACTATTTTATGAAATGATTATATGTTCATCACTCATGTGGAGTTGTTACTAATCTGTTAACAAAAGGATTGTACTAAAATTTAGCACTATAGTACTAAATTACAGATTAGAATGTGGCAAAGCATTTTATCCCCTGACTAAAAGTCAGGAATATGCGTAATCATTTGTATGTCCCCGCATGGATAAAACAAGTTCAGAAATATCCTTAACAGTGAATTTACACTACATAGGATATTTGAAAGTGGCAGACACCAGTTCTCTACTATGAAGTATGTAATCAAGAGTCTGTTCCCACATTGAGAAATTATTTCTTTGAATATGTTCTTTAGAGGTCAATCTCTACAGTACATAGATTATTTGCAGATTTCTAAGCATAGATAGTGAGATATCGTTCACCATCCATAGAAGTTATTATTCATAGGAATATGAAATTAACAGAACCGAGTTTTCTTCTTTGAAGTATGAATCAGGAGTCTGTTCCTAAATTGAGAAGAGTTTCTGACATGAGAGTTGATACTCATGGGCCTTTACAGCTAGGGCCGGAGGGAGGATTGTGAAGGAGGACTCTGGTGCTTTCACTGAAACCACAAGTAGCCTGACCATGGAAGTCATGGCAGTAAGTAAAGCAATAACATGGCTCGAGACACAGACATTCACTAGGGCTTGTTTCCTTAGCGACTCAATGAACATGATCAAGAAAATAGAGGAGGGGTCGATCCGAAGAGAATGGTTGCTGCCTCTGAAGCGGTCTCGGCTGGCAAAGATTAGTTTCATCTTCGTGCCAGGGCATGCGGGAGTACAAGGAAATGAGCGGGCTGACAAGCTCGCAGGTAAGGCTACTGTGGAGGGCGGACGCGCCATGGACCAGGCTGACATTCTGAATGCTCTACGAGAAGTGAGACTTTTGCAAGAACCAAGTGATGACTGTGAATCTACAACAATGGCCAGACTGCGAGAGCAGCAAATTAAAAGAGGGGTGGCCAAACAAGAACACTACGCAGGAAGCCAAAGAAGATTGATAAACCAACACAGAACTGGCGTCGTTAGCCACTACACGCTGCGGGATTTGCTTAGGAGGGGATCCGAGCACTTATGGACTGAATGGTCCGATGTGCAACGAGGATGATCTGTCGACTAACTAACTAACTAACTAACTCTACAGTACACATAATATTTATAGGTTATAAGCACTATTAGTTTGATATAAGTTCATAATGCCTATAAAAGGTTTTAACATAGAGATTTGAAATTGTAACACATAGGAAAAATTACAGCGTGGCACCCACATGTGCTTCAGTACTAAAAATCAAATCAGACTATAGTTTACAAGAACTGTTGAATTATCATTCTAACTAATTCTTAATTAAACATACTGGTATATGTAATACATAAATACGTGAATACATCTTAATAATATAGATGTTTAACATACCAATAGCTTGCAGAGAATGATATATTTTAAAGGCAAAAATGCCTTCCCCACCCGGGGGAAAAAACCCCGACGTCTTTCTCCTTTGTCTCCACTGACCAAAATGGACACTGTAGTGCCTTTGTTTGAGATCTAGCCGGTCTTGACCAGGTACGTGGACCAAAATAAGGCCAAATTAATTTGGCTAATGCCAAATAAATTAAGCTCTGTTTTCTTTCCTTCTCCTACACTAAGTAAGATACTTAACCAGTAGTTGTTAGGGATTGTTTATTTTTAAGGGAGTCAATGCTAGAAAGGGTAAGGACGTTTTAATATGCCACAACGTCTGTCTCCGTAATCCCGTATATCCACGAGAGGAACCTAACCTGCGCGAGAATCGGTAGCGGTTTTCGCCGCGTTGGTAACTTACGGGGTATGTGAGCCGGTCGCTCATAAAGCAATGGCAAACTATTGGGCGTACTCTTGCCAAGAAATCAACAATCAGCTGAAAGATGCTAATGTTGACAGCGATGTCCTGTAAAGGATATGCGAACAACAACAAAATAAAATGACCCAAGATATGAGAAATTTTCCACCAGCTCCAATTGTTTGCTCAATAACATAAATTTCTTTCTCCATAAAGTTTTATCTGTATGCATTATCTTTGTTTTTGCTATGTTAAGATATAAGTTGTCGAGATAGGGTTACAATAGATTATATATACCCTCCTTCGTGATAAGGTTGCAATAGATTGTATAAGCCCTCCTTCGTGATAGGGCTACAATAGATTGTATATACTCTCCTTCGTGATAGGGCCACAATATATTGCCTATACCCTCCCCCATGATAGAGTTTACAGTAGATTGTATATACTCTTCCTCGTAATAGAGTTACACTAGGTTGTATATACTCTCCCTCGTGATGGGATTACAATAGATTTTATATACTCTCCCTTGTAATGGGGTTACAATAGATTGTACATACTCTCCCTCGTGATAGGGTTACAATATAATGTATATACTTGTCGGATACGCAGAGATTGATGGCTTCGAACCCCAAAGAGAGAAAGGATGCAAAATCCTTTTCCCCAATGTGATCCTGCCCGTTTAATTAATTTAGCTGTACTGACTCAATTGTTTGAGACCAGAAATAGAGTTTTAGAGAACCAAGGAATACCTTCAGGAAATAACTGAAAAAGTTGTATTCCCTTTTATACCCAAAATATCCTTTAAGTGGTTCCTTGCCTCTCCTCTACCAACTAATTAATTATATCTAGGGTAGTTTAAAACAATTTGACTATGACAAGTAAAAATACAATCAATACATGACATGACCTCATTTTTTATGATTTAATAAACACAAACATGGATTTTGTAAATTGCATTCAAAATTACAATTTCCTGTCATAAAATAAGGACATATACATATAATGGTAATTATACAGAATTGATGTGCCAATTATAATGTGTATAATAACAGCTATATTTTTTCCAGTGGCATGTACTGCTAATCTTTTACTGGCCTGGATGATCTGAAAAAAAGAACTGTCTACACTCAGGGTTCTCCACTTCCAGCTTTGGGAATCCCTCTGGCTATCAATTAATTGCTGTATGTTCTGTAGTCTTAGTGTTCCAGGTCTGAGTAGAACATTATAAGTTGGCTCTTGGTTTTCTTTCCATTTTTGGCAGGTAAATGTTTAAATAAAGATTACCTCTCCTATGAGACAAATGGAACGTTTGCAGGTAGATAAGTTTCTGCACTACTCTATCAAGGGCATCACTCAACAATGTGCTCACTCAACAGGTGCTGCATTCAATCTTCACCAAGTCAGGTCTGGATCTACATGAGTATGACCACTACCTGAAATTCCATCAATCACATGCATCTAATGATATCATCAATATGACATTAGAAATGAAATGTAAAAGCCTAAGAACACAACAAGTGAAAACAATAAGAGGAATCTTGTTCTTAGAGAAAATAAACATAGAAGAAAGATAGTCTTGGTGTTCTCAATTAGTTATCACCAACATAGTTGTTTGCTCTCACTCCAATCTTCCACTATCAGGTGTTCAAGGTTTAACTAGCAGATGTGCAGTTTCATCTTCACTTATGCCTGTCCTTCAGGTCTATAGTTTAAGTAATACCTTGATGGATTTGGAATTTGACAATTATGTTGACCATTCTCTTCTGTACCTAGTTTTGTTCTCTACATCTTTTTCTATTCAGGAAAAAGGGTCTCATACATTATGGGTTTTAAAATAATTTCCCATTGTAATGAGTAGTTGCTTATAAACAATATAAGTACATCATGGAATCAATTCTTGTATAGCATTCAGGTGCATTCTTCTTCATTAAATGCTTCAAGTGAGAAGTTATCTTCCATTCTCATGGATGTAATATTTATTATCATCATCATCAACATCATCATGGTTTCCTTATATCATTGTCATTACAATCATTATCATTCTTACATTATTATCATTACATTACAGTCATCATCATCATCCTCATTGTATTAATTTGTCAGGACACTAGACCATATGTGTTAACATGAGTGACATGAACTACAAAGTGGGATTTTGCTTAATGTACAAACCCAGATGCGTGTAGTATGCGTAATGTATGATATGGTTTATGTCGTGCTTAGCGCACAAACCAAGATGATTGTACGATAAGTGATATTTAATACAATGTGTTTTCATGCGTCGGAGTGTACTAAATTATTATTCAGTTTAACGGTTATGCCGAACAAGTTCTCTGGTGATAGACATGGCATTACACATCCAACCTGCCTGCTATCATGAGATTGACTGTTAGCTCATACTCCTTTTTCAGCATTCACTCATTCTCAGACATCATTCATATGTATGGATGATCATTCAGGAATCATTCCTCAAACATCATTCATACTTGCATGTAAAGTGGGTAATTATACTTATGTGATTTCCCAATGATAACTTAAAATGTTTAACATCACTGATATCACAATGAAATATCTCCTTTCACAATCACTCATCAGACACATCATATCTGCAGGAATGACAATTAGTATATGTCTGTGCTTTACACATGATAAATTCACAGATTTAACCACAATTACATTACATTAGAACCTCATTCTTCATCAGAAATTATAATATTTCCTGAATGATAGTCATTCATACTGATGGGTCTTATCAAATGATACATTCACATCTGTTTAACAATAATGAAAACACATGAACCACCACAGACATGCTCTTTCCAATGACATAGACTCATGTGGTCATTAGGCATACTTATGAAATTCACCAAGGATTTAGCAAAATTAAATCCATGAGTCACCCCATGCTTTCATCATGTGATATACGCATCCATATTCAGGCATTATGAATCTTAACCATTCTACCATGCCGGTTGACTAAGTATTATTGTGTGGCACAAAAATTAATTCCATATGTTTACAACATTGAAAATACATTTGACTCACCACATGGGTGCTTTAATTCAACACACAAAATTATGTTCACATAGGACTTTATTTGGCTCCCATGTGTTCATGAAATATAAGACAAACTACGTGTCTTTGCATGTGCTCAATCTACTTGACTATACACATTGCACTAATTTCTCTATCAGGGACTTTAAATTTGTTACTCCAAAAA
>JACEFZ010013560.1:0-430459 GCA_014155875.1 Cepaea nemoralis
TACGTATCCATCTACAAATATTGTCTATTATGACTAGCTGCTTTTTTCTGTTTAGGAGCCCCGTGGGTATATGCGTGTTAGCATACAGTCTTCTGTATTTTACTTGATGTTAGTATTGGTTCATCTGAACGAACTATTTAGGTTCTTTCTGGATCTAAGTATGTCCTTTATTGATTCACGTAGAGTAGGTTTTTCTTTCTTCTCTAATGTCCCTAGAAACTGGGAACCTGTGGATGAATATAACAAGTCGAGTGGTAAGCGTCCGCCCCTTACTCCTAACTTATGCAAGTGTCCTTCTCCAGCCATAATGACAAGGCTTTCGAAGTCACCATCCGCATAAGACATAAGAATTCACCTCAGTCTAAAACACCCACTAATAATATGTAATGATAAAGGTAATACACGCTCATCTATATTCCTATTCTAAAACGATATTTTAATATACCTTATATACATCTATGTTCCTATATAGAATTAATGTAGATCCACGAATCGAAATTAATCCTCAGCCAAGCACTTTATCCCATTATAAAGGAGGATATTTCTTTTCATTACAGGACACATAATTCTATCTTTCCGTCCAGTTGGGGAACACACACTAAACTGACACAAAGACGTGGCCACTCTCTTTAGATCATCTTTGTCCCATCGTCCTTGACATTGCTGGACAAAGCAAATTCAGACTTCATTATCCCTGGTCAGTGGAAAATTCCAGATCTGGGCTTTTCCGTATATCCCTACCTCCAGAACGCAATAGACTGATCCATGATACTGTCTGTCTTTGTAGCAAACTAATTTTTCCACTCTCCAGGTCACCTGTATTGTAGTCGACTCTCCCGCCTTGACCTATATACATATGCGCTGGTCAATCCGTTGTGTTTTATCCTTCTGTTTCATTAACCCTTCTACTCCCTGGGTATTCGCTGCATACAGTCGTCGATCTGGGATTCACTAACATGCAGCATTTCATGACATAGGCCCCCTCTTAAGAGATTAGACCGCGTCGAATCTTTCTCGCTGTAGGTTTGATTCCCATGATCCACAACCCTAATCTTCTTCCTCCGGAGCTGGATGTCTGGATAAAAAATCTGCTCCTACATTCTCCTTACCAAGGATGTGTTCCATTGTGAAGTCCAGTTGCTAGCAACAACGTCCATCACATCCATCGTGCGTTGAGCTTCTGCGAAGTAGCTATTAACATCACGTGTTGATGATATGATTGGATCCTCACATGCTCACTTCATTATCTAGTAGGCGCTCTAATTGACACCCTACTATACTACTAACGACTGAAACTAGTGTTGGCTCCTCGCTCCTGTACGTTCAGTCGACCTACTTTCGACTTGCGTCAGCGACGGCTCACAATACAAACGGATTGTCCCATCCTGATTGTAACACTGCTTCCATGTCCTCTTGGTTTTCCCCGGCTTTTCCTCTGGGGATGTTCCGCCTCGTCCTCGTCGGACCGAGTCGTCTTTCCCAAACCTCCTGGGCTTTTGCTTCCAGGACCATCTTGGGCGATGTTGTATCTGGTCAGCCAATCTTGGTTGGAGTCCTGGGTAATTCTCGCTTTTCCCGACGTTACCCACCCCTTCTGAACTTGGGTACCGGTGAAACTTTCACTCTTGTCCTTTCCCTGACCTGTGATTTCCCTCCTACTGTCGTTGGGTAAATCTGACCTATCCCGTACTGTCCCATAGGCCCTCCTATGTTGTACTGGCGATCTCTGGTCTTCGTCTGGACTGGTAACCGTTGTCCTAATGGCTGCCATCACCATAAAGTGTGAAGCTTTGCTCCCGGATCTCTCCTCATATTTCCTAATGAGATGTCTAGGGAGATTTTTCTTCTCTTCCCCGATCCGTATTTTGTAGATGTTCTTGGACACCACCTTTTCCACAGGATAAGGTCCTTTCCATCCTACTTGGAGTATATTGGTCTCTGCTGGACTCCACACTTCCACTTTGTCTTCCACTTTAAGAGCTAGTTTCCTCTTAATTCGCTTGTTGGGTGGTGCTCTCTGGCACTCCGAACAAGACTTCACCCACCGGCGTACATCTCCGGTCATTCCTGGCCAGCAATAATGGCCGGATATTTGCTGCAAGGTCTCTCTGACACCCATATGTCGATTCTCGCCTATGATGTGTCCACTCTGAAGAATGTGAGGACGGTGGGTCTCTGGAACCACCCACTGCTCATGCAGGTTATCTCCCCTCCCAGCTCTCCGATAGAGTAGTTGATTCTTCAGAAAGTACTGTCCCCGTTCTGGTGGCTCAGCACTTCTTTGCAGCTTCCTGTAGCAAGGATGCAACGTAGTATCCTTCCTCTGGGCAGTATGCAATTCTCCTATCTCCTGAGTTGTCGCATAGTGTCTCTGCCTCTTTTTCCTCCCCTTGAGATACACTGACTACTGTTCCCTTGTGGGCTTGCTGTTTGGGCATCCCCAAAAAGACATATTTCGTGCCAATGATCATAGGAAATAAGGAGTCAGATAATACAGCAGCTGGAATAATGCCCGTGACGTACCTGGATTTAATCTCCACCTTGGCGATTGGCAGCGTCATGGTAACAGCACTCCTCATTGCCGGCTGTATCTCTATGGTCTCCCCTGTAAAGTTGGTCTGGGCTTACTAAGCTGGCGTCCACCACCGCTTCCCCATCCAAACCTGTATCATAGAGACAAGCAACCTGCTGGCCATTGACTTCAATAAGTTCAACCACAGGTGGTCTCTCTTGGTCCTGAGTGTCTTTCATCTCCTTGACCGTTTCCTTGCCTTCCTCTTTTGATTCCTCGAGGTTGGTTATGCAATTGGCGTGTTTGGCCTTGCATCTGCAGTCCACAATATTATGTGTTGTCGACTGGCAGTGTGTGCACTCTGTTCCCTTCCTAGGTTTCCGTGTGTCCTTTTTGTTCCTTTCTCCTTCGCCGACCTCAGCCTTGTCTGTGATCACCGATGTAGGAATCACCTTGCATGCTGCGAAGTAAGAACTTTTAGGTTTCGATCTGCAGTCTTTTGTGTTGTGGGATGCCGCCCTACAAAATGAACACCATTTCTCCGACCATTGTCGTTTCGCTTGAGAATTCGAGGTGCTCTGGTTTCCTACCTTCACCTTCTCTGAACTCTCCTCTGTGTGCTTTATATAAGGTTCCCCTTTTTCTCCTTCCCAGTTTTTAGGTTTCTTTTTCTCTGTTTTCTCCTGACTTTTGGATTGTGTACTTAGTTCCTCCGTTTCACCATGTACTTCCACGAATCGTTCCGCCAGCTTATTCACCACATCAATCCGTTCCGCCCCTTGTTCTCCCAAGAAGGTTCTGAGAGGTTTCGACATTTGCTTTCGCATTTGGTCTACCACCATCATCTCTTCGAGACTCTCATAATCCCTCTGGAATTCTGCCAAGTCCATCCATTTCTGTAGATAGGATTTCAGCCTCAGACTGTAGGCGGCGAATAGTTCTCCCGGCTCTCGTCTAGACGATCTAAACTTCTTCCGATACGTTTGTGCGGTGATGTCATAATGCTTCATCAAAGCTGCTTTTAATTCCTGGTAATTATTTTCCTGTCCTGGTGGTAAGCGTGTGTACACGTCAAATCCCGAACCGATTAAACCCTGGGATAGTTTAAGAGCCCATCTGCCCCTATCCAGCCCCATAGCGACTGACATTGCTTCGAAACGAGATGCGTACTGGTCAAAGCGTTCCTTAGACTGATCGTAGACAGCTAAGGGAAACTTCATGGCATGGTAACCATGTCCACTCATATGGGTTGCACCAGGTGACGAAGAATTTCCTTCCACTCCATCTATTTCTCCCTTAGTTTGTGTCTTGAGCTCCAGTTCTCGCATGCGGTATTCATGTTCCCTTATCTTGTGGGCTTCTTCTGCTTCCAACTGGGTCTTTCGCTCCTCCCTTTCCGCTTGACGAAGTTCTCTCTCTCTTTCTTGTATGTAATCCGTTAGCTCGGACCCAGCTAAACCAATTGCCTCCCCGTTGGCCCTCAGTTCAGCTGTAGTTACTTTAGGAGTTGCCATAGTTACAGCAGATAAGTCAGCACGTTGATCAAAGACACCTCCAAGCAGTAAAGAATACTCACTATAAACCGATACTCTACCTAGAACCTATATCATTTATCTATGTCTATTAAATATTATAAATCTCCAACACCATACAGTACATCACAACCACTCTCTCATCCACAAGAGGAGATATAGGATAAAGACTTATGTAGACGTGTGACCGTGTGACTAGGTATGTAATGTCTTACCACCTATCCACATTCACTCTGTCTGGAACTTTCTCACTGCAAAGTCACCAGCCTTAATGAAATGTTTCTACCATAAATGTAATGGCACCATATATCCAATGGACGTCCTTCCATTAAAAGTCATCAATGTATACTTCTATTTATTCCAATCAGTATGTCCCAACATGTAGGTACTCCGCTATGCCTGTGCCAATATGCAGGTCATATGGGTATAATGTATGTACGTATCCCGCTCGCTCCACCAATTATGTCACTCGTTTAATTCCAGAGAGGAGACTGGACTCAACAAGCACATCTTCAAACTTATTATCTGTTGGGATTATTGACTGACTTTGGTCTACACTCCTCTCTTCTGTCTTCCCTTCCATATATCTACTTCTGTCACTCTCTCTATTATTCTCTCAACACATACTCCGACAACATTTCCTTTCAACATATCATAAAAGATTTATTAATAAAGAAAACTATGTCCGGTGTGTGTATGGATATTGTCTGTGTAGTTGCTATTGTATTCTATGGTTGTGGACAGAATGAACTCAGAATGTCTATCAGCTGTATCTTCTCGCCAGTCATTCTTCACGATTACAGGACATCACATCAAACAGGACAGAGCTCACCCGGGATGATCCGTAGGCTTGAATCTGATGGTAAATCCGTTAGTGAAATGAAAACAAACTGTTCATCACTGATTCACCGTATTGCTATAAAAGTCCCGTAAGTTTATGACTGTGCCCAAATCGGTTTCATGATATTAAGTATCCATCATCAAAAAAAGAAAACACCACATTGTCAATGTTCTTCCTATTGTCTATTATGATTATCACCATTGTCCTTGTCCATTCCCTCTACCCTATGTATGCACGTCGTATGTAGGTTGAAGTCTCTGCTTGCCCCACCTTAACATCTTTTTCTGTTTAGGAGCCCCGTGGTATATGCGTGTTAGCATACAGTCTTCTGTATTTTACTTGATGTTAGTATTTGTTCATCTGAACGAACTATTTAGGTTCTTTCTGGATCTAAGTATGTACTTTATTGGTTCACGTAGAGTAGGTTTTTCTTTCTTCTCTAATGTCCCTAGAAACTGGGAACCTGTGGATGAATATAACAAGTCGAGTGGTAAGCGTCCGCCCCTTACTCCTAACTTATGCAAGTGTCCTTCTCCAGCCATAATGACAAGGCTTTCGAAGTCACCATCCGCATAAGACATAAGAATTCACCTCAGTCTAAAACACCCACTAATAATATGTAATGATAAAGGTAATACACGCTCATCTATATTCCTATTCTAAAACGATATTTTAATATACCTTATATACATCTATGTTCCTATATAGAATTAATGTAGATCCACGAATCGAAATTAATCCTCAGCCAAGCACTTTATCCCATTATAAAGGAGGATATTTCTTTTCATTACAGGACACATAATTCTATCTTTCCGTCCAGTTGGGGAACACACACTAAACTGACACAAAGACGTGGCCACTCTCTTTAGATCATCTTTGTCCCATCGTCCTTGACATTGCTGGACAAAGCAAATTCAGACTTCATTATCCCTGGTCAGTGGAAAATTCCAGATCTGGGCTTTTCCGTATATCCCTACCTACAGAACGCAATAGACTGATCCATGATACTGTCTGTCTTTGTAGCAAACTAATTTTTCCACTCTCCAGGTCACCTGTATTTTAGTCGACTCTCCCGCCTTGACCTATATACATATGCGCTGGTCAATCCGTTGTGTTTTATCCTTCTGTTTCATTAACCCTTCTACTCCCTGGGTATTCGCTGCATACAGTCGTCGATCTGGGATTCACTAACATGCAGCATTTCATGACACCATATGGGATAAAACCCGGTGCAATGTAGTCGACCCTGGTGACTTTTTTTTAATTAAAATTCGCATATCCTTTACAGGACATCGCTGTCAACAGCAGCATCTTTCAGCTGTCTATTGATTTCTTGGCAAGATTACGCTCAGTAGTTTGCCATTGCTTTCTGAGCGGCCGGCTCAGTTATCCCGCAAGTCACCAGCGGGGGTCGAACCGCCTCCAGCTCTCGCCCGCTACGAGACTCTGCGTGATAAACGGAATTACGGAGAAAGTGTTGTAACCCCTCGGCCAGAGAGACAGGCTGTCGATTGTTAAGCGACTTTTAAGATACGTTGATGACGATGATGCCGATGACAATGATGACAACGATTTTGTTTTTCTTGATGATGATGATGATGATGATGATGATGATGATGATGATGATGATAATGATGATGATGATGATGATGATGATGATGATGATGATGATGATGATGATGATGATGATGATGGTGATGATCTAACATTAAGAACATTCATTTTCGTTGTTCTAAGTGACAACAATATTGTCATTGCCGCGTGAGTTTGGAAACAGCTTGTGCCCTCAATTAACCGCTTTATCAACACAAGTCACCGCTCGTACGTGTGAAAACGTGTTCATATCAGATCAGTTGGATGCCTCACAATCCAAGGACGCAGTTTTCTGTATTATACTGAATTCCTATAATATTCCTTGAAAAAGCTATTGGAGATGTGGTTTTATAGAAGAATGCTGAAAATTAATTGGATAGCCAGAATGAGCAATATATACATTTTGAGGGAAGTTAAATAGCAAAGACAAATTATCACAAACATCAGAAAGAAACAGTCATTTGTTTGTTTGTTTTTTTGTTTGGGCTACATTATGAGAAGACAAAAACTGGAACATGTGACAACGGAAAGAATTGCGGAAAGAGATATAGAGGAAGACAGTGTGGGAAACTTCTTGACAGACTTGTGTCATGGCATGGAAGGAAGTCAACACACGAATTGATCCATGCCATCGGAGATCGCAATTTGTAAAGAGGCATGATCGCCCACGCCAGCCGGCAAGGCACTGGATTACGATGATGATGATGATGATGATGATGATGATGATGATGACCAGTGACCGAGATATACAGGGTGTATTTTTAATGACTGTGCAGTGATTGAAAATATTGCTGGTCCAAGTTTTGTATTCACCTATTATGTTGCATGCACTTTACAGAGGGTGAATACAAAACTTGGACCGGCAATATTTGCAAACACTCAATCAATCAATCAGGTGCCGTCTCCATATTGAAGGTTGGCTGCAATTGATCTCTATCACTGTCTATCTCTCGCCCTGATTGTACATTCTGTCAGGCTGATGTTAGTACATCTCTTGATGTTATCTTCCTACTTGTATCGTTGTCTACCTCTTGCTCGCTTGCCCTCAACCTTGTCCTCCAGTATGGTTTTTATAAGAGTGTTACGTCTTTTAACGTGGCCGAAATATTTCACTTGCCTCCTCTTTATTTCTTTCATAAACTCTCTGCATTCCCAGTTTTTCTAGATCCTCTGCATTTGATTGTTGTTGTCTCCGTGAAATACGACATATTCGTCTGTATATCCACATCTCCAGGGCGTCTATGCGACTTTCTAGTTGCTTGTTCAATGTCCAGGCTTCCGCGCCATACATTAGCGTTGAATATACGTAGCATTTGACAATTCTCATTTTAATGCGTTGTTAAACTCTCTAGATGTTAATACTGATTTCATACCGTTGAAAACATTTTTTGTCATTCCTGTTGGCTTTTTGTTTTCTATTTCATCTCTGCCACCATCTGTTATTATATGTCCAAGATGGGAGAAACTTGTTACTTGTTCTAGTATCTCCCCGTTTACTGCGATTTTCATTGATGATCTCTCCTTTCCACTGCTAATTATCATAGATTTAAAAAAAAAATAAAATCAAACACTGCATAGTCATTAAAAATGCACCTGTGTCATAGACGAAACAATTATGCTAATTGAACATTTGTCCCGAAGCAGTATTCTGCCATGGGTCTATGATATGATTGCGCCGTCACATTTTGTAGACTGGGGAGGGCAAGGAGGAATGGGTGGCCAGTCTATCCCTCACTTTGGTAAGAGACGAGCCCATACGTCGAACTTGTGCTCCCGACCGTGCTCGTGGCATTACCTGCGCAGTTCGCTATCAACTGTGACAGCTATGCTAATTGAAGAAAGGTGAAAATTAACTGATTAAGTGCCATGAGATGATAAATCGTCTTTAACGACTTCCATAATCTGTCTTGGGTTTATATATCAGGAAATGTTGTAATTGCAAAATGTTGTCTCAATTAAAATATCAATAAAGTAGATTTTCGTAAGCAAACCCCTTTAATGTGATATATAATGCAACATGTCCGCTACCATATTAACAACATTTATGTCATAATTGTGACACACCCATATTTCCTATTTTAGCCATCAAGTTTTGTTCCATCCAAATCTAGTGTGTGTTTGGCACTGAATCTGTTAAAGCAGCCAGAAGAAGAATGAAAGACCAATGAGCAAGTCCCAAAAGAAAGACATGAAAACCGTAAACTGATTAGAGAAATTAGTCGTAGAGGGTGTCAACGTTCTCTGGACACGTTATAAGAAACGATAAATGAGAGAACTTGGTGACAACAGGCAAGATTGAGGGTAAAAGAACAAGGGGAAGGCAGAGAAGTACATATCTGGATGACTTAGTCATATGGCATGGTCGAGACAAGACCACGGAGCTGATCCATAACTTAGGTACCTGATAACGAAACATGGCCACCCACGCTTATTGGCATGGCACACGATGATAGAGATGAATGAAATAAATCAAACCTCGGCTTTCGTTGTCTTCGGTTTTCGTTAGTTTCGATATTCGTCGATTTTTTCCGCGAAAAATGTCTCGGTTTTCGTCGATTGCCTCGGATTTCGCCGGTGTGCCCACGTGACCTCGCTGCTAATTTTGCGAAAAAAAGGGACCCATGCGTTCTTCTTCTATTGGCGTTGTTTTTTGTTGTGTGTGCATCACTTGCTAATAATAAAATATAAAATATGAGAGTGGCATTAAGATTGCTGAAATCGGCCCGCATGTACAGGAAGCCGCCAAACAGGTTAAACAAATATTAGACAGCACACAGCCCTGATGGACTCCTTGCTTAATGTCAAACCAATCTGATGTCGCGCCATCTCGCTATGATTTTATATATACAAGAAAGAACAGAAAGAGAAATATATCAGATGCAAGCGTCGTCATCATTATCATCATCAACATCACGACACACGGGTGTAACCCATAAGTGCTCCGTTCTACTCCTAACTCAAGCCTGAGTCAAGATAATCTCAGCTCAGTGCACGAACTCCGTGCACCGGCGAGAATCCTGATATACTTTGGGTAGATTTTAACTCAAAATTTTGCCCGGGCAGCACCGTTAGGCTACTCTTTTGTTATTTCCAACTGCCAAGGGATTTTTTACATGCGCAACAATACACACGGGAGTCCAATCTCACTACCCAGAGACCAGGGGAAATTTTGTTACTAGAAGTCCACGTGAAAAAATCCCGGCCTTCACCGGGGCTTGAACCCGGGACCTCCAGCACTCAAGGCGGACACCATACCTCGAGACCATTCAGTCGTCCCCCCCCCCACTCACATATTAGATTAGAGACTGGCAGATGAGCTGAGGTGGCCAGTACCCTTCATCGTCACCTGTCCATCCCAGAGAATTCCCATAAATTGATTGGTAGCTATTTTTAAGAGACTGGGTGCACCCCAGAGCAGTCCTGGTTGGAAAAAATAATCCTGCCCCTGTTGGGGTCATACCCTGGTACTGTCTTGGAAGGCAAATGCATTAACTACTACACCCATGCGGCTCTGAGAAACAGAACTCACCAAAAATAATTTAGTTTTGTTGAGCGGCCTATTTACAGTTTTTGTAGATTTGCTTTAGGTGTTAGCTCAGCAGCAGTCACCATCATCATTCTCGTTACAAACGTCGTCGTCATCATGGTCATGGTCATCATCATCATTGTTGTCATCGTCATCATCATCATTGTTGTCATCGTCATCATCATCATTGTTGTCATCGTCATCATCATCATTGTTGTCATCGTCATCATCATCATTGTTGTCATCGTCATCATCATCATTGTTGTCATCGTCATCATCATCATTGTTGTCATCGTCATCATCATCATTGTTGTCATCGTCATCATCAGCATTGTTGTCATCGTCATCATCATCATTGTTGTCATCATCATTGTTGTCATCGTCATCATCATCATTGTTGTCATCGTCATCATCATCATTGTTGTCATCGTCATCATCATCATTGTTGTCATCGTCATCATCATCATTGTTGTCATCGTCATCATCATCATTGTTGTCATCGTCATCATCATCATTGTTGTCATCGTCATCATCATCATTGTTGTCATCGTCATCATCATCATTGTTGTCATCGTCATCATCATCATTGTTGTCATCGTCATCATCATCATTGTTGTCATCGTCATCATCATCATTGTTGTCATCGTCATCATCATCATTGTTGTCATCGTCATCATCATCATTGTTGTCATCGTCATCATCATCATTGTTGTCATCGTCATCATCATCATTGTTGTCATCGTCATCATCATCATTGTTGTCATCGTCATCATCATCATTGTTGTCATCGTCATCATCATCATTGTTGTCATCGTCATCATCATCATTGTTGTCATCGTCATCATCATCATTGTTGTCATCGTCATCATCATCATTGTTGTCATCGTCATCATCAGCATTGTTGTCATCGTCATCATCATCATTGTTGTCATCGTCATCATCAGCATTGTTGTCATCGTCATCATCATCATTGTTGTCATCGTCATCATCATCATTGTTGTCATCGTCATCATCATCATTGTTGTCATCGTCATCATCATCATTGTTGTCATCGTCATCATCATCATTGTTGTCATCGTCATCATCATCATTGTTGTCATCGTCATCATCATCATTGTTGTCATCGTCATCATCATCATTGTTGTCATCGTCATCATCATCATTGTTGTCATCGTCATCATCATCATTGTTGTCATCGTCATCATCATCATTGTTGTCATCGTCATCATCGTCATTGTTGTCATCGTCATCATCGTCATTGTTGTCATCGTCATCATCGTCATTGTTGTCATCGTCATCATCGTCATTGTTGTCATCGTCATCATCGTCATTGTTGTCATCGTCATCATCATCATTGTTGTCATCATCATCATCATCATTGTTGTCATCGTCATCATCATCATTGTTGTCATCGTCATCATCATCATTGTTGTCATCGTCATCATCATCATTGTTGTCATCGTCATCATCGTCATTGTTGTCATCGTCATCATCGTCATTGTTGTCATCGTCATCATCATCATTGTTGTCATCGTCATCATCGTCATTGTTGTCATCGTCCATCATCGTCATTGTTGTCATCGTCATCATCGTCATTGTTGTCATCGTCATCATCGTCATTGTTGTCATCGTCATCATCATCATTGTTGTCATCGTCATCATCATCATTGTGTCATCGTCATCATCATCATTGTTGTCATCGTCATCATCAACATTGTTGTCATCGTCATCATCATCATTGTTGTCATCGTCATCATCATCATTGTTGTCATCGTCATCATCATCATTGTTGTCATCGTCATCATCATCATTGTTGTCATCGTCATCATCATCATTGTTGTCATCGTCATCATCATCATTGTTGTCATCGTCATCATCATCATTGTTGTCATCGGTCATCATCATCATTGTTGTCATCGTCATCATCATCATTGTTGTCATCGTCATCATCATCATTGTTGTCATCGTCATCATCATCATTGTTGTCATCGTCATCATCATCATTGTTGTCATCGTCATCATCATCATTGTTGTCATCGTCATCATCATCATTGTTGTCATCGTCATCATCATCATTGTTGTCATCGTCATCATCGTCATTGTTGTCATCGTCATCATCATCATTGTTGTCATCGTCATCATCATCATTGTTGTCATCGTCATCATCGTCATTGTTGTCATCGTCATCATCATCATTGTTGTCATCGTCATCATCATCATTGTTGTCATCGTCATCATCATCATTGTTGTCATCGTCATCATCATCATTGTTGTCATCGTCATCATCATCATTGTTGTCATCGTCATCATCATCATTGTTGTCATCGTCATCATCATCATTGTTGTCATTGTCATCATCATCATTGTTGTCATCGTCATCATCATCATTGTTGTCATCGTCATCATCATCATTGTTGTCATCGTCATCATCATCATTGTTGTCATCGTCATCATCATCATTGTTGTCATCGTCATCATCATCATTGTTGTCATCGTCATCATCATCATTGTTGTCATCGTCATCATCATCATTGTTGTCATCGTCATCATCATCATTGTTGTCATCGTCATCATCATCATTGTTGTCATCGTCATCATCATCATTGTTGTCATCGTCATCATCAGCATCATTGTTGTCATCGTCATCATCATCATTGTTGTCATCGTCATCATCATCATTGTTGTCATCGTCATCATCATCATCATGATATGCATTGTCAGTTGCAAGTCTCTGCACACGCCTCAAGTTTGGATGTTGTTGTTGATCAATTATACCAAGTATATTCCGAAATACCACTGACTGAGACCATCCAGCGTAATATGCCTGTCTCTGGGTCCTCTACCGCTGATCTGTTCTGTCATCATGATCTTATCCAATGTTCCTCTTCTCATTATAAGACTAAAGTACACCATTTTTCTCATTATTATTGTTGCGTATAATGTTCTACGAGGGAGCTTCAAATCAAAACCGTAAAACTGTGATAGAAATTACAATAACCATGCCATTGTCTTGTAACCTGTCAATAGTGTTGTTAAGGGTGTCAATAGTGTTAAGCACGTGACATCACGGTGCAGACAAACACGGTGACGTCATCAACACAGTTTAAAGATGACCGCCCCATTTTTGATATGCACCAAAGAGGAGCAGCGTTCTGTTGTCTGTGAAACCTATAGAAATTCATCAGTGAATGAAGGTCCAATATGGCGATGCACGCCTGTCAGTTCAGCAAGTGTATGAGTGGAGTAGGGAGTTCCAAAATTAAAGGCAAAATTTAGAGACCATGTGTAGCCAAAGCAGCATTATATTTCTCACGGCCTGCCTCGTTTACTCCAGAGGAAAGGTAAAACAAATATGTCTGGAACAAGACAAGCTGCAGAAGCTGCCGGATCAGCAAAGTAATACTCTAACTGTCCGCCTGTCGAAGCTTCCATCCTAGACCAGTTGCCGACCAAGGCTTTGGGCTTGGTCTATTGTCAAGAAATTTAGTTGGTAGTTTGCATTTCTTCGCCCCTTAGGGTAAGGCCTCTACCCTCCAATTTACGCTCCCCAGCCCAAAGCAGTTGGCACTATGTGGGGTGTCGAGTTTGGTGATCGCCGCCCAAGTTTCGGCGCTAACAGAAAGCAGGTAGTACCGTCTACTGTCATACGGTAGCTCAGTCATATCTGACTGAGACCTGACAATGACACTCAGAAGATACATAACGTCATAAACATTGAAATCGGTACTATGCAGCGTATTTCGGAAATCACAAAAGTAAGAAAAAGTGTATGGTTATAGTCTCTAATAAACACCAGATCTAGCAATAGTTAGTAAACAGGGTCAACGAGGAACCATTACGTGCCACAATTACAATGCACGAATACACACACACACACACACACACACACACATATATATATATACACACACACATATATACTGTATATAACACTCACACATACATGCACGCACGCACACACGCACCCACTCACGCACAGACACGCGCACACACACACACACACGACACGATCACAAGCAACCAAACGGACGTTGCTGCCAAAGCCATCGTCAGCATACAAACAACAAAAACACATTGATTCAACTTTTACTCAACAAGTTACTCAACATTTATTTGCAACAGATAGTAGATTACGTGAGTACAGAAGATTGCTGGCAGTGGGTTTAAAGCCTTTGAAACTAATCATGAATAGCAGCCCTTGGGAAAGGAGAACGGAAACAGAAAACATGGCTAACGACAGAATCCCTTAAGAAAATACAAGACAGATTAAACAAAAAAATAAAGAGCAGATTTAAATAACAGCAAAACCAGGGCTGCTAAAATTAGAGCCCATTAAAAAAAAAAAACACACACACACAGTAGTTAGTAAAAATAATTACGAAGTAGACAAGAGAAGACAGAAGACAATATTCAGCGAAGCTTGAGCCTTTAGGTTGTTGGAGTGATTCATCTTACTGACCTTTGTGATCATATTCCTGGAATAATATTAACAGACAATTTCTTTAATGAGAACTGAAATTGATTGTCGTCTGTAATATATGTGCGTTGTATAACCTTTATTTATTTATTTACTAGACGACCCGGCCCGGCGTCGCCCAGACCCTGGCGGGGAGCATCTAATTTAATTCATATTCGGCCCCTGCTCCCGTTCCCGTTCCCAAAAAGACGACCCGGCCCGGCTTCGCCCAGACCCTGGCGGGGAGCGTCTCATTTAATTCATATTCGGCCCCTGCTTCCGTTCCCGTTCCCAAAAAAAGAAGCCCAGCCCGGCTTCTTTCAGCTTCTGGCAGGGAGCGTCTCATTTAATTCATATTCGGCCATTGCTCCGGTTCCCGTTCCCAAAAATAGACGACCCGGCCCGGCTTCGAACAGACCCTGGTGGGGAGCGTCTCATTTAATTCATATTAGTAGTCATATAAGCTCCCGTTTTTGTTCCCGTTCCCGGAAATATGGCGAACAGATTGGAAGAGAATAATCTTCATCCCAATAACTAAATAGGGCAATCTGAAACTACTGAACGTAAACTTACCAAGATATCACAAAAACCCAATAAATGCTGGGATGACTGTAAAGATGTCGAAGAGAAATAAAAAGATGAGTTAGAAAATCTTCACGCATATATGATTAATATAATATATACATATAATAAATGCATTATTTTTATGAAAATGTTGAAAATGCCTTAAAGATGTTATCATTATATATTATAACGCATATGACTGCAGATAACTGTAGAGAAAAGGTCCACCTATTTGAGAATTTTGCAAAATTATTTTAATTACATATATAGCAATGCTATTAAAAGTTATGTCCCTTGATGTAACTTTTCTTAAGTTAAGTCCCCTCGCTATCTATAAATTATAATGTAATTTAAAAAATAAATTTTATTACGTGAATAACTGTTTGTAAACTAACAAACTATGCCAGTTGGCAGCACAGGAATGTGAAGAACACGTGTAGAAAATTTCATCTCAATCGGATAGACCGTTCGCGAATGCATAAATAACATACATTCAGACAGACAAACATTGTATATATATATATATATATATATATATATATATATATATATATATATATATATATATATATATATATATATATATATATATATATATATATATTATATATATATATATATATTTCAGTGGTGAGATTGATTTATGATGAAGCATCATAATGACTACTCATATTTACATATCACTACAGTTGCATCTCTTTCATGTCTCTGGCCCGCTCCGTCGCCAAGGCGTTACGGACGCAGTTCGGATCCTGCTTACCCGCGTTCGAAACACACCTACGCGCGATTTGGCAGTAGACCGCGTTGCGTTGGTCTTTTACGAAATGGTATGGGTGCCGGTCGCTCAGAAAGCAATGGAAAACTTTTGAACATAAACTTGCCAAGAGACCACAACAGCAAAAAAATGCTGGTGTTGACTGCAGCGTCCTGTTGAGGATATGCAACTAACTTTTGTTTTTCATGTCTCTGAACGAACGAACGAACGAACGAACGAACCAACGAACGAACGAACGAACGAACAAAGGTACAAAAAAAATCTGAGACGACGGATGGCACTTCGTACTTGTGAAGCAGCAGTGGTCCGCATTACCACCTCTTCCTTCTTCTTTGTCTTCCTCCTCATTCACCCTCCTCCTTCTTCTTCCTCCTTCTTCTTCCTCCTCCTCCTTCTCCCTTCCTCTTCTCTTTCTTCTTCTTACGACCCTGCCTTTGATTATTACACTTTAGGCAAGTTCTCACGATGAATCCCACCATGTTATTTGGAGTTCCCCTTTAGTTCATCTCTGATTGTGTTCATCAGTTGGACCTATATATCTGTCTCGATTTTAGCTCGCAGTGTAGAGGACAATCCCGCAGACAATGTTCGGCAGTTTATTTAGTCCACGCATGTGAATAGGTACAATTATCTCGGAACAGTAATAACATCTGATGGGAGATGCCTTGAAGAAATTAGAACAAGAATCGCCATGGCAAAAGTAGCCTAGCCTTTAGCAAGATGAAAAACATTCTGACGAATAAAAAGATATCAATTGAAACGAGAAAAAGAGTGATGAAATGCTACATAGAACCTGTACTTTTATATGGATGTGAAGCTTGGACAATGAGCAGTCAGGCTGAAAAACATCCGATGGCTGTAGAAATGTGGTTTCTGAGGAAAATGCAAAGAATACCACAGACAGCCAGAAAGACCAATAAACAAGTCCTTCAAGAAACAAATGAAGATCGTAAACTGATTAGAGACATTAGACGTAGACAGTCACAATTTTTGGGCATGTTATGAGAAGAAATGATTTGGAGAACTTGGTGACAACTGGTAAGATCGAGGGGAACAGACCAAGGGGAAGACATAGAAGCAAGTACCTGGATGGCTTGGCCTTGTGGCATGGTCGAGACAGAAACACGGAGCTGATCCACGACTCTGGTGATCGAGTGAGATGGCAGAAAATGACCGCCCACGCTTACCGGCATGGCACATGAAGGATGGATTGATGCGTAGCAGCGATACCGACTGACGCAGCCTACCTTTATATATATGTTCATTTAGTCTTTCTTTCATACCCGTTATAAAGTGAAGAATGGTGATCTATGCCTGCCTGTCAAGAGTGTTCAAACGTTATTCCAAGTTCTAGTAAAAAATAATTTAAATTTGACATTAAACTGCGAATCGCGTTCGCTATCCCTTGATCACAGACGCCGGTATGTTTTTTTTTTTTTTAAAATAAACAATTCTGATTGTTTACGTGTAAGTTCTCTAACCAATTTACTGCTTTCATTTATTTCTTTACTGACTGAAAACAGGTAGCAACAATTAAAATTTGACATAAAGTGACAGATAAAGCAATAAGGCAAACAATGATATGTTTTGCCACCAAAGCTCTTCTCTCTGTATATCGAAATAGCATATCGTGAAATTGAAGACCATAACTTAGAACAATCTGTCGGCTGCTCTTCAACTTCATCCACCACCTGCAACCATGGCTTCACGTGATCCTGATCGGGGGACTAAACGGATACTCCGCCATGCCCAAGGGTGTCCCATAGGCTAACATAGAGTGGCGGCAGGGGCTAATGAAAGTAGAATAACGGTAAAGTCACGGAGGCAGACTAATAAATTATGCTGAATGGCCCATGTAAGAACATCATCAACATAATGTTTCCAGAATACCAAATGCCAACAGCATTTAAGATCTTTGGAGGTACATGATCGCCAACGTCGTTTGACATGACACATGATGATGACCCCTCCCATGTCCACTCACCTAAATAAAGTACCAGGGAAATTTAATGGGAAGTAAAGGCAGTTGACGGGAAATTGTCCACATCGCCCTCGAGTGCCAATCTGTCTAAAAATATAGGATAGTGCCGTATACCCAATTCGCTTTCTGACTTGAAAATGAGTCGTTTTCCTTACGGTTATTTTATTTGAGAGACAATGGCCTTGAGAATCGAAAACCCTTATTTTATCGCTCGGCCGTCCGATCCTCTACACACCGTTTGACCTAGTAACGGCTATTTGCTCCCCACTTTCAAAATGATTGCGTGACCACTCTAAGCCAGAGGTCAGTGTGTCCGATATCGCCATGCATTTGTCACGAGCTAGTGGTCACCAATTAACTTCTACGCCACGCTTGACTGATGTTAACGGGTTATCACATGATCTTTATATCACACATCACATGACGTTTTTCCTCGTGACTTGAGCACTATAAAAGCAGACGAGCCTGTTACTTTGGGTAAAGAGTAAAGGAAAGATTCGCTAGGTAAGTGGTGGGAAATCTGTGTCTAGTTTGTTACAATCAAAGTCGTTTGCTGCTGTACCGTGTGCTTCTGTGGATGTTAATAAAATCTTGTGTAAGGACTCGGCGATTCTGTTCAATGTTTAGAGATCTTGGAGGCATATGTTATTTCTAAGTCTTTATTTTTGAAGCTTTTTTTTTTTGAGTCGCTTTCCAAGTTAGGCCGGCCGAAACACGGCTGCGCGCTATTTGGCAACAGACCACGTTGCGTTTTTTTTTTAACGAAATGGTATGTTCAGAAAGCAATGGCAAACTACTGAACGTAAACTTGCCAAGAGATCACAACAGCAAACTATGCTGGTGTTGACTGCAACGTAATGTAAAGGATATACAACTAACTATTCTAAGTTAGGGTTTGAAACTGTAGGCAGGATAAATCTGTCCGGTGTGAATAACAGACGGTAGCCAGTTGTCATTTTAGCAATTTCTTTCAAATACGCTTTTTAGTAACACCGTATTTCATTATAGCAGAATCTAAGATTTTGATTTCTTTTATATATATAGAGGGTGAACGATGAAGAAATTGTCGAATTGTAGTTAGTAGGGCAGAAGCGCAGTTTCTGGGTTTGTCTAGATTTAGACAATCCAGGAGGCTCAAGTTTTGCAGTCTTAAGTTCTCCGTTTTTATCACTATCACAGCTATTAATTAATAAACTAACAAATAGACGTTGACACTCGCAGAATGCAGGAGAAAGTATTAAGATTAGAAATAAGGTTATGGAATGTTTATTAGTTGATTAGTAGTTGACCCAGTTTCTACGCCACGCTTGAATGATGTTAACGGGTTATCACATGATCTTTATATCATACATCACATGACCCAATTGACCCAATTATAACTAAATAATTATGATATCGCCGGTCTCCCTGGTCTAGGCGTTACATGACTTTCTCCGTAATCCCGTATACTCTCGCGAGTAACGTGAGGGACGTGATAATTGGTAGCGGTTCTCTCCGCGTCGGTAACTTACAGGGTACGTGAGCCGGCCGCTCAGAAAGCAATGGCAAACTACTGAGAGTAATCTTGCCAAGAAATCAACAGTCAGCTGAAAGATGCTGATGTTGACAGCGATGTCCTGTAAAGGTTATGCGAAAAAAAAATTATGATACCTTGTTAACCAAGAAACAAGAGTTAATCGGGAAGTTAAGGAAGTGAAGGTCTGGAGTCAAGTGTGATCATTAGCAGTGGAAAGGAAAGGTCATCAATGAACATCACAGTAAACGCGGAGGTACTAGAACAAGTATCAAGTTTCTCCTTTCTTGGACATATAATAATTGATGGCAGAAGTGAAATAGAAATAAAAAAGAGAATAGGAAAGGCCAAAAATGCCTTCAACGGTATAAAATCAGTGTTAACATCTACTGAGATTAACAACGCATTAAAAATGAGAATTGTAAAATGCTACATATATTCGACGCAACTGTTTGGAAGCCTGGACATTGAACAAGCAACTAGAAAGTCGAATAGCGGCCCCGGAGATGTGGATATACATAAGAATATGTCGTATTTCATGGAAACAAAAACAATCAAATGCAGAGGTTCTAGAAAAACTGGGAATGAAGAGAGAGTTGAAAATAGAAATAAAGTGGAAGGAAGTGAAATAATTCGGCCACGTTAAAAGACATGATACTCTTATAAAAAACCATACTGGAGGGCAAGGTTGAGGGCAAGCGAACAAGAGGTAGACAACGATACAAGTGGAAGATAACATCAAGAGATGGACGAACATCAGCCTGACAGAATGTACAGTCAGGGCGAGAGGCAGACTGTGTTGGAGATCCATTGCAGTCAACCTTCATTGTAGAGACGGCACCTGATTGATTATTGATAAGGAAGTGGAAAATCCACGCCAGTGTTAGGTAGCTTTTCATTTCCTCGTGACTTCTATAATCTAAGAAACTTGAATTTCAAGGAAACATGTATTCCCAGAAAGTTGTATCACTAAGTTTTAGTTTATGAATATGTTCATGAACTCTCTTGTTGGAGCATCAGCAGCTCGGCCTGCTAGCCTGTCAGCCTGGTGATCATGAGTTCAAATCCCCATTGAAGCAGGTTTTGTAAACTGTTTGGGGCTCCCAGGTTGACCCAGCCTAAAAATGTCCCGGGGAGTAACGTCAGGTGGAAGCGTGGCTGGCTGATTGGCTAAGAAAGCCATGTTCTCCTTTGGGAGACATGAGTTCGAAAACTCGGTATGTGTGGATTTTATTCTCTCGGGGGCAAAAGCAAAGACCCTAACCTGCACAGTTTGCAGCGATTGCACTAGCCAGGCGGCCTTAATTCCTGAGGCCCAACCCCCTCCCCCATCAATACACCGCAAGGTACTATAGACAGTATAAATTGGAAAATAAAGTAGTAAAGACTGGCAGCATGACATTGACCATATCACCCATCGAGTGGTGATTGGTATATAAACAAAAACATGGGATAGCACCATATACCTCACGTTTCAAAAGGCTCGTTTATTTAGGATAAGTTTATAGATGCTGAAATCGCTGCCTTAATAGATCTATCAGCAGAGTGGCTGATTTGACCATTTCCATTGATCTTTTTCCATGTTGTTATAAGCAATGGATGTCATATCTTTTTTGTTTTTGTTTTTGTTTATTCACTCAGAACTCCAGAAAAACTACAGCCATGTTGAAACTGCTTATTGTAGCTTTGCTGTGTGCAGTCTCATATGCAAACTTAAGGAAGCCAGATTTTGGGCTTCTGTCTGATGAGCATATCGACTACATTAACAATATTGCCGACACCACATGGAAGGTTTGTTTGCTTTATCTTTGCTAACTAATACTATTTTTAAAACTGTTATATTCATTTATATTGGTAGGTCAGCTTGGCCGAATGGATAAGAATGTGTGCTCTTAACCATCCGGTGTGATTATGTCGAGGTAAGGGGTTCAATCCCTACACCGGACAGTTGGACTAAAATATTGACATATCGTCCTTGAATTGGGGACGTAAATTACAAGTACCTCTGAAGTCGGAGTGGGTTCGCCTGATGGTGAGGGACACTGGAAAGTATTAATAGGGAAAGCTAATCCACACGCAAAGTTTAGTCCAGTATTACTAGAAGTAGTGTGTATGAACTACGCTTGCGTTCAAAGCGAGTATGTGCCCCCCCCCCCCCCCCCCCAAAAAAAAAAAAAAAAAAATGTACACTATAAACAAAACAAAATGCACATAATTTAGTTGATTAATGATCACGTAAGTCTTAAGAATTTATCACATAAGTCTTAACAATTTATCACAAGTCTAAGTGATCACATAAGTCTCTATTAAGAATGATCACATAAGTCTCTATTAAGAATGATCACATAAGTCTCTATTAAGAATGATCACATAAGTCTCTGTTGAGAATTGATCACATACATCTGTATTAAGAATAGATCACTTAGTAAGTTTACAAATCAAACTACATTACAGCAAAACTATGATCATCAATTATCAGTGACGAACATGTAACTAATAACTGAATTCAACACTTCTCTAATATTAAACATGTTCTTGTATATATTTTATCAGGCTGGACGTAACTTTGACCCAGAAGACCACGAGCATGTGAAAAGAATTCTGGGTGTTCCAGATGTGGCAAAAGCTGAATATTTGGCTCGTCAGTTGCCTAGACAAGAGTTTGAAAGAAATCTGAAAGACAGTGAGCTGCCAGAGACCTTTGACCCTAGAGTGGTACACCCAAACTGCCCAACACTGAAGGAGGTCCGTGATCAGGGAGACTTGTGGCTCCTGCTGGGTGAGACCATTTGTTTGCTTAAGACATCACATACTTTGCCTGTCTAAGACATCACATACTTTGCCTGTGTGGGTAAGACAGTAGATTGTTTGCCAGTGTGGGTAAGACAGCAGATTGTCTGGGTAAGACAGCAGATTGTTTGCCTAAGACAAGCGATGGTTAACCTGTTGGGTAAAACAGTAGATACTGTTTGCCTGTCTGAGACAGCAGATTGTTCGCCTGTCTGGGTAAGCCAAAATGTATTTCTGTGTTTGCCTGTTTAGATATAGCCACACATTGTTAGTTTGCCAGACTTCGACAGTTTGTTTGCCATTCTACGACAGTTTTTTTTTAAAAAACCATTCGACAGTTTGCCATTCTACTGTAGTTATCCAGTCTTTGACAATTTGCCACTCTACGATAGTTATCCAATCTTTGTCAGTTTGCCAGTCTACGACAGTTTGTTTGCCAGTCTACGACAGTTTGTGTGCTAGTCTACAACAGTTTGTTTGCTAGTCTGCAACAGTTTGCCAGTCTATGACAGTTTGGTTGCCATTCTACGACAGTTTGTGTGCTAGTGTTTGCTAGTCTGCAACAGTTTGTTTGCTAGTCTGCAACAGTTTGTTTGCTAGTCTGCAACAGTTTGCCAGTCTATGACAGTTTGTTTGCCAGTCTATGACAGTTTGTGTGCTAGTCTACAACAGTTTGTTTGCTAGTCTGCAACAGTTTGCCAGTCTATGACAGTTTGTTTGCCATTCTACGACAGTTTGTTTGCTAGCCTACAACAGTTTATTTGCTAGTCTGCAACAGTTTGCCAGTCTATGACAGTTTGTTTGCCAGTCTATGACAGTTTGCCAGTCTATGACAGTTTGCCAGTCTACAACAGTTTGTTTGTGAGTCTATGACAGTTTGTTTACCATTCGACAGTTTGCCAGTCTACGACAGTTATCCAGTTTTTGACAGTTTGCTTGTCTACGACAATTTGTGTGTCAGTCTATGACAGCTTGTCTGCCAGTTTATGACAGTGTGTCAGTCTGCGACAGTTTGTTTTCCAGTCTGACAGTTTATTTGCCAGTCTATGACACGTTTGCCTGTACACGTGAAGGCCTCAAACTATGAGATTTTTACCTTTATCCGTCCCTCAGGCCTTTGGTGCTGCTGAAGCCATGACTGACCGCATCTGCATCCAGTCTCAAGGGAAGGTCCAGTTTCATTTTTCTGCTGAAGATATTTTGGCCTGTTGTCATACTTGCGGGGACGGGTAAGTAACCAGCTTTGTGTGTAGTAAAATAGGACATCCAGGACGTTGAAAAATAATCTTTATTCATCTTTCCTGTTCACGTGATTATTTACTAACACAAGTCTTACTGGGCCTTACCATTATTTACTGGGCCCAGGGGCGCTATGGCTGGTAGGTTACAGTGACTGCCTTAAGTTCAGAAGGTGCCGGGTTCACTTTCAGCACAGAGCTGAGAATTTGATCAAACATCACACGCCCCCTGATCTCTTGGGTAGTGAGATGGGATACCAAGCCTTCTTGGATAGGGGTGGAAATAAAAGGCATCTTGTGCAAGTTGCGCACATAAATTCCATTGCAGTTGGAAATCACAGAGTTGGCATTGAGATCACTGTCCTGACAATTGTTTAGAAAGAAAACCGATCTAAAGGTAGAGCCTAATACATTATCTGTCTAGATGAAGCAAATATGACACAAATGCATGTGGAAATCGGACACATTGCAGCTTTGAGGTGCATAAATAGGTATGAACACTGTCCTTGAAAGAGAACAAAGACGAATTGCCCCAAGAACATTTTAAAGGAACTTATTTTTCTTCTACTGCTTTTAACCACCCAGTAGATCATCATGTGCCACTCCGATAAGTGTGGACAGACATGTTTATCCATCTCCCTCGATCACCAGAGTCGTGGATAAGCTCAGTGTTCCATTTATCGACCATGTCTCGTTGTATTTACTTCTCTGCCTTCCCCTTATTCTCTTTCCCTCGATCTTGAAAGTTGTCACCAATTTCGCCAACTTATCTCTTCTCATAACGTGACCAAAATATGTTGACTATCAGTCTATATCTAATCAGTTCACAATATTCATTTACTCACCGGGTGCACATGACTACCCCGACCGGGCGAGGTAGCTCCTATGGAACACTTTTTACGCCATTTCTCTGATTTTTTTTATGAAATTGCAAAACATGATTTATTTGGCATCTGTAAAGAAGATGCCAAAAGAGACAGGAACAATTGAGCTGATCCACGACTCTGCTGATCGAGTGAAATGGCGAGTCATGACCGCCCACGCTTTCCGGCATGGCACATGATTGATTGAAAGAAGATAGTTTGTCATAGCTGTCCTTCTTAGCAGTGACCATAATAGTCAATGACCGTAGCCTTTCTAGCCCCCCGCCCCCCCCCCCCCCAAAAAAAAAATATAATAAAATTGATCCCCTACCTACCGTCATGAAGTTGGAGACCATAACCAATCTTTTGGCTGCTCTTCAACTTCATCCACCACTTGTAATTCATGGCTTCACGTAACCCTGATTGGGGGGAGGGGGATAAACGGGCACTCAACCTTGCTCAAGGGTGTCCCGTAGGCTAGCGGAGGGAAGGAGGCACCTTACCTCTCCTTTGTTAGGGGATACCTGTACACCGCAACCCAACCCAGTAGATCACAGGTCCTAAACTCTCAGTTGTTATTGAGATTGTAGTAATTACATTCAGCTGTGAAATGTGATTGTGTAGATATATAGGTGAAATATCACTGAAATATCATAGATGCTTATATCACTTTAGAATTTCTACAAGTGTGTAATGACTGATCACTGCGGTCAGTGTTAGATAACCAGTGTTCTTCCCATGCAAACTCTTCGGCTCGGAACTCCCCATTGGCATGACACCGGTGTCTTATCTGAGCAAGACCGTTGCTTGACTATTGTCAGTAAAATCCAGGCTCCGTGGTGAAATGGTCAAGCTGTTTTATCAGACTTCGAAGGTTGTGGGTTCGATTACGGGCCGCGTCCTTTGGTTCAGGAGTGCATTTTTTCAGAGATTGCTGATGGTCGTCGCTGGAGCTAAGGAGTTCTTGCTTTGTGCGACGCTTTCCGCGCTGCGGAAAAATACTGAGCCATATGGGATAAAACCCGGTGCAAAGAAGTCGACCCTGTCGACATTTAAGCAATTCTTAAAGTAAAATCAAGTTTCAAGTTATTTGACATTTGTATTGTCGGCTTCTTCCATTCTTTAATGTTATTAGTCCATCACATGTTTTCTGTAGGGATCTTCGCAGCTTGCCTATTTTTTTTTTTTTCAACATACACTCTAGTAGATTTCAAGTCCTAGCCAAAAACATAGCCAGGCTGACAAGGGTGGTTTTTTGTATGTTTTTATTTATGTTCATTTCTTTTCTTTTTTTTGTTTTGTTTCAAAATGTATTTCTCTTTTTGTATCTTAGTTGCCATGGTGGTTATCCTGCTGAGGCTTGGGCCTACTACCAACATACTGGCGTTGTCTCAGGCGGTCCTTACAACAGCTCAGAGGTACAGTTGATTCTCTTGGATGTTGATTTGATTTGTTCCGTGTGATAGTTATATCATTGCATGAAACTCAGGTTTGATATGGTTGCTGGGGCTAACAAGAGACGAATGCAATCAGTAACTCACAGATGAGAGAAGTAATGGCTGCTGCAGGATATGACAGTATAGTGAAGATGGTTAGGCATGTGAAACTGAAAAAAAACAAGAAAGCCATAACAATCACAGTCACAGTACACATACTTTACAACGTACAACAAACTCATGGCCGAACAGATAAGAATGTGTGTTCTTAAACATCCGGTGTGGTGATGCTGTGGTAAGGGATTCAACCCCTTCACTGGACAACTGACAATTTTTTTTGACCTATCGTCCTTGACTTGGGGTCGTAAATTACAAGTACCTCTGAAGTCGGAGTTGGTTCTCCTGGTGGTAAGGGACACTGTTAATAGGGAAAGCTAATCCAAAAGCGCCGGTCTTTCTGGCTCAGGAGTTACAACACTTTCTCCGTAATCCCGTTTATCACGCAGAGTCTCGTAGCGGGAAAGAACTGGGAGCGGTTCGACCCCCGCTGGTGACTTGCGGGATACTGAGCCGGCCGCTCAGAAAGCAATGGCAAACTACTGGGCGTAATCTTGCCAAGAAATTAACAGACAGCTGAAAGATGCTGCTGTTGACAGCGATGTCCTGTAAAGGATATGCACAAAAAAAAATTAAAAAAAAAAAAAAAATCCACAAGCAAAATTCAGCCCAGCACTACTCGAAGTAGTGTGTATGTACTAAGCTTGAGTTCAAAGCGAGCGAGCTAAGAAAACAAACACACCTGGTTAACAGAAATCACAATCGGGAATATAACAAAACTAATACAAACCTAATCTGAGCGTGAAAAGTAAAAATACAAAGTGAGATTACTTCGGCCTGATGTTGACATGTTCTTTGATGAGGCAAAGAATTTATAAGCACTTACAGAACCGAATGGGAATCAAAGAGCATCCAGACCACCAGAAAGATGCATATTAAATCTCGTCCGAAGAGAGCAAACAGCAATCTCCAGACACCGCGAAGGATATAACAGGTTGGAATACCACTCGGTTTATATAAAGATAGGTGGTCCTGATAAATGTAACTGTGGAACTGGTAAAATGGCTGCTAAACGCAAGTGCAAGTGTCCAACATAACACAAAATAGAAAATCATGTTGACCTGAACTTGATCCATTTGAGGACAGACTGTATGGAGATGTCAACAAGCTCAAGTTGACAGATACTTTCTTTAAATATAATCAGGATGACATCTGAAGGTGTACACAGAAGAAACACTGAAATGCCTGGTCCCAAATGGTTATGAAGTTAAATGTATCGGTCTAAAGACTCCTGGTTTAAACCCTACATTAGATTGAAAAGGTCATTTATGTGGTCATTGGAATAAGTTGCATTGAATTTGAATGGGTTGTGGCCTTTTATTACTTCATCTAAATAGTTTATTTGCACGGTGATGTGGTTAAGCCTCCAGCCTTACGCTCCACGGTGAAGTGGTTAAGTCTCCTGCCTCACGCTCCATGGTAACGTGGTTAAGCCTCCCGCCTCACGGTGACGTGGTAAAGTCTCCTGCATTACGCTCCAAAGGTTATGAGTTCATTTACCGACCCCGTAATTTGGTTCATGAATGCAATTTTCAGACTCCTAGGGGGGAGGGGAGGGGGGGGGGTCGTTGCTGGAGCTACAAATATTGTGCTCTGTGCAGTGCTGTCAGCAGACTGCTCTACATGAGAACTGATCCATACGGTATAAAACCTGATACAGTTAATTCAGTCCTCAACCGTAAACCCTTTTAAACCTTTCAAACAATTTATGTGCTGGGTTCGAACCCTTGGTAAAGTGGATTTTTTTCCTGTGGTGGCAAAAAGAAAACCCTAACCTGCACAGTTCGCTGCGACTGCACTAGTCAGGTGGCCTTAATTCGTAAGACCTAAGATCTCCCTTGTCCTACACCACAAGGTACTATAGGCAGTAGTTACTAACCTAATACCCTTTTGTGTTCAAGGGTTGTCTACCATACGAGATTCCCCCTACTGGTCATCGCGCTGGTGACCACTTGAAGCGCTACGGTGGAGAGGAGAAAGAGACCCCCAAATGCAAGCTTTCGTGTGAGGAAAGCTACAAGACTCCACTTTCAAAGGACAAACACTTTAGTAAGTAATTTTCTTGTCATGAAGTGGACTGGGTGCTTAACAGTGAGTGTGTGTGTAAATGATGTATATATGTATGCTTGTGTTAATGCATGTGTGCATATCTGCCTGCCTCATAATATGGTAATATGCATTGTTTATATGTGAATGTTACAAGCACAATAGATAATTGATGTACAAAAGGTGAGTGATTGGAATGGCAGAAATCTGTGAAATTTTGACAATTGATTGTTTGTTCGTTCATGAACTAGATAGTCACAGAGTCAAAGAACTGACATCACTGCACTCAGGACATTCCCATATGTGCTCTATCCTCATCTTCAAGCAGCAAGGTGTCCCAACACTAATGGTACCAGCTGCCATCTGATTTAGATTTTTGAGGTTTCTCTCACAAGATATCAGAACTACAGTATAATCTCTGTACAGCCCTTTGTTATAGGAAGGAATTGAACCAAGGTCCTATATGTGAGGCAGCCATCAGCCCTATGACTCTGCAGTCATCAGCCCCATGACTATCCAGTCAACCCAATATTCTGAATGTCCTGCAGTAAGATTGGAATCATTGCCAGTCACTCCTGCTGTGAGGTTGTCAGCTTCTACAATTGGGTATCAGATAATTTTCTAAAAGTACCGTTCAAGGAAGAAAGTTTGTCATCTCATTTTATGATGTGACTTAGTATCTGAGAAATGTGGCATCTCGGGGGAAATGGCAGAGAATATCATGAACAGGCAGACTAATTAAATTCCAAGACACATCATCATCATTGGCACCTTGCCGTCTTGACAGACGATAGTTTGTGCTTTAAAAAGGCATAATAACTTTTAACTATGGCGGTAGCGAGTGTGACTGATAAGGCCAATTTGCGCTGTAAATGTCCGTTCACAGTGGGTGCATGTGAACAAGTGGTCACTTCCGCCATCATGCACCATCTTACGTCTCAAACGCTTGGTGTGTGACTTTTCTGCAATAATTTTCTCCTTTGACTTTATTCCATTTCTGATATTTGCCCTCCATGCAACACGTTCAGCGGCGACTTGCTCCCAATGTGCATTATCAATGCCTGTATCAATCATGTCCCGCTTACACACATCTTTGTATCGTAGTAGAGGCCGACCCTGAGATCTCTTACCCATCTGTAATTCACCAAAAAAGATATCCTTTGGTATTCTACCATCATCCATCCTCCTAAGATGTCCTATCCATCTAAGTCTACGAAGACTGAGCATGGAATAAACTGTCACACAACCTGATCTTTCCAATACTTCAGTATTTGTGATTTTGTCTTGCCACTTAATACCAAGAATTCTTCGCAGACACCGCATATGAAAGCTGTTTAAGTTGTTCTCTTGGTGTGAGTAAGTTGTCCAGGTTTCACTGCCATAGAGAAGAGTACTAAGGACACAGGCTTGATAGACAAGGACTTTTGTTTTGGCAGTAAGCTTCCTGTTCTCCCAGACTCTTTTTCTTAACCTGTTCATTGTTGTTGCTGCCTTACCAATCCGGATGTTGATTTCCTGATCTAGGGATAATTTGCTATTTACCACTGATCCTAGATATGTAAAATGGTCTACTATCTCTAGTTCGGCGTCGTCAATAAAGATTGATGGTACCCCATGTGCACCTTGTGACATAATCAAGACACATATGAACATTGTAAATTGATTAGAGAAATTAGATAAGTCCAGATATTTGTAAAGCACGCTGTGAGGGAAAAATAAACTTGAAAACTTGGTGACAGCTGGCAAACTTTGAGAAAAGAGCAAGGGGAAGAATAAGTTGAACACTTCGATGGCTTGGTCACATGGCTTAATATGAAAAGAGCACAAGACATGATCCAAGGCTGGTGATGTGTAAGTCAACAAACCATGACGGGCCACACATATCAGCATGGAACATGATTTTTTGTGAGAAGTGCATATTACAAAACACTGATATTTAAGAACATATTACAGAATGATATTAAGGTTAATTTTAGAATAATTTTTATCATATATACATTACATTGTTAATTGTTAAAGAAAGTGCTACAGGAAACCGTGGAAAACAAACAAGCATGAGGAAGACATTAATAAATGGGTAGACAAGAGATGGGCTGAAAGAAGTCAATATGTGTGCACAATGAAGCTACAGGACAGGATGTTCTAGACAAAACATTCCAAATATGTGTGGTGATGGCACCTCATAATGTTCATCGGTCGTAAAATATGGCCACTCATCCAATGAGACTGAGTGAGTTCAAAGGAGACTGGGACAGATAAGAGCCCAATAGTTTTTCTTTTTATTGGAGGAGCTGAGCGCATGAGACAAAAGATGGTGCGTGATGGTGAAAATGACCATGTGTTTACATGCATCCATTGTGGACGAACACTTACACCGCGAATTGGTCTGATCAGTCACATTAGCTCCCGCCACGGGTTGTAGTTATTATGCCTTTTTAAAGCACAATATGACAAACCATCATCTGTGAAGACGTCAAGGTGTCAGTGAGGACAGTTTGGATAGTAAATGGTGGTCACACTAGGGCAGGATTGTGCTGTATTGAACATTCTAGCTCCATTGATTTGCCAGTGCGATCTCTGCTGACCTGCAATCACTGCAATCAAGTGTACATCATCTAGATCAGTCTTGCACAGAAGCCTCCCATGTGTCTATGTTCATGCCGAAGGCTTTAAATGTAATATAGAGGATGTCTTTATAGCATTTATGTTGGTTTGGGCATCTTTTCGCATGCTGTAGTTTGCCATAAAATATTATTTGTAATTTGGATGGACATACGGTTTTGGTGTCCAGCCCAGTGAATCTGGTGTTTCTTTAGTAATGGGTTTACATGAGTTGAAGCAAGAGCCGACATCACAGCACATGAGACATTCCGATTCACGCTCCGTCCTCGACAGCCAGCAAGAATCTGAATACTAAAGGCACCAACTGCAGTCTGATTGTGTGCCCGTCTGACTCTTACTCGGAGTCCTGAATCGGTCAGATCCTTTGGTCACCCCATGCCACACAATTTTATCCAGGCCATTAGTAAGTACATATGAAGGCTTAACACTCGACACCCCTTAGGCAGTATCCTTTGTGTGGGTTTTTAGAACAAGTATAATTCAAACTGTGTTTCTCTTTCAGGTGTTAAAACATACCTTGTTAGTGGTGAGGATAACATCAAACAGGAGTTGGTGCAGAATGGTCCAGTGGAAGGAACTTTCCAAGTCTACAGTGATTTCATGAACTACAAGTCAGGTATGCATGAGATCATCTCACTTATGGTTGTTCATCTGTATTGGCGTGTTATCTGTCTTGGTGTGTTCTTCTGTCTTGGTGTGTTCATCTGTCTTGGTGTGTTCATGTCTTGGTGTGTTCATCTGTCTTGGTGTGTTCATCTGTCTTGGTGTGTTCATGTCTTGGTGTGTTCATCTGTCTTAGTGTGTTCATGTCTGTTCATGTCTTGGTGTGTTCACGTCTTGGTGTGTTCACGTCTTGGTGTGTTCACGTCTTGGTGTGTTCATAGTTCTTGGCGTGTTCATCTCTGTCTTGGTGTGTACATGGCTTTGTGTGTTCATGTCTTGGTGTGTTAATGTCTTGGTATGTTAATGTCTTGGTGTGTTCATCTGCCTTGGTGTGTTCATGTCTTGGTGTGTTAATGTCTTGGTGTGTTAATGTCTTGGTGTGTTAATGTCTTGGTGTGTTAATGTCTTGGTGTGTTAATGTCTTGGTGTTTTCATCTGTCATGGTGTGTTCATGTCGTGGTGTGTTCATCTGCCTTGGTGTGTTCATGTCTTGGTGTGTTCATGTCTTGGTGTGTTAATGTCTTGGTGTGTTAATGTCTTGGTGTGTTAATGTCTTGGTGTGTTAATGTCTTGGTGTGTTCATCTGTCATGGTGTGTTCATCTGTCGTGGTGTGTTCATGTCGTGGTGTGTTAATGTCTTGGTGAGTTAATGTCTTGGTGAGTTAATGTCTTGGTGAGTTAATGTCTTAGTGTGTTCATGTCTTGGTGTGTTCATCTGTCATGGTGTGTTCATGTCTTGGTGTGTTCATCTGTCATGGTGTGTTCATCTGTCGTGGTGTGTTCATGTCGTGGTGTGTTAATGTCTTGGTGAGTTAATGTCTTGGTGAGTTAATGTCTTGGTGAGTTAATGTCTTAGTGTGTTCATGTCTTGGTGTGTTCATCTGTCATGGTGTGTTCATGTCTTGGTGTGTTCATCTGTCATGGTGTGTTCATCTGTCATGGTGTGTTCATCTGTCGTGGTGTGTTCATGTCGTGGTGTGTTAATGTCTTGGTGAGTTAATGTCTTGGTGAGTTAATGTCTTGGTGAGTTAATGTCTTGGTGAGTTAATGTCTTGGTGAGTTGTCTTAGTGTGTTCATGTCTTGGTGTGTTCATCTGCCTTGGTGTGTTCATGTCTTGGTGTGTTAATGTCTTGGTGTGTTAATGTCTTGGTGTGTTAATGTCTTGGTGTGTTAATGTCTTGGTGTGTTAATGTCTTGGTGTGTTCATCTGTCATGGTGTGTTCATGTCGTGGTGTGTTCATCTGCCTTGGTGTGTTCATGTCTTGGTGTGTTAATGTCTTGGTGTGTTAATGTCTTGGTGTGTTAATGTCTTGGTGTGTTAATGTCTTGGTGTGTTCATCTGTCATGGTGTGTTCATCTGTCGTGGTGTGTTCATGTCGTGGTGTGTTAATGTCTTGGTGAGTTAATGTCTTGGTGAGTTAATATCTTGGTGAGTTAATGTCTTAGTGTGTTCATGTCTTGGTGTGTTCATCTGCCTTGGTGTGTTCATGTCTTGGTGTGTTAATGTCTTGGTGTGTTAATGTCTTGGTGTGTTAATGTCTTGGTGTGTTAATGTCTTGGTGTGTTAATGTCTTGGTGTGTTCATCTGTCATGGTGTGTTCATGTCGTGGTGTGTTCATCTGCCTTGGTGTGTTCATGTCTTGGTGTGTTAATGTCTTGGTGTGTTAATGTCTTGGTGTGTTAATGTCTTGGTGTGTTAATGTCTTGGTGTGTTCATCTGTCATGGTGTGTTCATCTGTCGTGGTGTGTTCATGTCGTGGTGTGTTAATGTCTTGGTGAGTTAATGTCTTGGTGAGTTAATGTCTTGGTGAGTTAATGTCTTAGTGTGTTCATGTTGTGGTGTGTTCATCTGCTTTGGAGTGTTCATCTGCTTTGGAGTGTTCATCTTTGTCTTGGTGTGTTCATCTTTGTCTTGGTGTGTTCATCTGTCTTGGTGTGTTCATCTGTCTTGGTGTGTTCATCTGTCTTGGTATGTTCATCTGTCTTGGTGTGTTCATATGTCTTGGTGTGTTCATAGGTCTTGGCGTGTTCATCTCTGCCTTGGTGTGTACATGTCTTGGTGAGTTCATGTCTTGGTGTGTTCATGTCTTGGTGTGTTAATGTCTTGGTGTGTTAATGTCTTGGTGTGTTAATGTCTTGGTGTGTTAATGTCTTGGTGTGTTCATCTGTCTTAGTGTGTTCATGTCTTGGTGTGTTCATCTGTCTTAGTGTGTTCATCTGCCTTGGTGTTTTCATCTCTGCCTTGGTGTTTTCATCTTTGTCTTGGTGTGTTCATCTGTCTTGGTATGTTCATCTGTCTTGGTGTGTTCATATGTCTTGGTGTGTTCATGTCTTGGCGTGTTCATCTCTGCCTTGGTATGTACATGTCTTGGTGTGTTCATGTCTTGGTGTGTTCATGTCTTGGTGTGTTAATGTCTTGGTGTGTTCATGTTTTGGTGTGTTAATGTCTTGGTGTGTTCATCTGTCTTAGTGTGTTCATGTCTTGGTGTTTTCATCTGCCTTGGTGTTTTCATCTCTGCCTTGGTGTTTTCATCTTTGTCTTGGTGTGTTCATCTGCCTTGGTGTTTTCATCTTTGTCTTGGTGTGTTAATCTGTCTTGGTATGTTCATCTGTCTTGGTGTGTTCATATGTCTTGGTGTGTTCATCTGTCTTGATGTGTTCATCTATCTTGTGTGTTAATGTCTTGGTGTGTTAATGTCCTGGTGTGTTCATCTATCTTGGTGTGTTCATCTATCTTGGTGTGTTCATCTGTCTTGATGTGTTCATCTGTCTTGGTGTGTTCATCTGTCTTGTGTGTTAATGTCTTGGTGTGTTCATTTATCTTGGTGTGTTCATCTATCTTGGTGTGTTCATGTGGAGCAATAAAATATCAAATAAGGGCTCAAATTGTGTGACATTAAGGCACAGTACCAAGAAAAAAAAGTCCAGCTACTGTTCTTCAGTGCATTGTGCAAGACAGCCCAGTTTAGTATTTCATTAAATTTGTAAAAGTGAAATAATCTACAAAACTGACCAAAATGAGTTGAAAGGAATCAAATAAACTGCTGTTATTTGGTTCTAAAGAAGAGCTATTCAAAATTATGCTAAATCAACTGTGGAGAAGAGGGTGTTACTCACAATTGATTGGCATTGCATTATTCCAAGAAACCCATGGAGAAAGTTTCTATACCTTCCGTTGAGCCTCCAGTCTATAAGGCAGCAAAATCCCTGCCAGTACCTGTGCCTACCCAAAGGCATAGTTCTTGGAGTCATGAGGACACACAAGCTCCTACGAATAGAAATTGAGCGATTACAATCTGAGGATGTGGGACTACAATGTGAGTGTAAGGAACTACAATCTGCGGTCATGAACATGTCTGGGGACAAGGCACAACACCACAATCAGGATAAGGTATTGCAAGCTGAGGGGACAGAAGAGAAAATGAAAACGATGTAGTTTAAATCTGTTAAAAATTATGTCGACTGCTGTTAGGTCATAAAGGTATATTTAATACACCTTCTTTTAATGCATTTATGCATACCATGTATAGCTGTCCCTATAGTGCACGGTCTCTTTTTGTGTTGTGAAGGTGTCTACCAGTACACTTCCGGAACATTGATTGGAGGCCACGCAGTCAAGATAATTGGTTACGGTGTGGAACATGGAGTCAAATACTGGCTGGTTGCTAACTCGTGGAACTACGGCTGGGGTGAACATGGTAAGTCTTGTGCATTGAAAAAGATGCAGTATTAAGTTTTTGTTTGTAGAAACTGCTGAAATTGAAGAGAAATGCAATACTTGTCTGTATGGTGCTTGTATTGAAGAGACAATACTAGACTTGTGAATGTGTACATTGCATGCATTCAAAGGAACATACTAGACTAGTGTATGTTTTGTACATTGCATGCATTCAAGGGAAGATACTAAACTCGTGTATATATGTATACTGCATTCATTCAAGGGAACATACTCGACTTGTGTGTGTAGACAGCATGCATTCAAGGGAACATACTAGACTTGTGTATGTACACTGCATGCATTCAAGGGAACATACTAGACTTGTGTATGTACACTGCATGCATTCAAGGGGAACATGCTAGACGTGTGTATATGTGTACACAGCATGCATTCAAGGGGAACATACTCGACTTGTGTGTGTTTATACAGCATGCATTCAAGGGGAACATACTAGACTTGTGTGTGTACATAGCATGCATGCAAGGGAGTATACTGGACTTGTGTATGTGTTGTATTCAGCATGCATTCAGGGGGAACATATTCAAGGGGAACATGCTAGACATGTGTATATGTGTAAACAGCATGCATTCAAGGGGAACATACTAGACTTGTGTATATGTGTACACAGCATGCATTCAATAGAACATACTAGACTTGTGTTTATATGTAGAGTACATGCATTGACGAGATAATACTATACTTGTGTGTGTTGCACACTGCATGCATTGAAGAAAGAATACGTTAGGATTGCTGTGTGTGTGCAGTGTGCATGCGCGTGCGTGCGTGTATGTGTATATATAATGTACATTTGTCTTTGAATATGCGCGTTATGTGTACATTTAGATGTGTTTTTGTGTACAAACATTTAGATACGTGTGTGTATAAACATAAAATTGTGATTACAGCCTGCACATGAAATGTTGAACAAGTATATATATATATATAAATCGTGCTTTAAAATTGTGTTTACAGGTTTCTTCAAAATCCTCCGTGGTCGTGATGAGTGCGGCATTGAAACCGGAACCGTGGCTGGCACTCCTAAGTACTAAGTCACCAGTGCTTTCTGAATTGCATAGAAAATCATCTTGTGCCTGAGTCATTTTTCATTGCTTCATCTTGTGAAAATGAGAATTCATTACAGCCTGTCACAGATTGATACATTTCGTTCGTTCGCATTGTTTATTACCGACATTTAAAGTTGCGGTATAATAAGATATTGTTATGCTGTGAAGTGACTGTTGAGCAGTTCTTGGGAGAAATAAAAAATAAAAAATAAACACGTGTTCCATTTTGTCATTTAACTGGTGTTAACTTTCTTTGCTGCTGATCTCCGTGATGCATGTGTTTATGCTGACCTGCATGCCTGGAATACCAAATTGTTCCTTATTTTTAAATTATTTATCTCCCACTTAGCAAGGATTTTTGTCTTCCAGAATTCTCTTTTGTCTTCAAGCCTAAAGGTCCCATAAAAAAAAAAATAAAATAAATTATTGCTTTGAGTAATTTTCCACTGAATAGAAATATAGAAGCTTCAACATGCTAACGAAGTCAATGCAAGAACAAAGTGATAAAGTATCTCACGCAAGAACAAAGTGAGAAAGTATCTCAGTACAACCAAAATGACAGAACAAAATATAGCCATAGATTTATTTATCAACAGAAGTGTATTTTTGAATATCGAGGTTCTATGACAGATGGAAAGTGATGCCAGAAAGTGAAAAAAGTTGTGTTGAGCAAAGACTAAAGCAATTACAACTTTACAAATTTGAACACGACTAATAGCGCGCAGATTTCTTGTAGCAGCATATATGGGAAATACTGGGGATGACCTGACAGAGGTCGTCAGCATAATAAATTAATAAACTGTGATGTCACACGTAGCAGTGATAAGTTAGAAAAGTCATGAAAAGTGGCTATTAGAGGGTATTCAATACAGAAGTGTAAGTAATGTGCCTTGTCAATAGCATAGGTGATCCAGCTTCTCCACATTTTGTGATCATGTATCAATTTGTAAGGTGATGGCCGGTGTGCCATGACAAAGTGCTGACAAGAATCTATCTTCCTCTGCTTCTCTTTCCAATTGTCAGTATGTTCATGTTTCTTTTCCCACAATGTAGCCAAAAAAAAAAAAAAAAAATGACGGCCTCATTTTTTTGTTTGTCTTTGTATTGTTAGCCACTTTCAAAACATATTTCTTATTGTGGCGGTTCAAGAAATTGTCAGCCTCTTCTGCAAAATCACACTCGAGGCCTGCTGAAAATTCCTTGGCACAGTCGAAGAGTAATCTTCTTATGAAAGGCATAGGCACATGTAATATGTCATTGTTCTTTTAAAGGCCATAAGACAGTGGACGTTTTCTCGTAGGCAGCAGAATAAAGCAAACATTTTCCATGTTACAAGAGAGATACATTGGAATAGATATTTTGTAGTAATGGGTATAATGCAAATTTCCCATAGCAAATGTGAAGTCTTAGGATCGTCATATTTTGCAGACCTGGGTGCATCGAGGAATAAGTAGCCATAATGAATGTTGATAGCTGACACTGAACCCCTGCCCGATCGTTCTCATGTCACTGTCAGCGTAATGTCGAAACCATTACATCAACTCGGTCGCTAATAACGTATGATAAATGAAAAACTAGGACAGCAAAAAAAAAAAGGGGGGGGGGGGGGGAAGAGAATGCCATATACTCTTCTATCGTTGCATGGAGCGATGTTGGTTCACAAATTGATAAATAAAAAACTAGATGGACAGCAGGGGAGAAAAGATGCCATGTACTCTTCTATCAATACATAGAGCAATGTTGGTTCACAAATTGATAAATGAAAAACTAGATGGACAGCAGGGGAGAAAAGATGCCATGTTCTCTGTTATTGTTGGTTCACAAATTGATAAATGGAAAAAACTAAGACAGCATGGGAGAATAGATGCCATGTACTCTTCTATCATTGCATGGAACGATGTTGGTTCACAAATTCATAAATATCACTAGGGAGCCAGGATTGTGGTGGAGACATTATTGTCTATGCCAATCAGCTCTTCACTTGGTGATACGCTGAAGATTTGAACCGAAAGAAACAACAGAACATAATTATTCAATTCACAGATGGCGTGATTGTTAGGGATCTGCACTAATTATGTCATGACCAGTCGGACAAGGGCTTGTCGTCCCGCTAAGTGAGGGAAAGACTGGCCGTCTATGTCTGCGTGCATTCAGGTCCTACAAAATGTGATGGCCCTATCACGTCACAGACCCATAGCGGAATCCTTGTAGTTGACATGGAGCTATGCTAATAATGTCTTGACACGGGAACTTGACACTTATGTTTGTTTCGCTAGATGAGGGAAATAAACACACGTATTGTTTGGCACTCATTGACGTAGAGGCTTGAGGACGCACTAGACAATATACAAATAAAAAGCTATATTTACGAGACCGGATTAAGTGCCTAAGTCCCATTGCGTGGAGTCAAGAACCGACATCACTGTCTTTTCGTGGAGGACTTTTGTTTTTACCTTCTGGCAGCGGTATTATTCATAGTATACCTGTGCGGGCTGTCGGTTCGTCGAGACTCCTGTCTGTTTCACTTTTCACATGGAGCAGAGAGGAGAATTGTGTGTGACATTCACTGGCACAGGAACGGAGTATAATGGGTTGACCCTTTGCCGTGAAGTTGGAACCGCGACTAACTAACTGACAACACAGTACTTGGGACATTCCCATTCGTGCTCCGTCCTCATATTCTAAAACCTATGCTCAATTGGGAGATGAAAGGCAGAACAAGAGGATGCATACGTTCTGATGCATAATTAAACAGAACCCCCCCCCCCACCCCCGATGTGTCTCCACCTTGTCTCGCGATGGGGGGGGGGGGGCTTGAGTGTCCTAGTGACCCCCAAGAGCTACGCCGACGGAAGCACAACTACATGTCGGACTGGTTTTGGGGTAGGGGCCAGACCAAGAGAGACACAACCTGCTGTTCTGCAGGTAGACTGAGGATAGCAGTCAAAGTCTAAATCAGGGGCACGGTGCCACTAAATTTGGGTCCGGACACATACTCTAAGGACACCTGAGGGATATGGCTGAACGCCTCTAAGCCATTAACACTCGGATGTGAGAGCCGGGCCGATACCCACTTACTGGAAAGTTGAGGTGAGGTGCTCAGCACGCTACATGCTTAGTTCAGATACTTGTTCAAAGGTTCTCAGCTGGGGGATAAGAGGGATCCCCCGATGAGAGGGCCTGGCCATATTTCGCTCACAGAAACACGGAGGTAAGATGCTGAGCCGGCAGCACATGTAGCCTACCTCGTGAGCGGTACTTAAGGTGGCAAATGGCAGAGTGGCTTAATCGCACGAAGTGGTTACGATGAAAGTCTGTATCTATACTCATAGAGTAAGCGTAGTCAAAGGTGAAGAAAAAAAAACGTCTCAAAAACACGAATGGAACGCTTGGCTAGCGAATCCATCACGTGGTAGCCCGAAGCGAAAGCTTGATGAGTGGATGTCGCCCGCAGACTGCCCGTGCCTGGTTTGTGTGGGGAGCGACCAGTGGCAAAACGAAATGCCTAACACACGGAAGTGAGAAATTAAAGCAGCCACGAGCAGGATGTGGCGACTCCTCGGATAAGCCCAGTCTCAGAGCGCTATGTGCCGGCTCTGCATATTTGGAAACCTCCTTGGGTAGTGGGGAATGCCCATGGTCTGCCCCTGCCTTCCCTTGAGGGTTAATCGTGATGTCTTTGACTGTTCTATCCTTGACCAGCTGAGATGTGGGCGACACCACAGCAGAAAAAGTCTAACGTCTCTCGAAACCCCGGGAAGGCAAACCCGTAAAAATGCCTGCTGAAGTCGGATGTGCTGGCCTACGGGTGCAAATAAATCAGGTACAACGCATAAAACGCCCGAGTGAAATGTCTTTCGTGCTAGGAACAGCTCTGACTACCTAGTTTTCCGAATAGCTCGTGTCCGGAACAACTCTGACTAGCTAGTTTTCCGAATGTCCGTCGTGCCCGGATCTATAGAGTCGTGCTCTGACTATACTATCCCCGGGCACAGCGACAAGCACATGTCCGAATCGAAAACTCGCTGAGTGCATACCGTCTGCAGACCGGTCTAGTTTGTGCGGGAACGGCCCAGGGCGAACGAAATGCCCAATATATTGAAGTGAGGAATTAAATCAGCCATGAGCGGGACGTGACGATTCCCTCGGTGAGCCCAGCACCAGGGCGCTATGTGTCGGCTCTGCAACTATGGAAGCCACCCTGGATGGCGGAAAATGCCATGGACTGTGCCTGCCTTCCCTTGAGGGCTGATCGTGAAGTATTCGACCGTTCCGACTTGACCAATTGGGATGTGGACGGCACCACAAAAGTGAGAGTCCCACAGGAATGCTGAACCTGTCAAAAATGCACGCAAAAGGTCTGATGTGTTTGCCTTAAGGGTTTCGGTCCAAGGGTGTCTAACCAGACACACCGCAATCACATCTGAATAAACACTCCGGATGAACGCAAAGAAGAAAAGGAAGAAGAAGAAACCGAACTCTACTTTCTTTTCTGTGTTCTCTACCTTCATGTAGACGCTCTCAATGTGGAATCAACACTGGAATTATAAATAATAATCGCCGATTACGTCACACAAGCGTCCGGTCCACCACAAGGAAACAGATGAGTAACTGTAAAAAAATAAATCGCTTAAAAGTCGACAGGGTCGACTTCATTGCACCGGGGTTTATCCCATATGGCTCAGTCTCTTTCCACAGCAAACCGCCGAAAGCGTCGCACAAAGCATGAACTCCGTAACTCTAGCGACAACCCTCAGGACTCTCCGAAAAAATGCACTCATGAACCGAAAGACACGGCCCGGAATCGAACCCACAACCTTCGGAGTCCGAGTCAGAAGGCTTGACCACTTCGCCACGTGAGTAACTTCACACACACACACACACACACACACACACACACACACACACACACACACACACACACACGCGCACGCGCGCGCGCGTGTGCACGCACGCACACACACTTACCGGGTGTTTGTAAAGTCTCACTACATTTTGTATGTAGAACAAATCTGAAAAATGAAGTACATGAAGTCAACAAACAATGTGCTCTACCGTTCATCGTGAAGCAATATGCAACGAATGGCTGTCGTTTGCTGGGGCAATTCTTTGCACTCCAAACAGAATGGCATTATCGACGGAAGAAAGAATTGCAGAAGGCATTTGACGATATGAAGAGACGTGTACAATCATATCTTGAAACCCGTGGTGGACATTTCCAACACCTGTTATAATGAATACTTCATTGGTACTTTCCAGCTCCTCCAAAGCAGCGTTAGACCATAGCAGTAACTAATTTAATGAATTTGTTAGCGCACTTTTTGATGACGTCATCTACTTCATTTGTAAGATTTGTTCTACATACAAAGTGTAATGATACTCTACAAACAGCCCACACACACACACACACACACACACACACACACACACACACACACACACACACACACACACACACACACACACACACACACACACATACACACACACACACCCACCCATCCCCCACACACCCACACACACACACACACTTTTATGGGGGTTCGCATATCCTTTACAGGACATCGCTGTCAACGTCAGCGTCTTTCAGATTATTATTGATTTCTTGGCAACATTACGCTAGTATTTTGCCATTGCTTTCTGAGCGACGGGCTCACATACCCCTAAGTTACCGACTCCGCGAGAACCGCCACCGATTCGCGCGCACGTCACGTTACGATAGTATATGGGATTACGGAGAAAGTCGCTAACACCTAGGCCAGGGAGACCGGCATACACTCACTATATGTGTGTGTGTGTGTGTGTGTGTGTGTGTGTGTGTGAGAGAGAGAGAGAGAGAGAGAGAGAACGAGAGAGAGAGAGTTGTTCATGTTATTGTATCAGTGTGCTTGTTGTGTGTGTGCTGATAAATGCTTTGGTCGTAACGTTCATTGTTATTACTTGTGGTCGTATTCTAGTAATGCTTAACGATTCTACCTGCTTTTCATGGTTAGGTGATTCATTCAGTGTTAAATTAGGAGCATTCAAGCAACGGATATTGGAAAACATAAAGCAATGGATATTGGAAGCCATCAAGAATTGGACATTGGAAGTAATCAAGCAATGGAGATTGGAAGTCATCATGCAATGGACATTGGAAAACGATAACAAATAAACAACAAACATTCACAATTTTATGCCTGCGTAAAATATAAGGAGTATAATGGTATGACAGAATCACCAATGTGGAGCTCATGGAGAGAGCTAAACAAATACCAATTAACCAAGAGGTGAAGAAACGACGCATTGGGGCAATCTGAGAACAGCATAACTATAATCATTTGTCTGAAATACATAGCGCAAAAGAAAATGAGGAAGACATAAATACTCACGGGGAACAGAAGAAGAGACAGAAATGGATAATATAGGGAGGACATGGACAGAGCAGCATGCGATAGCTAGGAAGAGGAGACCATAGAGTGGGATAGTTGACGGCCTAAGCCCTAAAGAAGGATCAGGGGTAAAAGAAGAAGAGGAAGCAATGGATGTGAGATGCATCGGTCATGTTCTCGGAATATCATCACTACCATGTTTCAAATGTGGACCATATCACCTGCCAATATAAGTAAATATTTATTTACTTGATTGTTTCGGGATTTGAGATTTGAAGATTGAGCACAGCCCACTACTGGTAAAGCTGATCGTATTCCGGTACCCACAATTCGTACCGAAATACGATCGGCGTTGCTAGTAGTGGGTTGTGCTCAATCTTCAATAAGTAACAATAAAGGTCCTTTGCACACGCTCTGAGGGTTATTGAGTACATGTTGCTGGAAACACGTTTGTGTGGATCAATCGGCACAGGCTCTGAGGAGTATAGAATACATGTTGCTGGAAACACGTTTGTATAGATCAATCGGCACACGGTCTGAGGGGTATAGAGTACATGTTGCTAGAGAGACGTGTGTATAGATCAATCGGCACAGGCTCTGAGGAGTATAGAATACATGTTGCTGGAAACACGTTTGTATAGATCAATCGGCACACGGTCTGAGGGGTATAGAGTACATGTTGCTGGAAACACGTTTGTATAGATCAATCGGCACACGGTCTGAGGGGTATAGAGTACATGTTGCTAGAGATACGTGTGTATAGATCAATCGGCACACGGTCTGAGGGGTATTGAGTACATGTTGCTAGAGAGACGTGTGTATAGATCAATCGGCACACGGTCTGAGGGGTATAGAGTACATGTTGCTGGAAACAAATTTGTGTAGATCAATCGGCATCCGCCTGTCGCCTTTACTTCCCAGTACAATTCCCGGTAACAGTTGTAGGTTCTGGTCGACCCAATGGGGATCGAACTCCTGTCCACCAGGACGGTAAACCAGTGACTAGCGGGTACGCTACCGTTGCTCCCACGAGGCAATATGTGGGACTCTTTACAGATGAAATGTCACAAACTTGTTTCTAGATTGCATTGTTGTTTTTTAACTTTTATTTCATACATAGCAGTGTGTATTTACAGGGTGTATTGTGCGTTTCTGATGTTTGTGTTTTTCACAGAGCGTTGACGTTTGTGACACACGCATTCCTTGTATATGCTTCCTTTCCACCTCCACAAGTTTACGCGGAATATATGCTTCACCTGTCCATCTCTCTCTCTCTCTCTCTCTCTCTCTCTCTCTCTCTCTCTCTCTCTCTCTCTCTTCTCTCTTTCTTCTCCCCCCCCCCTCTTTCTCTCTCTGTCTTTGTCGGTATCTCCCTCTTTCTCTCTTGATCTGTCTGGAGCTTTCTTGGGATAGCAGCAAATCGAATGCTGTGAGCTTAGTCAACTATCTCATCTCATGTCATCTTATTGCGGCGTCTAGGTGAAGCATAAACAAGAGCGAGTGTCCGTTTATCCATCCATCATGTGCCATGCCGGTAAGCGTGGGCGGTCATGATTCGCCATTTCACTCGATCACCAGAGTCGTGGATCAGCTCCGTGTTTCTGTCTCGACCATGCCACAAGGCCAAGCCATCCAGGTACTTGCTTCTAGGTCTTCCCCTTGGTATGTTCCCCTCGATCTTACCAGTTGTCACCAAATTCTCCAATCCATTTCTTCTCATAACATGCCCAAAAAATTTTGACCGTCTACGTCTAATTTCTCTAATCAATTTACGATCTTCATTTGTTTCTTGAAGGACTTGTTCATTGGTCTTTCTGGCTGTCCATGGTATTCTTTGCATTTTCCTCAGAAACCACATCTCTACAGCCATCAGATGTTTTTCAGCCTGACTGCTCATTGTCCACGCTTCACATCCATATAAAAGTACAGGTTCAATGTAGCATCTCAACAACATAGGCTTCATATATTTTTATCAATTACTTTATATATCGGCAGTGATCAATTCACTCCTAATAATTGTTATGCAGTACCGAAAAGCCGACAAAAAATAAACTTCTCTCGCTGTACTTCTCTTTTGTTTTCCGATACTCTTTCCGGTTGTCACAATATGTCCGAATGTTTCGCTTCTCATAATGTGGCCAAACATGGTTGATTAGCTCTTTGTAATGTTTGTTGCAAGATTCCCTTATTGTTTTAGCCTCTTTCAAAACAGTTTAGATCAGTGGTTCTCAACGTTTTTTGGCCGTGCCCCCTTCACCATATTTTTAGGACGTCATTCCCCCCTCACCATATCTTTAGAACGTCACCCCCCCCCCCCCTTTATTTCCTCCCTAAACATTTCCCCCTGCCCCTACACAGTATACGTAATAATTGAAGCTAAATTTAATAGCACACACTAAAACAAGTCTAGACATCTACATAAAATGTGATTTGCGGAAGGGTGATACGTACTGAACCGTAAAGTATGAAGGGAAAAACAATATCAAGTAATCGGTTCTTGTATTAACACAATCTAGAAATAATCCTAATTCCCCCCCTGGAAACCCTAAAATTCCCCCCTGGGGGGAGGGGGAGGAGGAATTCCCCACCGGTTGAGAACCACTGGTTTAGATTAATCATATTTTAGCTTTTCAGTCGACACTTCTTTGATTTCAGTGCATTTATTATCCAAGAATCACAGTTGTATGTCAAACACGGCTCCAGTGTAACTACTACTACTACTACTACTACTACTACTACTACTACTACTACTACTACTACTACTACTACTACTACTACTACTACTACTACTACTACTACTACTACTACTGCTGCTGCTGCTGCTGCTGCTACTACTACTACTACTACTACTACTACTACTACTACTACTACTATTACTACTACTACTACTACTATTACTACTACTACTACTGCTGCTGCTGCTGCTTCTACTACTACTACTACTACTACTACTACTACTACTACTACTACTACTACTACTACTACTACTACTACTACTACTACTACTACTACTACTATTACTACTGCTGCTGCTGCTGCTGCTGCTACAACAACAACAACAACAACAACAACTACTACTACTACTACTACTACTACTACTACTACTACTACTACTACTACTACTATTACTACTGCTGCTGCTGCTGCTGCTGCTACAACAACAACAACAACAACAACAACAACAACTACTACTACTACTACTACTACTACTACTACTACTACTACTACTACTACTACTACTACTACTACTACTACTACTACTTCTACTGCTGCTGCTGCTGCTGCTGCTGCTGCTGCTACTACTACTACTGCAATAACAACAACAACAACAACAAGTATTACTACTACTACTACTACTACTACTACTACTACTACTACTACTACTACTACTACTACTACTACTACTACTACTACTACTACTACTAATAATAATAATAATAATAACAATAAAAATAATAATACTGCAATAACAACAACTACAATTGCTGCTAGTACTATTACCACCACCACCACTACTACTACTACTACTACTACTACTACTACTACTACTACTACTACTACTACTACTACTACTACTACTACTACTTCTACTACTACTACTACTACTACTACTACTACTACTACTACTACTACTACTACTACTACTACTACTACTTGGTCTTCTTGTTCTTCTTCTCCTCCTCCTCCTCCTTTTTCTTCTTCTTCTTCTTCTTCTTCTTCTTCTTCTTCTTCTTCTTCTTCTTCTTCTTCTTCTTCTTCTTCTTCTTCTTCTTCTTCTTCTTCTTCTTCTTCTTCTTCTTCTTCTTCTTCTTCTTCTTCTTCTTCTTCTTCTTCTTCTTCTTCTGTGTGTGAGAGATGACTGTATGGTTGGGGGATGTGTGTGTTTGTGGGAAGATATGCGTGAGCGGTGGATACGTGTGGGTGAGGTATATGTGGGTGGTGGGGTGTGTGTGTGGGTGGGAGGTGTGTGTTTTTTTGGTGTTTTTTGGGTGGGGGATATGTGTGGGCAGGTGGGGAGATGTGTTTGTGGGTGGGGATGTGTGTATAGGTGGGGGATGTGTAGTTGAGAGGTGGCGGATATTGGGTGGGTGAGTGGGTGTAGGTTGGCTGATGTGTGTGTGGGTGGGTGAGGAAAATTGTGAGGTGCGGGATGTATGTGTGGATAGGTGCGGGATGTGTCGGTTGACGGGGGTATGTGAGTGTGGTTTTGTGATGTGTGTTTTGCTGGGTGGTTGCGGGTGTGTGGGTGGGTGGTGGAGAATATGTGGCTGTGTGTGCGTGTCGGTTATGGGATGGGTGGAGGATGTATGTGTGGGTTGGGAAATGTGTGTGGGTGGGGGATCAGTGGGTTTGTGGCGGCATGTATGTTTGCCTGAAACTGTGTGAGTGTGTGGAGGTATGTGTGGGTGGGTGGGGTGTGGTGGTTGGGGGATGTGTTGATGGCTGAGGGATGTGTGGGTGGCTGCGGGGTGTGAGGGTGGATGGGGGATGTGTCTCACAACATTGCAATATGCACTGTTTATGCTTACAAAATCCATTTGACAATGTTTTTTCCCCCTATGTAAATGTAACATTCATATTTGATGAATGAAAGATGAGTGATCGAAAGGGCCGAATGTAAGACGGGCCTACGTGCCTAATTTGTTACCCTTTTAAAATAAAGTTCGTTCGTTCGTTCGTTCGTTCTTCTTCTTCCCCCTCCTCCTCCTCTTCCTTCTTCTTTGTCTTCCTTCTCCTTCATCCTCCTCCCAATTTTTTCTTCTTCTTTCTCCCCCCTTCCTCTTCTCCTTCTTCTTCTTACGATTGATTAAGAATCGATTATTACACCTCGGGCGATTTCTCACTCGGAAGTCCGCTATGTTATTTGGTGTTCTCCTTTAGGTCAGTACAGCTCTGAGTCTAGGGTTAATCAGTTGGATCAAATATATCTGTCTTTATTTTTAGCTCGCAGTGGTGAGGACAATCCCGCAGACAGTGTTCAGCAGTTTTTTCGCTTAGTCCACGCAAACGTATCAGTGATCAGACAGACGCAGCCTACCTATGTAGGAGGGGGCTTCAAATGGAAACCTTAAAAGTGTGATATAAATTAGAATAACCATGCCATTGTCTTGTAACCTGTCAATATTGTTGTTAAGGATGTCAAGAGTGTTTAGCACGTGACATAACTGTGCAGAAGAACATGGTGATACTATAGGACAGTTTAAAGATGGCCGCCCCACTTTTGACACGCACCAAAAAGGAGCAGCGTTCTGTTGTCCGTTTTTGTTCTTTTAATCAGTAAAGGGGTGAAACCTATAGCAATTCACAGGCGAATGAAGGTCCAGTATGGTGATACATGCCTATCAGTCCAGCAAGTGTATGAGTGGAGTAAGAAGTTTTAAAACGGCGTGTCTTCTGTGACAGACTGTTCACGACCGGGTTAGGCACACCGAGTAGTCACCGTAACTTCAGGAAGGGAACATCCCAACTGCACCCCCAGTGGTAGAGGATGGGAAACACACCGTTGTGTGGCTAACGCAGCCCTGGGGACCGAGTATCCATCTGGATAAGTGGACAACTCTGCGACTGAGCAGAGAAGGGCATATCACTTATCCAGACAGTCGGAAATGGCATGTCAAAGGTGGAGGCAACAGATCCCCCTCCCCTTCCAATGTGGATGTGGAAGTCAAGGGGAAACCCTACATTGTCTTCCCGAGACATCATGACAAAACACATTTCAGAGACTGAGGTCTGTGGAGAGTTATGATCGCCTACGCCAGCTGGAATGATGATGATGATGATGATGATGATATGATGATGATGATGATGATGATGATATTCATCCCCCTCCCCTCCCCAGAAAAAAATGTTCATTTAGTCTGTTATACCCCGTCCTAAAGTGAAGAATGATGATCCACGACAGCCTGTCCAGAGTTATCTAATATTCTGACATATTTCATCATCATTGTGTGCCATGCCGACACAAGCATCCGGGGTCACGGTTCACCATCTCACTACGCATACGAGTCTTACGTGAGATTGGATTACGTCTTGTACCGTATAATCAAGCCATCCACATGATTATCACTTTGTTGTCCCCTCGCTCTTATCCCATCAAGTTTGCCAGTAGCCACTGAGTTTTTACGTTTATTTCTCTTCATAAGTTAACTCAGTTGCATGTCCTTTACAGGACGTCGCAGTCACGTACGACTACCTGTTGTTCAAAGCAATGGCAAACTACTGAATGTAAACTTGCCAAGAAAACGCAAACAGTCAAAAATGTTGGGGTTGATTGCGACATCCTGTAAAGAATATGCAACTAACTAATAAAGCGTGCAAAAACAATTTTCATTGAATATATAGAAAACAGAAACATTCGTCACATCAAAGAAACAAAAACAACACAAAATATGATATAACAATGAAACGGAGAATGTTTAACTAAGGCAATTAATTCACGAAACAACAGATGGAGGAAGTTCGACGGAGATTAAAAGCAGTGAAATGTTATATCGAAACTTTTTCTTTTGTATGGCAGTGAATCTGGAGATGTGAACTTACAGATAAAGAAGAGCTTGAAGGTACGGCAAATGGTGGGGAGGGGGGGGGGCATGGTTTCTGAGACGAATGTTGCAAATGAATGTCTGGATCTGCCAAAGTAACTGACAGCATCATCATCAAGTGACATGCCGATAAGTGTGTACGGTCATGTTTCGCCATCTCACTCGATCACCTGAGTCGTGGATCAGCTTTGTGTTCTTGTTTCGACCATGCCATGTAGCCAAGCCATCCAAATATTTACTTCTCTGCCTTGCTGACGGTCTGGAGTCAGATGCTCATGACTACCCATACTGGTCGAGACTGCTCCTATGGAGCACCCATTTATGCCGTTTCTCTGATTCTTTGTTAAGTAACGAAACATAATCTTCTAAGCATCTATAAAGAAGATATTTTGCCATGGCTTTCCTTTTTAGCAGTGACCATATTGGTCGATAACCGTAGCCATTGTCTCCAAATAGACATCATCTGTTTACCGTTGTGAAATTGGAGACCATAACTTACAACTATCTGTCTGCTGCTCTTCAACTCCATCCACCACCTGCACGCATGGCTTCACATGACCCTGATCTGGGGGGGGGGGGGGCTAAACTTATACTCCGCCATTTCCAAGGGTGTCCCCTAGGCTAACATAGAGTGGCGGCAGGGGCTAATGAAAGTAGAATAGCGGTAGAAGGCAGGGAAGCAGACCGAGAGAAATGATGCTGAATGGCCCATGTAGGAACATCATCAACAGAATGTTTCCAGAACACCAAATGCCAACAGCATTTAAGATCTACTGAGGTACACGGTCGCCAACGTCGTTTGACAGGACACACGATAATGATCACTCCCATGTCCACTCAGTCTAAAGTAGGTACCGGGACATTTTCCGGGAGGTAAAGGCAGCTGACGGAATCTTGGTCACATTGCCCTCGAGTGGCAATCTGTCTAAAAATATTATATAGGACTAGTGCCGTATACATATCACGTTTTCTGGCTTGAAAATGAGTCGTTTTCCTTAGTTAGTTAGTTAGTTAGTTAGTCATAGTTCCAACCTCACAGCAACGGGTCGTTCCCATTATGCTCCGTTCCTGTGCCAGTGAATATCGCACAAAATGCTCCCCACTGCCCAATGTGAAAAGTGGAAAAGACAGGAGTCTCGACAAACAACAGCCCGCACAGATACACTGTGCATAATGCCGCTGCCAGAATGTCAACACAATAGTCCCCCACGAAACACCCAGTTCATCTCTGATGGAATCGGCAGTCATTTTCCCATCTGGATGTTTCCTAGATGTTCACCCACACAGTCCACGAAAATACAGTTCATTGTCGATGGCAGTTTTTCCTTAGTGTTATTTTTATTGAGGGACAATGGTCTGGAGAATAGAAAACCCTTATTTTATCGCTCGGGCGCTCAATCCTCTAAACACTGTTTGAACCAGTAGCGGCTATTTTCACCCCACTTTTAAAATGATTGTGTGGCCACTCTAATCCAGAGATCAGTGTCCGATATCGCCATGCTTTTGTCATGAGCTTGTGGTCACGCTTGACTAATGTTACGGGTCATCACATGTTCTTTAGGATCAATGCATCACATGACTTTGATCTTTGATGTTACGGGTGATCACATGCTCTTTAGATCATGCATCATATGACTTTGATCTCGTGGTTTGAGCACTATAAAAGCAGACGAACCCGTTACTTTTAGTAAAGGAAAACTTCGCTAGGTAAGTGATGGGAAGTCTTTGTCTGTTTGGTTAAAATCACCGTCTTTTCTGCTCAACCGTGAGTTGCTGTAGATGTTAATAAAATCCTATGTAAGAACTCGACAATTCTAAATTTTAGAGATCTTGGATTGGAGACACATGCTACTTCTCAGTCTTTATTTTTAGAACTTATTTTGAGTCGCATTCCAAGTTAGGGTTCGGGAGTAGACAGGATACATGAGTCTGCTGTGTATAGCAAATGTTAGCCAGTTGTCATTTTAACTATTTCTCTCATATACACGTTTTATTAATAACGTATTTCAATATTGCAGAATCTAAAATGTCTTTTCATGTATAGAGGATGAACGAGGAAGAAACTGTCGGATTGTAGTTAGTAGGGCAGAAGCGCAGTTTCTGGGTTTGTCTAGATTTAGACAATCCAGGCCACTCATTTTTTTTTTTAGTCTTAAGTTCTGCATTTCAAGCACTATCACAGCGATTAATAAATGAACAAACAAATATGATGACACTCGCACAATTCAGGAGAAAATATTAACGTTAGAAATGTTATAAAATGTTTATTAGTTGCTTATTAGTAGTGCACCAAATTATAACTAACTATGATACCTTGCTAACCAAGAAACAAAATTAATCATGAAGTTGAGGAAGTAGAAAATCCGTACCAGTATTAGGTAGCTTTTCAGTTCCTTGTGACTTCTATAATTTAAGAAATACGAATTTCAATTAAACGTGTATGCCCAGACAGTTTTATCACTAAGTTTAAGTTTATAGAAATGTTTATGAACTCTAATTTTGGAGCGTCCGCAGCTCAGTGCCTACCATACTAGCCTGTCAGCCTGGTGATCATGTGTTCAAATCCCCATTGAAGCAGGTTCTGTAAAATGTTTGGGGCTGCCAGGTTGACCTAGCCTAAAATGGATACCACGAAAGACCCGGGGAAGTAAAAACAGGCAGCGTGGTATTGTGGTATTGACCACATCAACCAATCCAGTGGTGACTTTAACATAAAAATATTCGCTAAAACCATATACCCAATACGTTTCACAAGACTTTTACAGAGTGTATTTTAATGACTGTGCAGTGTTTGAAAATATTGAAATATTGCAGGTCCAAGTTTTGTATTTAACTATAATGTTGCACGAAATTTATAGAGGGTGAATACAAAACTTAGACCGGCAATATTTTCAAACACTGCACTGCCATTAAAAACACCCTGTACTTTACTTAGGATAAGTCTATAGATGCTAAGATTGTTGCCTTAATATATCCATCAGTAGAGTGGCTGATTTGACCAAATATATACATCAATATTTTTCCAATCTGAAGAGTGAGCACAACCCACTACTGGCAACGCTGATCGTATTTCGGTAGTGTGTTGTGCTCAATCTTCAAAACCCAAATCCCGAAACAACCAAATAAATCATTTTATTTTCCATTTATCAGCAATGATTACCATATCGTTTTTCTTTTTTCTTTATTCGCTCAGAACTCAAGAAAAACTGCAGTCATGTTGAAACTGTTTATTGTAGCTCTGCTGTGTGCAGTCTCATATGCAAACTTAAGGAAGCCAGATTTTGGGCTTCTTTCTGATGAGCATATCGACTACATTAACAATGTTGCCGACACCACATGGAAGGTTTGTTTGCTTTATCTGTGCTAACTAATACTATTTTGGAAAACTGTCTTATTCATTTATATTGGTAGGTCGGCATGGCCGAATGGATAAGAATGCGTGTTCTTAAACATCCGGTGTGATGATGTCGAGGTAAGGGGTTCAACCCCTACACCGGACAGTTCGACTAAAAGGTTGACCTATCGCTCTTGAATTGGGGACGTGAATTACAAGTACCTCTGATGTCGGAGTGGGTTCGCCTGATGGTTAAGGACACTGTTAATAGGGAAAGCTAATCCACACGCAAAATTCAGTCCAGCATTACTAGAAGTTGTGTGTATAGACTACGCTTGAGTTCAAAGTGAGTTAGCGCCCCCCAAAAACATGTTTATACTGTAAATAAATTCATGTTAAACCACAATTTTTGTGAAATTATAATCTTCATGTAAGGGATCTGTGGTTTAGTAGTTAGTACTGTTAGTTTCCACTCACTGATATGAGCAGTATGAGTGCCGGTAGTTCAGAAGTTCAGAAAGCAATGGCAAACTACTGAACGTAAACTTGCCCAGAAATCACAAACAGCAAAACATTACTGGAGTTGACTGCTACGTCCTGTAAAGTATACGCAACTAACTTAACTGTTCTATGAACATTGGTTCAGAATTTGAATCCCTGCTTGCAATTGTTCTCTGACTAGGCAAGCTTTAGCATCAGCTCAGCTTCATGAAATGTTTACCAGAAATCTGCGAAAGTAAATATGACTAGCATCAAACTGGGCCATATTATTTTGTTTATTCTGTCCCTCTGGGTGTTGGGTTGGAGTTGACTGATAATGAAATCAGTCTCTGGAGGAAGCAGTGCCAACCAAGGTCTGATCCTAGTTAGCCATATGTGCTGAATCTTGATCTGGTTGCATCTAAATATGCCTGTCCACAAATGTGGAGTTCCAGTGCTGGGCTTGCTCCCTCTGCTGGTGTCTGAGCCTGGAGAGCTCTGCCACATTGACCCTGTGGCACTTTGGAAGCAGATTGGAAGAAGTCTCTATACCCACCTCACTTCCCTAGATGCCGATCCTGTTCAGGGCTCAAGTTACATGAATGTCAATGCATCACATTTAAAATGTAACTTAGCCTTCAGTAGGGTTCACCAGCCAACCAGCTTGTTTACAGATCTAACATTATATTCCAGATATACCTACAGCAATGTAATGACCTTTTATATGACTTTTTTGTTTCTGTCAAGTGTAGAACAGTGTGGGTTCAAAATCAAATTGCACCTTATTTTGTTTTTAACTATCCTGGTATCAACCCATCACTTTTTCTCTTTCCTCATAGTCCCGTTCCTCTGTCCGATATCTGCTCTTCTTTCCTCTCTCCATTCTCTAATTATTAACTCTTTCTCCCTTCTTTCTCTTCTCTTCACTTCTTTTTCTCCCTTCTTGCCTCCTTTATCCTCTCTTCACTTACTTTGCTCACCCCTCTTTCTTTCTCCCTGAACACACAGTACCAGAGCTAACAATCTGATGACAGTTTCACCCACAAAGCAGACGTAGAACAAACTCGGACTCTGAATTGTTCCCTTAATATTTCAGTTTTTCATATCCCTTTCTAGACTGTTCTTTAAAAATTGACGGTTCAAAATATTTAAAATCTGAGTTTGTATTGTTTTATGTTTATTAAGAATTGATCTCAAAGTGTGTATTAAGAATTGATCATGTAGGTCTCTGTTAAAAATTATGTCACTATTAAGAATTTATTACATAATTCTCTATTGATAATTGAACACTTAAGTCTCTAATAAGAATGTATCACATAAGTATCTCTGTTGATAATTGATTCAATGAATCAATCATGTGCCATGCCGGAAAGCGTGGGCGGTCATGATTCGCCATTTCACTCGATCACCAGAGTCGTGGATCAGCTCAGTGTTCCTGTCTCGTCCATGCCATGTGGCCAAGCCATCCAGATATTTTCCTCTCGGTCTTCCTCTTGGTCTGTTCCCTTCGATCTTGCCAGCTGTCACTAAGTTCTCCAGTCCATTTCTTCTCATAACATGTCCAAAAAATTTTGACTGTCTACGTCTAATTTCTCTAATCAATCTACGATTTTCATTTGTCTCTTGTAGTACTTGGTCATTGGATTTTCTATCTGTCCATGGTATTCTTTGCATTTTCCTCAGAAACCACATTTCTGCAGCCATCAGATGTTTTTCAGCTTGACTGCACATTGTCCAAGTTTCACATCCATACAAAAGAACAGGCTCTATGTATCCCCTCAACACTCTTTTTCTCGTTTCAATTGACATCATTTTATTGGTCAGAATGTTTTTCATCTTGCTAAAGGCTACTTTCGCAATGGCGATTCTTGTTCTAATCTCTTCAAGGCATCTGCCCATCAGATGTTATGACTGTTCCGAGATAATTGAACCGATTCACTTGTTGAAGAATATTCCCATTTACTTGTATATTACATTGTGGTACTTCGTTCTTCCTAGTGACGACCATAACCTGTGTCTTCCTACAATTTAATTCCAACCCCAGCTGCTCACTGTGTACAACAACAGCGTCTACTAATTGTTGCAGATCCTGTGCATTGTCTGCAATCAATACTGTATCATCTGCATATCTAATGTTATTTATGTTTCGTCCTCCAATGCTGATTCCATTTAGGTCTTCTACATTTCTGAAAATATTTTCACTGTATAGGGAAAAAAGATCTGGAGACATTACACATCCCTGCCTAACACCTCTCTTAATAGGTTGATATTGTCCCACTTCATTATCAATCCTTATGGCAGCTTGTTGTTTCCAATATATGTTTTTTATAAGTCTAATGTCTTTCCCATCAATTTGTAGATCTGCAAGCATATCCACAATGTTGACATGTCTAACTCTATCAAAAGCCTTTGTGTAGTCAATAAAGCAAAGATGTATATCCTTGTTTACTTCTAAGCACGTTCAATAACTGTTCGCAGCATATACACAGCATTTACTGTACCCTTTCCTTCTACAAACCCACATTGTTCTTCCCCTATTTCAGGTTGTATTTTCTTCCTCACTCTTTGCATGATAATTCGTAACAAAATCTTTGTGATGTGACTCATTATACTAATTGTTCTATGTTGATCACATTCTAAGGTTCCTGATTTCTTTGGGATTGCAATAAATACAGAATTACATAATTCAGAAGGTATATCTCCAGTATCATATAATGTGTTCAGCAGTCTAGTGACTTGCTCTAGTCCAAATTCTTCTAAAGCTTTAATCATTTCTGTTGTGATGTTATCTGCACCGGGGGCCTTGCCAGCTTTCATATGCTTAAGAACATTTTGAACCTCCATCTTTAAAATTGCTGGTCCTTCATTATTAAATCTAATAGCATACTGTTCCTCTCTGTTATCATTATACAGGTCTTTCACATAATCTGTCCATACATGTAGAATCTGATCTTTTTCTATTATGATTTTGCCATCTTTAGTTTTTAGACAGCGTGTTGATGTACTTGTTCTTTTATTAGTAAGTTCCTGAATTCTTTTGTGCACTAATTTGGTATTTTGACTGTTGTGTTATTTTTCAATTTCTAAGCACTTTTCCTCAAGCCATGATTCTTTTGCCTTCCTACATAATATTCTGACTTGTCTGTGAATTTCTTCATATTTGGCAGGATTATATTTGTTGAGTCTTCTTGTTTCCATTAAGTGTAAAATTTCCTCAGTCATCCATTTCTTACGACCCACCTTCTTTAATTTTGGAATAGTTGTTTCTGCAGCCACATTGATTGAATTCTTTAACATTTCCCATTGATCATCCACAGCCTGGAATAGGATCTCTAAATCAGACAATATTTCAAATCTGTTCTGTACTTCTATGTTGAATTTGTTTTGTATTTCCTTGTCATTACTCAATGTACACAAGTCATATTTAGTGTTTCCTGTTATATACTTGACTTTCTTCAACTTTATCCTCAATTTTCCTGTGAGTAATCTGTGGTCACTATAACAATCAGCACTGGGAACTGTTTTTGCTACTGGTAGCGCGTTTCTAAATCTTCTGCTAATGAGAATGTAGTCAATCTGGTTTCTGATCCTGCTATCAGGACTCCTCCAGGTCCATAATCTTCTAGGGTGTTGCTTGAACCAGGTGTTTCCTACAATCATTTCCTGTTCTTTTGCCAACTCTACTAGTCTGTATCCTCTTTCATTTCTCTCTCCTAAACCATAGTTTCCTACTGTGTATCTATCCCCTTGATTTCCTACTTTTGCATTGAAGTCCCCTATTATGATGTTTATTTCTGAATTTTTACATTTCTTTAAGGCAGACTCTATGTCATTATAAAATTCCTCTACACTATCTTCACTGGACTCTCCAGTTGGGGCATATACTTGAATAACATTTATGTTAAAAGGTCTGCCACTCAATTTAACTAGTAGAACTCTGTCCGACACGGCCCAATATCCCTGAACAGACGTTGATGTTTTCCGGTCCAAAATTATTGCCACTCCCCTATGTCGATCTTCACCTCCTGAATAAATAATCTTAAAATATGTATGTATCTTGATGCCTGCTCCTGTCCATCTCGTTTCGCACATACCTAATATATTAATTTTTTCTCTTTGAATTTCTTGTGTTATGTTCTCTAATGTTCCGTCGTTGTTTAATGTCCTAACGTTCCATGTTTCTAATTTTAATGTCTCTGTCCTTGTCTTGCGATGATCAGTCTTTAAGCGAATCATAATAAACTAGGCACTTTCAAAGAGGTAGTTTGCCGTTGCTTTCCTCTATGGCAGTGACCATATTGGCCGGATGACCGCAATCATTGTCTCTCGAAAGAGATCTTCTGCTTGCCGTCGCGAAACTCGAGACCATAACCAACAAATATCTGTCGGCTGCCCTCAAAATTTCATCCACCACATTCCTTCCGTGGCTTCTTTTGAACACTTCCAATAAACGAACACGAAATAACATCACATAATCCAAAGGAAAAACACTATCCACACGAATTCCACGGGAATTTTTGATTACATATGTCTTAATAACTGATCACATAAATCTCTATTGGGAATTGATCACATAAGACTATTGAGAACTGATCACATAATTCTATTAAGTTATCACATACGTCTGTATTAAGAATTGATCACATAAGGGCATGTTTACAAATCAAACTACATTGTTGTGAAACTACTGAATACCAGTATGGACAATAATGAACACGTAACCAATAACCGAATTTAACACTTGCTTAAATATTTACAATGTTCTTGATGTATTTTATTAGGCTGGGCGTAACTTTGACCCAGAAGACCACGAGTATGTGAAAAGAATTCTGGGTGTTCCAGATGTGGCAAAGGCTGAATTTTTGGCTCGTCAGTTGCCTAGACAAGAGTTTGAAAGAAATCTGGAAGCCAGCGAGCTGCCAGAGAACTTTGACCTTAGAGTTAAGTATCCAAACTGCCCAACACTGAAGGAGATCCGTGATCAAGGACACTGTGGCTCCTGCTGGGTGAGACCATTTGTTTGTTTGTCTAAGGCATCACGTGCATTGCCTGTCTAAGGCAACACATTGTCTTGTCTTAAGACAGCAGATTCTTTCTCTGTGTGGGTAAAACAGCAGATTGTTTTTGTCTGTGTGGGTAAGACAACAGATTGTTTGCCTTTGTGGGTAAAATAGCATATTGTTTGTTTGCCTGTGTGTGTAAGACAGCAGATTGATTGTTTGACTGTGTGGGTAAGACAGCAGATTGTTTGCCTGTGTGGGTAAGACAGATTGTTTGTTTGCAATTTACTGGGTAAGACAGATTGTTTGCCTTTGTGGGTAAAAAAGAAGATTGTTTGCCTGTCTGGGTAAGACAGTAGATTGTTTGCTTGTGTGGATAAGACAGTAGATTGTTTGCCTGTGTGGGTAAGACAGATTGTTTGTTTGCCTGTGTGGGTAAGACAGCAAATTGTTTGCTGTGTGGGTAAGAAATAAGATTGTTTGCTTATCTGAGTAAGACAGCAGATTGTTTGTTTGTGTGTGTAAGACAGCAGATTGATTGTTTGTATGTGTGGGTGAGACAACAGATTTGTTTGTCTGTCTACAGCAGATTGTTTGTCAACAACATATTGTTTGTCTGTCAGAGCAATATATTGTTTGTCTGTTAGGGTAAGACAACAGATTGTTTGTCTGTCTACAGCAGATTGTTTGTCTGCTCTACAGCAGATAGTTTGTCGACAACAGATTGTTTGTCCGTCTACAACAGATTGTTTGCCTATTAGGGTAAGACAACAGATTGCCAGTCTGCGACAGTTTGTTTGCCAGTATGTGACAGTTTGTTTGCCATTCTACGACAGTTTGTTTGCCAGTCTACGACAGTTTGGATGCCAGTCTAGGATAGTTTGTTTGCCAGTCTAGGACAGTTTGTTTGATAGTCTGACAGTTTGCCAGCCAGTCTAGGACAGTTTGTTTGCCAGTCTACGACAGTTTTCCTGACTGTCTAGGTACAAGTGAAGGCCTCACACTTCACACCCTGGCTGTATCTTTCATATGATTAACTTGGCCTATATTCATCACTCAGGCCTTTGGTGCTGCTGAAGCCATGACAGATCGCATCTGCATCCAGTCTCAAGGGAAGGTCCAGTTTCATTTTGCTGCTGAAGACATTTTGGCCTGTTGTCATACTTGCGGTTTTGGGTAAGTAACTAGATTTGTGTGATTTAATAGGGCAGGACACCCAGAATGTTGAAAATAAACTGCACAACTTTCCTGTTCGTGTGATTATTTACTAACACAGAATTATACCCTGGGCCCAGGAGAGCTGTGGCTGGTAGGTTACGGTGTCCACCCCAGGTTCAGAAATGCCGGGTTCAATCTCAGATTGAAATTTCAGGGCTGAGAATTATATTAAATATACATCCCCTGATCTAGTGGGTAGTGAGACTAGATACCTAGCCTTCTTGAGGCCACTGTTCTGACAAAATTGTTTGTAAATAAAACCAACCAAAGGATAGAGCTCTAATACATCTGTCTCATCATCTGTTTAGAGCAGTGGTTTTCAACCGGTGGGGAATTCCCCCTCTCCCGGAAAAAGGGGGGGGGGTAGGGGGGGGGGGGGAATTAAGATTATTTCAAGATCGCGTTAATATAAAAATAATCATATTGTTTTTCCCTCTAAATTTTACAGTTCCATACTTCTCGCCGTAATGAAATTCGTTTTATAATGTAAGTAGACCCGCAAATCACGTTTTATGTAGATGTCTAGACTCGTTCTAGTATGCGTTATTAAATTTAGCTTCCATTTTTATGTATACTGTGTTAGGAAAGGGGGGCGGGGTTTTTAGGGAGGAAATTCGAAATGGAAATGACGTTCTAAACATATGGTAAAGGGGTGCATGGGCCAAAAAAGGTTGAGAACCGCTAGTCTGGAGGAAGCAAACCGGGAAAAGGAAGCAAATCGGGCACAATGCACCTTTGAGTTGTGAAACAATGTCCTTGCAAGAGGAACGAAGATGAATTGATCCAATAACATTTTAAAGGACATTATTTTCCTTCTACTGCTGTTAACTCGGTTAGCGGGGTAGGGGTATCCAATCAAAGGAGATGTAAGACGCCTCCTTTCCTCCGTTAGTCTATGGGACACCATTAGGCAAGGTGGAGTACCTGTTTAGGCCGCTCAGAGTTACGTGAAGCCATGGAAGCAGGTGGTGGATGGAGTGTGAGAGCAGCCGACGGACTGTTGTTGGTTATGGTCTGCACTCTGCGGGGATAGGTAGATGATCTCATCAGTTGAAACAATGGCTATGGCCACCGGCTAGTACAGTCACTGCCCTGAAGGAAAGCAGTGGAAGACTACCTTCTGCAAAACTTGCAAAGAAACCTTAACAACCATGATAGAAAACCTAATAAGAAAGAGATCTGGTGGTGAGACCCCCAAGCCAGACAGATGAGATAACATTGGGGAAGAGTGTGACACGGGGGCCAGTGCTAGTAATCGTGATAACGGAGTTATTCCTGATGGTGTTACCAAGGAAATCCCATGTGTCAGACTGTGAAGTAAAGTGAGACTAGGAACGTGGAATGTGAGAAGTCTGTATCAAGGAAAGCATAGTATGTATGATAGTATGTGGAGATTGAGAGGTTAACTATTAACATTTTAAGAATTAGTGAACATCGCTGGAGAGTCAAGGGACATTTTACCACTGGAAATGGAAGTCTGGTCATATATTCTGGTAGAAATGTTGGAGGCCAGAACGGAGTGGAATTTTGTTTAGATAAAATAACTGCAAAAGCTTTAATTGAATATTATCATTAGTGATATAATCCTTACTGTCAGACTTAAAGCCCCTCCCCCCCCCCCCCCAAAAAAAAAAAAAATACAGATTTGTGCAAATATTTCAACAGCAAAGGAAGACGAAATTGAGGATGTTTACAACACACTGGAAGACACATTACATAAGATTGGTCGATTGGTCATAATGACATAACAATAATAATGGGAGATTTTAATGGAAAAGTGGGTACCGGAAGAGCTGAACATGAGAGACACGTTTTAGGAAAATTTGGATTGGGAAATAGAAATGATGCAGATGACAAATTACTTGAATTTTGCACAGAAAATAGTTAACGATAACCAACACACTTTTTAAATTTAGTTAAAAAGTTGAGTTTAGTTTAGTCGATGGATCAACATCACGGCACACGGATGTAACCCATAAGTGCTCCGTTCTCCTCCTAACTCAAAACTGAGTTTGGAGAAACTCAGCTCAGTGCACGAACTCCGTAGCACCGGCGAGGATCCTGAAATACTTTGGGTAGATTTTTAACTCGAAATTGTGCCCGGGCAGCGCCGTTAGGCTACTCTTTTTTCGATTTCCAACTGCCAAGGGTTTTTTTACGTGCGCAACAATACACACGGGCGTCCGATCTCACTACCCAGAGACTAAGGGAAATTTTATTACTAGAAGTCCACGTGAAAAAAATCCCGGACATCACCGGGGCTTGAACCCAGGACCTCCAGCACTCGAGGCGGACACCATACCTCGAGACCACGCATCCCCCATCCACACTTTTTAAACAACACCCAAGAAGACCCTTCACGGTCGAAGTTCCCGGACAGTACTACACTACTACCAAAAATCCAGATAGATTATATTTTAATACAAAGAAGATGGAGATCAACAATCTGCAAAAACTTTACGAAGTGCAGGCTGTGATACAGATCATCAGTTATTAGAAGGATGTGTGAAAGTAAAACTCAAAAAGCTTACCTGAGGACCAAGGCCATTTCGTTTTGATCCCACAAAAATAGAAGATGCATTCAACGTTAAAGTGAAGAATCGTTTTGGGGTCTTGGTGTCTATACAGGAGGAATTGATACCTGATGAATTGGCAGTACAAGCTAGAGATATCTTGATAACTGCAGCCAAAGATTTAATTCCGACCAAGAAAAAGCAACATAGGCCATGGATTACATCAGACACGTTAGAATTAATAAAACAACGAAGGGAACTGAAACAGAAAGGAGGTGAATCCGATAACAGCAGGATGAAGTATAAATCTTTAACTCGAGAAATAAGAAAGAAAACAAGAAAGGACAAAAATCAATATATACAGATTGCTGTACCAGAATAGAGCAATATCATAAGACTGGAAGAGATTATGAAATGTTCAAAGAAATGAAGTTATTGACAAGAAATGTTCAACCTCAACTGAATGCTAGCTATGACAAGATGGGAAATACATTAACGGAATCTAGATACATTCTAGAAAGATGGCAAAAGTACTGCAGTGATGTGTATTTTTTTTTTTTTTTAAATATGACATGAATGACAGTGAGGATATGATATATGAATGAGATACATGAACCAATGACAGCAGAGACACCCGGGAAGGTTAACCCGGTCAACAAATGCCCACAGAAGTCGGATGTGTCGGCCTAACGGCGCACAACGCAGTCACATCCGAGAAAAAAAAAATCCGGATGAACGAAGAAGAAGAAGCAGAGACAGAGCCTGAACCCTCATTAGATGAAACTGCACGGGCAATACAGAACATGAAGAATGGTAAATCACCTGGATGTGATGAGATACAAGCTGAACTAAATAAAGCAGGAGGAGAAGAAAGCATACAAACCTGTCACGCATTATGTAAAAAGATGTGATATATGGCCAAAAGATTGGAAGACAACTATCTTCATTCCAATACCAATAAAGGACAACCTGAAATTATGCACCAACTATAGAACTGTTGCCCTAATCAGTCATGCAAGTAAAATTCTACTAAACATCGTAATGGGAAGACTTCGTAAGAAAATGGAAGAAAAGATTAACATGGTTCAAGCTGGATTTAGACAAGGAAGAGGAACAAGAGATCACATACTCAACATGCGTTTAATAATAGAGAAGTGCAGAGAATTTAATGTAAACCTGTTCTCATGTTTTGTGGATTACTCAAAGGCATTTGACTGTGTACAACATCAGAAACTTTGGGAAATCATGAAGAATATGGGCTTTCCATCACATGTATACACCTCATAAAAATGCTCCATCTAGACAAGGGGCGACCAATACGAGGCCCGCGGGCTGCATGCGGCCCGCCAGGAGTCATGTTGCGGCCCGCGGGGTGGGAAGCGACGATGTGGTCGAAGCTATAGCATGCTTGCTTGTTTTGCCCTGCCTGCTGAAAAGGTTGGCCACCCCTGCTCTAGTAGATTTTAAGTTCTAGCCAAAAACATAGCCAGGCTGACAAGAATGGTTTTTTGTGTGTATTTATTTATTTATTTTTTTTTTCTTCAAAATGTATTTCTCTTTTTGTATCTTAGCTGCAATGGCGGTTATCCTGCTGAGGCTTGGGCCTACTACCAACATACTGGCGTTGTCTCAGGCTGGTCCTTTCAACAGCTCAGAGGTACAGTTGATTCTCTTGGATGTTGATTTAATTTGTTCAATGTGATAATTATATTATTGCATGAAACTCAGGTTTGTTATGGCTGATGCGACAAAAAGGCATGGATGCAATAATCAGTAACTCAGAGATGAGAGAAATGGCTGCAGCAGGGAATGACAGCATAGTGAAGATGGTTAGGTGTGTGTAACTGCCAACAAAGAAAGCGATAACAATCACAGACACAGTATCTCAATGAAGACTGTACGTTAATTCTATGGGGAGTTATTAATATTTTTGTGTCGTGATCTACAATCAGGAAATGCAAAGGGATCTTAAGAAATGGGGCATTTTTTTTTACCGCGGCTAAATAAATTGGAAGCTGACAAATCTGACTTCTATTACTGTGGCTTGTTTATTTTTAAAGGACAACATATATCATTACGTCTGGGGTGGCGAGACCTAACTTGACGTAATATCTATTTTTCGATAGGATGTGCCGTGACCTAATTAATAATTAAAAATGGATGCCAATTGTTTATTGTTCAATACAAGTCTGTCGCATTGCTAACGAACCTGGCATGATGTATATTTTATTGTGTGTTTTGGTAAAGGAAAGTAAAGGTCACATTCATCTTTCAATAGGATGTTGAGAGGGTTGAGAGGATCGAGAAGATCAAATTCTTTGCATCTGGTTTTACCCCATATGGCTGGGTCTCTTTCCGTAGGGCTGCTTGACGAAAGCATCATATAAAGCACGAGAGGTGTCTCTCTCGTTTTACTCGTGCTCCGAAGGTTATAGGTTAGATTCCGGGCCGCACCCTTCGGTTTACGAGTTAAATGTTTCGGAGACTCCTGTGGGTCGTCGCTAAAAGCTACGGAGTTCGTGCTTTGTGCGACGCTTTCCGTGCTGCGGAAAGAGACCGAGCCATATGGGATAAAACCCGGTGCAATGAAGTCGACCCTGTCGACTTTTAAGCGACCTTTAAGCGACAAAGCACGAGAGTCTCAGAGTCTGCGAGAAAAATGCGCTTGACTTTTAAGAATATTCGATAGGATTTTCTGTGACCAAATTAACAGTTAAAAATAGCTTCCCATTGATACTAATTAAATGTATTGCGAAATGTCCATCGTTAATGAAAGAACAATTCATGAAAATGTACTCACATTGTCTTGATGCACCCATTGCATTGCGACAGCTATATTTTGTTGATTAAATATCATGCAATAATATTAGTAAATAAGTTTGTAACAGCTGCATAAATTAAGCAGTCATTTTTGCTGATAATTGATTTCTACTTCTACTCTATAATTACACTATTCTGTATCTAATAGTGAGCAATTAATTATTACATACTAACTTTAAAAAAAACCATAACTTGTTTCACAGTATTTTATTTAAATTTAAATAAGTATGTACTGCTGCGCTGATAAGAAAAAAGTACGCTGTGCTTACAGTTACAGGTTCAGACAGGTCTGAAAACTGGCTTTCAAAATTATTTTCAGTCATGTAAAATGATGAAAAATTATACAAGTACACAGATAAATTACTGCTACAAATGAAACCTAAAATTCTGTTTAATACTAGTAGTTAAATTGCCAGTTTTATTTATAAATAAATACGGGTCCACTATAGTTTAGTACTATTGTATGGGCTCCGCAATTTTGAATTTGTGTTATGACTGCCATATCTCATTTTCATGGTTGTGCTAAATATATGTTCCTGAATGATATTGAAAGCCATGATTGTTGAAACTCTTCACATATATGTAAAATTGAATGGAGTATTCAAAAATGCAACAAAAGGTCAAGGTTGGTTTAAAATAAAAGAGTTATAAGATAAATTAGTTTACTATTCGTGAATAAACTTAAAGAAATTCAAGAGAAGAAAGTTATAAGCGACAGTCGCTTTAGCCTAGCAGATAGATCACAGTAGCATTTATTAGATTTGTTTGATTTATAGTGTGATGTATGGTTTTCGAATACATCAAAACTAAAGCAGACGTAGCTAAAAACCGGAAGTGGTTGGATGGTCGCAAAATATCTCCCGGGAAAAAGTCCTCCGCTTTTCCCAACGCCTAAACACAAAGACCACTAACTGACATTGCTAGGACTACTTCAGCCTGATATTGACATGATCTTTGATGAGGCCAAGAATTTATAAGAAGCACTTACAGAACCAAATAGGAATCAGAGCATTCATACCACCAGAAAGATAATAATGCATATTAAATCTCGACCGAAGTGAGCAAATAGCAATCTTCAGACTCTGCAAAGGATACAACAGGTTGAAATACCACCTGTTTAATAAAGTCTTTAATAAAGAGTAAAGATAGGTCCTGATATAAATACAATCATGATGGCATCTAGTGGTGTACAAAAAAAAAAAAAATAGTGAAATGCCTGGTCCCAAATGGTTATGGAATTAAATGTATCGGTCTAAATACTCCTGGTCTAAACCCTGTGAGGTCATTTATGAGGCCATTATGAAAAGTTCCATTAAATTTGGATGGGTTGTGGTTTTTATTACTTCATCTAAATAGTTTGTTTGCATGGTGACGTGGTTAAGCCTCCTGCCTCATGCTCAAAGGGTTATGGGGTCATTTCCCTACCCCATCGTTCGGTTCATGAATGCAATTTTCAGACTCCTGGGGGGTCATTGCTGGAGCTGCGAATGTTGTGCTCTGTGCATTGCTGTCAGCAGACTGCTCTACACGAGGACTGCTCCATACGGTATAAAACCTGTTACAGTTAATTCAGTCCTCAACCGTAAACCCGTTTAAACCTTTCAAACAATTACTGTGCTGGGTTCAAACCCTTGGTAAAGTGTAGATTTTTTCTGTCGGGGTAATAAAAGAAGACCATAACCTGCACAGTTCGCTGCGACTGCACTAGCCAGGTGGCCTTAATTCCTCAGGCCTAAGATCTTCACTATCCTACACCACAAGGTACTATAGGCAGTAGTTACTAACCGTACACCCTTCTGTGTTCAAGGGTTGTCTACCATACGAGATTCCCCCTACTGGCCATCGCGCTAGTGGCCACCTGAAGCGCTGCGGTGAAGAGAAGATGAAGACCCCCAAATGCAAGCGTTCCTGTGAGAAAAGCTACAAAACTCCACTCTCAAAGGACAAACACTTTAGTAAGTAATTTTCTTGTCATGAAGCGGATGCTAAACTGCGAGATTTTGTGTAAATAATGTATGTATGTATGTATGTGGTAAAGCATGTGTGCATGTCTGCCTGCCTCAGAACAGGGTAATATGCATTGTTTATATTCACAAAGTTCATGTCCTTTCTATGTGAATGTAACGAGCACAATAAATAACTGCACGAAAGTTGAGTGATTGGAAGGGCAGAAATTTGTGACCTTTTGAAAATTGTTTGTTCGTTCGTTCACGAACTAGATAGTCAAAGGCAAGAACTGACATCACAGCACTCAGGACATTCCCATATGTGCTCTATCCTCATCTTCAACCAGCGAGGTGTCCCAACACTAATGGTACCAGCCGAAAACTGATTTTAATTTTTGAGGTTTCTCTCACAAGATATCAGAACCACAGCATAATCTCTGTACAGCTTTTTGTTTTACCAAGGAATGTAACCTGGGTCCTACATGTGAGGCAGTCATAAGCCCCATGACTATGCAATCAACCCAATATTCTGAGTATCCTTTAATAAGATTCTAACCATTGCCAGTCACTCCTGCTGTGAGGTTGTCAGCTTCTACAATTGGGTATCAGATAATTTACTTTGTCATCTTACAATGTGACCCAGTATCTGAGAAATGTGGCATCTCGGGGAAAATGGCAGAGGATGCCATGAACAGGCAGAATATTAAAGTCCAAGAAACAAATGAAAATTGTGAATTGATTTGAGAAATTAGACAGAGTCGAGATTTTCTTTAGGCACGCTATGAGGGAAAAGTAAACTGCAAATGTTGTGCTCTGTGCATTGCTGTCGGCAGACTGCTCTACATGAGGACTGATCCATGCGGTATAAAATCTGGTACAGTTAATTCTGTCCTCAACCGTAAACTCTTTTAAACCTTTCAAACAATTACTGTGCTGGGTTGGAACCCTTGGTAAAGTGTAGATAGTTTACCTTGGTGACAACTGGAAACTTTATGAGAACAGAGGAAGGGAAAGACAAAATGTGAACACCTGGATGGCTTGGCCACATGGAATAATAGCACAAGAGATGATCTAAGACTGGTGATGTGTAAGTCAACAAACCATGACGGACCACACATATCAGCATGGAACATGATTTTTTTGTGAGAAGTGCATATTACAAAACACTCATATTTAAGAAGATATTACAGAATGATATTCAGATTAATTTTAGAATAATTTTACCATATATACATTACATTGTTAATTGTTAAAGAATGTACTAGAGGAAATAGTGGAAAACAAAAGGCATGAGGAAGACATAAATAAATGGATAGACAAGAGATGGGCTGAAAGTAGTCAATATACGTATAAAATGAAGCCACAGGACAGGATGTTTAAGACAAAACAGCCCAAATATGTGTGGTGATGCCACCACATTATGTTCATCCATCGTAAAAGATGACCACTCATCCAGTGAGATTGAATGAGTTCAAAGGAGACTGAAACAGATAAAAGCCCAATAGTTTTTCTTTTTATTTGACGTGCTGAGCGCATGAGACAAAAGATGGTGCGTGACGGTGAAAATGACCATGTGTTTACATGCATCCATTGTGGATGAATACTTACAGCGCACATTGGTTTGATCAGTCACAATTTCTCCCGCCATGGGCTGTAGTTATCATGCCTTTTTAAAGAACAGGATAACAAACTATCGTCTGTCAAGATGGCAAGGTGCCAATGAGGACAGGGTGGATAGTAAATGATGGTCACACTAGGGCAGGATTGTGCTGTATTGAACTTTCTGGCTCCATTGATTTGCCAGTGCGATCTCTGCTGACCTGCAATCTCTACTGACCAAGACACTGCAATCAAGTGTACATCATCTATATCAGTCTTGCACAGAAGCCTCCCATGTGTCTATGTTCATGCCGAAGGCTTTAAAAGCAATCTTGAGGATGTCTTTATAGCATTTATTTTGGTTTGGGCATCTTTTCTTATGCTGTAGTTTGCCATAAAATATACTTTGTAATTTGGATGGACATACGGTTTTGGTGTCCAGCCCAATGAATCTGGTGTTTCTTTAGTAATGGGTTTTCATGAGTTGAAGCAAGAGCCGACATCACAGCACATGAGACATTCCGATACACGCTCCGTCCTCAACAGCCAGCTAAAGTCTAAATACTAATGGCACCAGCTGCAGTCTGATTATGTGTCCGGCTGACCTTTCCTCAGAGTCCTGAGTTGGTCAGATCCTTTGGTCATCCCATGCCACACAATTTTCTGCAGGCCATTAGTAAGTGTATGTGAAGGCTTAACACTCGACACCCTTTACGCAGTATCCTTTGTGTGGGTTTTTAGAACAAGTATAATACAAACTGTGTTTCTCTTTCAGGTACTAACACCTATACTGTTAGTGGTGAGGATAACATCAAACAGGAGTTGGTGCAGAATGGTCCAGTGGAAGGAACTTTCACTGTCTACAGTGACTTCATGAACTACAAGTCAGGTATGCATGAGATCATCTCACGTTATGGCGTGTTCGTCTTGGTGTGTTTATTCTTGGTGTGTTCATGTCTTGGTATGTTCAACACTATAATTTTGAACTACTGACTCTTTGTCAAGCAATATTTTATAATTACTAACCTAGATATCGGGTTTTGCTCCGACTCTGCAATCTAATGGATATTCAAGTGTCACTGCAGCCATCCACACCTCCCACAGAATCATGTCCCCAAACTTAGTGTTTCTTCAGCTAACTTTCAAGGGGACAGCGTAATGAAATCAATACAGCAGTAATCAAAACTCTGCTGGTGAATCAATAATCACCCATAAAACTCTATTCCATCTGTGAAAGAATCATTGTCTCCGTACACCAAATCAAACTGCATTTATCAAATCCAGTGTGAGTGCCGAGCAACTAACATGGGTTGAACAGAAAGACTGGAACTGAACATATACCAGTGTTGGTGGGAAAAGAGTTGTCTTAATGAATCCCTATGCAGTTTACAGGCTTACATTGATTTCTCAACAACTTATAAACTACGGTCATAAAAAGAACAAATAAAAAGCATTTGGTATATTGTAACTATAAGCGATTGCTCAAATATAGTGAGATCTTATCAATTAGGTGGTTCCCAGCCAGTTGTGTGCAGAGTTCATTTTAAAAAAGAAATTACCATGGGGATAACAACTGCTCCACACTTGAACAATACCTGTAGCTGTGTATAAGTATTTCAGCCTAGTATTATTTATTATTATTTTTGTTGCGTATCCCTTACGGGACGTTTCAGTCAACACCAGCATTTTCAGCTGCTGTTGATGTACTAGGCAAGTGTTACGTTCAGTAGTGTGCCATTGCTTTCTGAACGACCGGCTCTTATACCTTTTTCGAAAAAACCAGCACCGCAGTGTTTCGAACCCGGGTATACGGGCTCACAAACCGCGTTCGCAAGCCCTTAGCCACAGAGACCGGCGAGTATCAGCCTAGTATTATTCATTTATTCACTTTGTATGATATATATCTCTCTAGTAGGCACATGATATGAAGAGAAATATGCCAAGCAATAAATCGTGCAACATATTGTTTGTGGCTTTTTTTTTTACTCACTAAGAGAATACATTATTTTCAAAAATTTGGTTTGATTTCTTTGGGCGTTAAATTTAATAGGTTCAGAATACATTGCTGTTGCATGGAGCAATAAAATATCAAATAAGGGCCCCAATTGTGTGCTTCAAGATACAAGTCCAGGCTTTTTATACATCAACGGACAGTGTCAAATAATCCAGTTTTGTGACATTAAGGCACAGTACCAAGAAAAAAAGTTCAGCTGTTGTGCTTCAGTGCATAGTGAAAGACAGTCCAGTTTAGTATGTAATTAAATTCGTAAGAGTGGAATAAGCTAAAACTGCCTAAAACTCTGTCCAAAAGCCAGGCAGTATAATACTAGCCATTGCAGACTAGAATGAGCTGAAAGGAATCAAATAAAAGGCTATTTGGTTCTAAAGGAGAGCTATTCAAAATTATGCCACTTTAACTGTGGAGATGAGGGTTTTACACATAATTGATTGGCATTGCATTATTCCATCATACCCATGGATGAAGTTCCTCCACCTTCCGTTGAGTCTCCACTCAATAAGGCAGAAATGTCTGTCTGGTCCTGACTTTTCAAAATGTCTGTCTTGGGTGACCGTGCCAGTACCTGTGCCTACCCAAAGGCAGTTCTTGGAGTCATGGGGACACACAAGCTCCTACGAATACAAAGGGATTTTAATCTGAAGATGTGGTACTACTATCTGATTTGGCACTAGAATCTGAAAATGTGACACCATAATCTGATGGTTCTATGAAGATGTGGGACTATAATCTGAGTTTGTGGAACAACAATCTGAGATCATGAACAAGTCTGGGAACAAGGAACAACACCACAATCAGGATAAGGCATTGCAAACTGAGGAGACAGAAGAGAATATGAAAATAATGTAATTTAAATCTGTTAAAAATTATTTCTACTGCTGTTAGGTCATAAATATAGATAAACACCTTCTTTTAATATGTTTATGTATCTCATGTGTAGCTGCCCCTATAGTGCACGGTCTATTTTTGTGTGCATAGGTGTCTACCAGTACACTTCAGGGACAGCACTTGGAGGCCATGCTGTCAAGATCATTGGTTACGGTGTGGAAGATGGAGTCAAATACTGGCTGGTTGCTAACTCGTGGAACTATGGCTGGGGTGAAAATGGTAAGTCTTGCGTAGTTAAAAATAGACAGTATTGGATTTTGTTTGTAGAAACTGCTGAAATTGAAGAGAAATGCAATACTTGTCTATATGGTGCATGTATTGAAGAGAGAATACGCTAGTATTGTTGTGTGTGTGCAAGCACGTGCATGATATATATATATATATATATATATATATATATATATATATATATATATATATATATATATATATATATATATATATATATGTGTGGGGCTGTGTGGTCTTGAGATATGGTGTACGCCTCGAGTCCTGGAGGTCCCGGGTTCAAGCCCCAGTGAGGGCCGGGATATTTTCACATGGACTTCTAGTAACACAATTTCCCCTGGTCTCTGGGTAGTGAGATCGGACACCCGTGTGTATTGTTGCTCATGTAAAATATCCCTTGCCAGTTGGAACTCGAAAATGATTATCCTAATGGCGCTGCCGGGGCAAAATTTTGAGTTAAAAATCTACCTAAAGTATTTCAAGATCCTCGCGGGTGTTACGGAGTTCGTGCACTGAACTGAGATTCTCCGGACTCAGACTTGAGTTAGGAGTAGAACGGAGCACTTATGGGTTACACCCGTGCGCCATGATGTTGGTCCGTCGACTAAACTAAACTAAAACATTATATATATAATGTACATTTATATATATATATATATATATATATATATATATATATATATATATATATATATATATATATTATATGTATATATATACATTATATATATATGTACATTTGTCTTTAAATATGCGCGGTGTGTATATATTTAGACATGCATTTGTGTATATAAAGATTTAGATTCTTGTTGCGTGTAGAATTATAACATTAGGTATTAACCTGCATATGACATCTTCAACAGGGTAGATATATGAATATGCTTTAAAATTGTGTTTACAGGTTTCTTCAAAATCCTCCGTGGTCGTGATGAGTGCGGCATTGAAACCGGGACCGTGGCTGGAACTCCTAAGTACTAAGTCACCAGTGCTTTCTGTACTGCATAGAAAATCATCTTTTGCCTTTTTTAGTTGTTTCATCTTGTGAAAATGAGAATGTATTACCTGTTACGGTAAATAACAGATTTAAACATTGTGTTCGTTCATATTGTTTGTTATTGACATTTAAAGTGGCGGTATGACAAGATATTGTTACACTGTGAAGAGACTGTTAAGCTGTTCTTGTGAGAAATGTAAAAAAAAAAAAAAATGTTCCATTTTGTCATTAAACTGGTGTAAAAGGTCTTTGCTGCTCATCTTTGTTCTGCATGTGTATATAGTACTGACTTGCGTGCCTGGAAAACCAAATTGTTCCTTTGTTCTAATTGTATCTCACACTTAGCACGGAATTTTGTCTTCCAGAATTATCTTTGGCCTTTATGCCTAAAAGACCCATTTAAAAAATAAATGATTGCTTTGAGCAATGTTCCACTTATGAATAGAAATACAGAAGCTTCAACATGCTAACAAAGTTAATGCAAGAACACACAAGTGAGAAAGTATCTCACTGCAACCAACATGACAGTTAAAACAGAATATTGCAATGATTTATTTATTAATAGATGTGTATTTTTGAATATCTAGGTTCTCTAATAGATGGATAGTGATGCCAGAAATTGAAGGAACAAATGTTGCTAGTGGAAAAGAACTAAAGCAGTTACAACTTTACAAATTGGAACACAATGACTAATAGCATACAGATTTCTTTTAGCAACATATATAGGACATGTTGGGGATGACATGACAGAGGTCGTCAGTATAAGAGATTAACAAACTGGGTTGTCACACGTAGCAGTGATAAGTTAGAACGGTGGCTATTGGAGGGTATGCAATACAGAAAAGTGTAAGATAATGTGCCTTGTCAATGGCATAGGTGATCCAGCTTCTCCACATTTTGTGATCATGTATCAATTTGTAAGGTGATGCCCCGTGTGCCATGACAAAGTGCTGTGAAGAATCTGTCATCCTCTGCTTCTCTTTCCAATTGTCAGTATGTTCATGTTTCTCTTCTCACAATGTAGCCACACACAAAAATTATTGCCTCATTGTGTTTGTTTATGATAAGTTGTCTTTGTGTTGTTAACCTCATTCAAAATATATTTCTCACTTTGGCTGTTCAAGAAATTGTCAGAATTCTTCTGTAAAAGCACACTCGAAGCCTGCTGAAAATTCCTAGGCACAGCCAAATAGTACTCTTCTTGTGAAAAACGTAGGCATATGTAATATGTCATTGTTCATTTAAAGGCCATGAGACAATGGAAATTTTCTCGCAGCAGAAAAAAAGCAACAAACATTTTTTATGTTACAAGAGAGATACATTGGAATATATATTTTGTAATAAAATCAGAGAGCTGCTTTTTGCAGATGATGCTGCAGTTACGACCCACTCTAAGGAAGAATTGCAATGTCTACTATCTGCATTCTCCAATGCTTGTTCTGAATTTGGTTTAACAATTAGCAAAAAGAAGACACAGATTATGTCACAAGGTGCACATGGGGTACCATCAATCTTTATTGACGATGCCGAACTAGACATGGTAGACCATTTTACATATCTATGATCAGTGGTAAATAGCAAATTATCCCTAGATCTTCTTCTTCTTCTTCTTCTTCTTCTTCTTCTTCTTCTTCTTCTTCTTCTTCTTCTTCTTCTTCTTCTTCTTCTTCTTCTTCTTCTTCTTCTTCTTCTGCGTTCATCCGGAGTTTCTTTTTTTCGGATGTGACTGCGTTGTGCCTGTTTACAGCAGAGCTGCGTTCTTACGCCATTAGGCCGACACATCCGACTTCTGTGGGCATTTGTTGACCGGGTTAACCTTCCCGGGGATCCCTAGATCAGGAAATCAACATCCGGATTGGTAAGGCAGCAACAACAATGAACAGGTTAAGAAAAAGAGTCTGGAAGAACAGGAAGCTTACTACCAAAACAAAAGTCCTTGTCTATCAAGCCTGTGTCCTTAGTACTCTTCTTTATGGCAGTGAAACCTCGACAACATACTCACACCAAGAGAAACGTTTAAACAGTTTCATATGCGGTGACTGCGAAGAAATCTTGGATTAAGTGGCAGCAGCACAAAATCACAAATACTGAAGTATTGGAAAGATCAGGTTGTGTGACGGTTTATTGCATGCTCAGTCTTCGTAGACCTAGACGGATAGGACATCTTAGGAGGATGGATGATGGTAGAATACCAAAGGACATTTGTTTTGGTGAATTACAGATGGGTAAGAGATCTCAGGGTCGACCTCTACTACGATACAAAGATATGTCTAAGCGGGACATGATTGATACAGGCATTGATAATGCACATTGGTAGCAAGTCGCCGCTGAACGTGTTGCATGGAGGGCAACTATCAGAAATGGAATAAAGACAAAGGAGAAAATTATTGCAGATAAAGCACACACAGAGCGTGAGAGACGTAAGATGGTGCACAATGGTGGAAATGACCATGTTTTCACATGCATCTACTGTGGGCAAACATTTGCAGCAAGAATTGGCCTTACCAGCCATACTCGCCACCGCCATGGGTCGTAGTTATTACGCCTTTTTGAAGCACAATGTACCACCAAACTATCGTCTGTCAAGACGGAAAGATGCCACTGTGAAAAACGTAGGCATATGTAATATGTCATTGTTCATTTAAAGGCCATGAGACAATGGAAATTTTCTCGCAGGCAGCAAAAAAAAAAAAAAGCAACAAATATTTTTAATGTTACAAGAGAGATACATTGGAATATATATTTTGTAATAAATGATATAATGCAAATTCCCCATAGCAAATCTGAAGTCTTGGTATCATCACATTTTGCAGACCTGGGTGCATCGAGGAATAATAAGTAGCCATATTGAATGTTGAGAGCTGACAGTGAACCCCTGTTCGATCATGCTCACGTCACTGTCAGCGTATCGTGGTATGATAAATGAAAAACTAGGATAGCAGGGAAGAAAAAGATGCCATATGCTCTTCTATTGTTGCATGGAGGGATGTTGGTTCCATACATCCATCATGTGCCATGCCAGTAACCGTGGCGGTCATGTTTTGCCATCTCACTCGATCATCAGAGTCGTGGATCAGCCCCGTGTTTCTGTCTCAACCATGCCATGTGGCCAAGCCATCCAGGTATTTACTTCTCGGTCTTTCCCTTGGTCTCTTCCCTTCGATCTTGCCATTTGTCCCAAGTTTTCAAATTCATTTCTTCTCATAACATATCCAAAACATGTTGACTGTCTGCGTCTAATGCCTCTAATCAGTTTACTATCTTCATTTGTTTCTTGAAGGATTTATTCATTGGTTTTTCTGTCTGTCCATGGCATTCTTTGCATTTTCCTAAGAAACCACATTTCGACAGCCATCAGATGTTTTTCAGCTTCTCTGCTCATTGTCAATGCTTCACGTCCATACAAAAGACAGGTTCTATGTAGCACTTCAACACTCTTTTTCTCGTTTCAATTGATATCTTTTTATTGGTCAGTATATTTTTCATCTTGCAAAAGGCTGCCTTCGCAATGGCGATTCTTGTTCTTATTTCTTCAAGGCATCTCCCATCAGATGTTATGACTGTTCCGAGATAACGGTACCGATTCACTCGTTTAAGAATATGCCCATTCACGTGCATATTACATTGTGGTGTTTCCTTCCTCCCAGTGACGACCATAATCTGTGTCTTCTTACAATTCAATTCTAACCCTAGTTGTTCACCGTGTGCAACAACCGAATCTACTAAATATTGCAGGTCCTGTTCATGTTGATGGTAGTTCACTAACTGATAAATGAAAAACTAGATGGACGGCAGCGGAGAAAAGATGCCATATACTCTTCTAATACTTCTATCGTTGCATGGAGCGATGTCGGTTCACAACCTGACAAATGAAAAACTAGATAAACAGCAGGGGAGAAAAGATGCCATATGCTGTTCTTTCGTTACAATTAGCGATGTTGATTACCAAATTGATAACTATCACTATGGAGCCAGGATTGTGGTGGAGACATTATTGTCTATGGCACTCAGCACGGCACTTGGTGATATTCTGAAGAATTGAACCCAAAGAAACAATATACCATTATTATTCAGTTCAGATTTGGCGTGGTTGATATGGATCTGCACAAATTATCTCCTGAGCCGTCGAAACCAGGGTGAAAGACTGGCCATCTATTCCCCCGTGTTCTCATGCCTACAAAATGTGATGGCTGTATCACGTCAGACCCATAGTGGGCTCCTTATAGTTGATAGGGATCTGTGCTGATGTCTGGAGCGGGGTCAGACGGGAACTGGACACCTACGTTTGTCCCGCCAGATGAGGGTAATAAACACACATATTGATTGGCACTCATTGAAGTAGAGGCTTAAGGACGCACTAAACAACATAAAAATCAAAAGCTATAGTTACCCACCGGGATTTGAACCTGACCCCTCCAAATAATAGCTCCTCGCTATGCAAGTATAACATTTATAATTCGACGCAGGACCAACTAGACACGCTAAAATAAATGAGGAAAAGACTGGCCACCTATTTTGTGACTTATTCGGCCACAGTATTATTAATCTGAGGCTGGGATTAGTCCTAATATAACTTCTTTTCTGGGGTTGAACGGGATAGAGGTAATGGGATAACGAGTTAACGACACGACGTAATTTTCTGTAAAAAAATAAAAAAGGTAGTTGTATGTTCTTTACAGGAAGGTGCATCAACACCGGCTTTTCTTTCTGTCTGTCCATCTTTCTTTCTTTTCTTTTCTTGCTGTGTGGGATTTACTAGACAATTTTACGTTCAGTAGTTTGCCATTGCCCGCTCCGTGGGGAGGGAGTTACGGACGCAGTTCGTAATCTCGCATACCCACGTTCAAAACACAGCTGCGGGAGATTTGGCAGCAAACTGTTTTGCGTTGGCATTTTGCGAAATGGTATGGGTGCCGACCGTTCAAAAAGCAATGGCAAGCTACTGAACGTAAATTTGCCAAGAGATCACAACAGCACAAAAAAAAAAAGAAAATGCTGATGTTGACTGTCATGTACTGTAAAGGATATGGAACAACTAACTAACAAGTTTGTCATTGCCTTCTGAACGGTGGCGCTCATACCACTGTGAAAATTACCGCAAGGTCCTTCTCAGGGTTAGTCCTTTTAAGTGCTCCTCAAGAAAATGCCAAAACGAAAAGGGGGTGGGTGTGGGAGGGGGTGTGAAACTGATAAGGACAGCAGAACAGGGAGATTAAGGACGTGTAGATCAAGAGGAATGGGGGATAATGGACAAGGTGACCTTGCTAGGCATGCATAAGTGGAAGTCGTATAATGCTCAAAGAATCAGGGCAATTTAAACCGCACAATGAAACACCACAATTATAATTAAGGCTGCTAAGGCTGGTTGAACGAAGTGGAAAGTTTCTTTTTTTCTTCTCTACAAATCGTTTCGGATCAGAACTATATGCCCAGAGCCGAAGGTGTGTGAGCCTGTCATTATATGCCCAGAACCTAACGGTGTGTTAGCTTGTCATTATATGCCTAGAGCCTAAGGTGTGTTAGCCTGTCATTATATGCCCAGAACCTAACGTGTGTTAGCCAGTCATTATATGCCCAGAACCTAACGTGTGTTAGCCAGTCATTATATGCCCAGAGCCTAAGGTGTGTTAGCTTGTCATTATATGCCCAGAACTTAACGTGTGTTAGCTTGTCATTATATGCCCAGAACCTAACGTGTGTGAGTTTGTCATTATATGCCCAGAACCTAAGGTGTGTTAGCTTGTCATTATATGCCCAAAGCCTAACGTGTGTTAGCTTGTCATTATATGCCTGTCATTATATGCCCAGAGCCTAACGTGTGTTAGCTTGTCATTATATGCCCAGAGCCTAAGGTGTGTTAGCCTGTCATTATATGCCCAGAACCTAACGTGTGTAAGCTTGTCATTATATGCCCAGAGCCTACGTGTGTTAGCCTGTCATTATATGCCCAGAACCTAACGTGTGGTAGCCTGTCATTATATGCCCAGAACCTAACGTGTGTTAGCTTGTCATTATATGCCCAGAACCTAAGGTGTGTTAGCTTGTCATTATATGCCCAGAACCTAACGTGTGTTAGCTTGTCATTATATGCCCAGAACCTAACGTTTGTTAGTTTGTCATTATATGCCCAGATCCTAACGTGTGTTAGTTTGTCATTATATGCCCAGAACCTACGGTGTGTTAGCTTGTCATTATATGCCCAGAACCTAACGTGCGTTAGCTTGTCATTATATGCCCAGAACCTAACGTGTGTTAGTTTGTCATTATATGCCCAGAACCTACGGTGTGTTAGCTTGTCATTATATGCCCAGAACCTAACGTGCGTTAGCTTGTCATTATATGCCCAGAACCTAACGTGTGTTAGCTTGTCATTATATGCCCAGAACCTAAGGTGTGTGAGCCTGTCATTATAAGCCCAGAACCTAAGGTGTGTGAGCCTGTTATTATATGCCCAGAGCCTAATGTGTGTGAGCCTGTCATTATATGCACAGAACCTAACGTGTGCGAGCTTGTCATTATATGCCCAGAGCCTAACGTGTGTTAGCTTGTCCTTATATGCCCAGAGCCTAAAGTGTGTTTGCTTGTCATTATATGCCCAGAGCCTAAGGTGTGAGCCTGTCATTATATGCCCAGAACCTAAGGTGTGTGAGCCTGCCATTATATGCACAGAAACTAACGTGTGTGAACTTGTCATTATATGCCCAGAACCTAACGTGTGTTAGCCTGTCATTATATGCCTAGAACCTAAAGTGTGTTAGCTTGTCATTATATGCCCAGAACCTAAGGTGTGTGAGCTTGTCATGATATGCCCAGAGCCTAAAGTGTGTTAGCTTGTCATTACATGCCCAGCGCGCCTAAAGTGTGTAAGAGGACCCTTTGCTTACTTAGCGTAAAAGCCGCAGTGGTCATACTGACCTTAGCACTCTTGGAGAGTCGATCAGTCTAAACATATGGTACAATCACCATATACTTAATACACGCCTAAAGACGTCAACAAGTGACCATTACATCACACGTATTACATGTGTTCGTCTCTATCTTCTAACTCTCTTTTTCGTTAAAAATCTACCCAAACCATTTCAGGTTCCTCGCCGATGCAACGGAGTTCGTGCATTGAGCTGAGTGTCTCCAAACTCAGGTTTGAGTTAGGAGGAAACGGAGCAATTATGGGTTAAACCGTGTGCCGTGATGTTGATCCAACGACTAAAAAAAAAACTTAAAAAACTAACTCTCTCTTTCTCTTTCTGCGTCTCTTTCTCAATTCTCCCACATTCTTCCATTTCTTTATCACATAGAATAAGCAACATACGCACGGTCTGTTGTTTGGTATAGACAAGTCGAGAAAATTGTAAGAAACGTTTTTTGTTTTTTCGTTTGCTCACTTAAATTCGAGCGTAGTCCACACTGGACTGATTTTTGCATTCCCAGTGTCCCTCGCCATCAGAGAACCCACTCCAATTTCATAGGTACTTGTAATTTACGTCCCCAAGTTAAGGACGAGAAGTCAACATGTTAGTCCAACTGAACGGTGTAGGTGCTACCTCGGCATTAACACACAGGAAGTTTAAGAGTGAGCGTTCTTATCCATTAAGCCATTCTGACTTCAGCAACAAATAATATAAGCGATATAAATTTTACTGAGACACCGGATGACACAGTGGGGTGGGGACTGAGTTATATTTTGCTGAGACACCGGATGACACAGTGGGGTAGGGACTGGGTTATGTTATAGTTTATTGAGACACCGGATGACAAGTAGGGTGGGGACTGAGTTATATTTTACTGAGACACCGGATGACACAGTGGGGTGAGACAACGGGTGACACAGTGGGGGTGGGGGATAGGTTTATATTTTATTGAGACACCGGATGACACATTGGAGTGGGGCACTAGGTTTATATTTTATTGAGACACCGGATGACACAGTAGGGTGGGGACTGAGTTATAGTTTACTGAGACACCGGGTGACACAGTGGGGGTGGGGGATAGGTTTATATATTATTGAGACACCGGATGACACAGTGGAGTGGGGGAGTAGGTGTACATTGGGGCTTTGGGGCCAAAAGCGGGTGGAAGTGGAGGGGCGCCAAAAGAAAGCCCCCTAGGGACCCAACCCCCGGGGCCCCGCCCCCCAGGGCGTGCGCGATTTTGTGTACCAAGCCCGCGCCAGGCTTCACACGGGTCAGGCGACCGAGCCGCTGTAGTATTATTCCGGATATACTACTTAGAGCTATAGTATGTATGGGGTGCACACCATGGACACACATCAGTGGCTACAAGTGAAACCAACGCGACAGCGCATGCGATGTTGGAGGAATGCCCAAGGAGAGTGGACCCACTATCACCCCCCAGAAGTTTGGTGCAACTACTGAAGAGTGGATGGGTCGCGTAGGTGACGTCGTTGTATTATAATGCATCACCGCAAGTGAAAGATATCCTGAATTAGAGCCACAGCCCTTGCGTCTATCAAGATGAATACTCACAGTTGTGAGTAGCCCAAACTCGGCACAGAACTGCGTTACGGTCGGTCATGCATCGGTCTTTATTGTTCTCGACACAATGCGCAGGCGAAGCGGGGTGTGACCATATAAGAGTGCATATTCTGTGAGAGAGGGGCGGGGGGTTAGGCGACCTTATGAGATGTGTGAGTGTCGCACGCTAGACGCCTTCCATAGGATGATTTGGGAGTTTGAGAGGAAGACCAACATCAAGCTGCGCCCATATAAAGGTATGAAACTATATCCTCTGCCTGATCTGCAAGATTCGGAGTAGGAAGCTGTATGAATACCCGACTGGATTGTGTTTTAGAGGGGAAGCCACCCCACACATAACATGCCTACTTGCCAGTGGTTCAAGAGCCCCACAACAGTTTGTGGAAAGCCCTCAAGGCGGCGCTTTTGTGACTATCATCTCCGGATCATACAACGACAAGGCAGAAGAATAAGTGGGGGAACTATAATCATTCATACACCTTGGGGCTGGAGGTCTTTAGGAGTTCCACCAGACTGTTTAGAGACAATTGCCGAGGAGGATGAAGCGTGCTAGCTGCCGCACGAGCGAAAAAATGTGTCTTGTGTGTCAATTTGAAGAGGACTGGGATAGTGTAGACGAATAATGGAGCATTGCGCATGGCGTATCGGTGGCCGCTATGAAATGTGTGATATATCATGCAACGACACGTGGTTCTGCGACATACATAGTACCTTTTCGCTATAGGACAAGGCTACACAACCTGTCTGATCTGTGGTTGGGACATCCTACAACCCGACGACATATGTAAGCTGTGTCACCAAAAAATACTAGAGCACCTAAACGTCTTAGATGCATACACCAAAATTAAAGAGGCCATGATTGAGGCCATCGATAATGGTACCGAGCCGCCGGCACTATAAAATAACGCGCAGACTTTCTGACCGGTAGGGTAAAGTAAGAAAGTTCCTTTTTTAGTGCACCTCGACACCACCAGACTGTTTGGAGACTATTGCAGAGGAACACCCCGATAATCAAACTTGCGTGACAGTCAACGCTACTTCCGGTAAAAACGATAACGCCGGATGTGCCGTGACTGAACAAACCAAACGTGATCATTCTGTTTTTGTGTGACCGATTTTATGAGCCGCGCGAGCGGGACGATTTTTTCTCGCTAAGAAAATTGCTTGGAATAAAGTGGCTCAGATACTTGAGTGGTTTCAGCGAGTTCGCGTAATTGTGTCCAGAATTAGAGAATAGCGTCTCAAACTAAAAATGAATAACTGTAGGTGGCTTGTGAGTCTTGGGGCCTCTGCCCGGTGTGAGAATAGATGCCGAGGTGTGTACTGCTATAAACATGCCAAACTATTCAAAAAGGGTAGGGGCACATTCTGGTATGTGATGTGTAACACAGAAATGAAGCAACCGCGTGATGTGTGCCACACATATAACCGCGAACTAGTAGAACGATATGAGGCTGTGATAAAGGATTTGCCAGAGATTGAAAACGATCCCTTCTTTATGGAGAAATTAATCGTTGTGAAAGAGGCTATGAAAAAAAGAGCGCGCTAGAACAGCCTAGCGGGCTGCCTACCGGGCAGGCTTTCTGACTGGTGGGGTGAAGTCAGAAAGCTCTTTTTTCATGTGCAAGTCGGCAGAAACTTTGCGCCGAATTTCAGCCTGCAGTTGTCGAAATTTCACTGATTCATTCAGAATTAATTTAAATTCAGCATCAGAAATTTCATGGTCCTGCAAGGCCGCCGAGACAAGATCGGAGATTGTTGAAAGTTTAGATTCAACCAAAATCCTGATTTCGTCATGCTTCTTGGCTTTAAGCGCACATCTGTGAGCCGCCAACTTGCCGGCCGCCCCCAATAGCCCGCAAACGAGAGCGCCTATCTCTAGGCCGAAGACGACTGGGACTGCAATGGCAGTTGACAGAAGCCCCACACTCACCGTAAGCAGCGCTGTATCAATCCCATCCAAGACATTCACAACCCGATGGTACTTCTTATACAACAGAGACCGTTTTTCATGCTCAGCCTCCAAGCTCTTCTGTAGTCTGGTGATCTCTTGAAGGCGAAAGACCTGGTCGGGTGCCATCGTATACTAGTCAAACGCACCCATATATTCAATTTGAGGTTATATACTTTGAATACTCCTCAGTGATAGATTGTGTAGTAAACAAAAACTTGATAAGGTGAATCCAAGGTGATACATTAATATTTCCTAAAACAATTTTATCAACTTTTACCTCAACCGCGGGATCTGTCACACTCACTAATGGTCCACCATCCACAATAGTAATAACAATCCACACCAATACTGAAACCGTCTAAGATTTTACCTCAAAACCTTTCATAACCTCCCCAAAATTTGTAAATGACCCCCCTGTAAGATAGAGCTTGAAATATATAGTACTCCCAGGTACGGGGTTGAAGACAAAAGGAGGTGAAAACTGCTCACCTGCTACCAAACAAGGGTGTAAACAGCATTGTCACCTTTAAGAGTTAAGGCGGTATCCACACCATCAATAAGTACCCTACCAACTTTCACAACCTCAAGCCTATACGGCAGAATCCCCATGTTTGTAAGGTAGCTGAATTTATTATTTATCATCCCAATATAGGGATTTTTTACCTCAAACCATAACTTCCAGTCGGGAGGTCCCATTCGGCTGTCTACATACTCCTTTGCAGCTTTGGACTGTTCGGTCAAGCGATTCACGAGCGTGTCCTCAAATGCCTTCGTGGCGTCTTGAACCCATACCACTGCACGTTTTGTAAGCTCAACATCATTTGTCTTTGCCGTGTCTTTGACGCGCTCATCTACATATTTTTGTGTGGCCGCCTCATTCTCTGTTGTAGGGTCTGGGAGGCTAGTGATATGGTTACCGCGCATATCCAGGACACTTGTCAAAGTTCCCCCAATAAGTTGAAGATAATCTTTCAAACCCGTATCAACACATGTCTTTGTAGCCATACCTTGGGTGCGCTCATCTATCACCCGCTTAACGCCCGCATCCACATAAACCTTCGTAGCAGCCCCATGATCAGTTGTTGGGTCTGCTAAATTAGTGATGAGGTGTTTTTGCATATCAAGATCCCCAGACAAGGCACCACCACCAAGTTTAAGATAGGGGAGCTCACCAATAGAGTCCCTAATTACCTTATGCATAGTACTCTCTTCCACCTTCTGCTTTATGGAAGCCTCCAGCTGAGCTTTATCTGCATCAACCTTCGTCTGTATCTCCTGGGCTCGAGTAGTCACCATCTTCCTCAAGAGCCGCTGCACCTTCCCATCACGAAAATCAACATACTTTTTAGTGGTCGCATCCTGCTCCCCGGAAGGTTTCCCCACATTAGTGAGGCGAAACCCACCCATGGATAGTATACCCTGCATAGTGTCCCCATACTTGCGCACGAGCCCAGCCCGGCTGAGTTGGACAACAGTCCCAGCCTCTCCGCCACACTTTCCAACAGACATGGTTATAGCATACGCAGTATTATGTCTTCAAATTGCTGCCCACCCGCCAGCCCACGAAGCACATGAAGACATAAATGACCACAGATTACATCGTCTGCCCTCTGCAGCTGAAATGTTTGGTTGCAAACGGGACACCCTAGATAATCCAGGATCTCCTGGGGCGGGACAAGCTCTAAACTATCAAAGTAAATCGCCATAGGCCCCGCCCTGTAATATACCACCCAGTGGGTCCCCTCACCCTCTGATGAGTCAAGATTGATTATCCCACACTCTGGATTGTGTAGAGCTGCGGGTAGACCCTCCCCCGCCTTCTCAATATCAAAGTTGCTTAATGCTTCTTTTTTTTTCTTCATCCCCTTGCCCCTAGAGAGGTACACACCCTTTCCAGCCTTATCAAGAAGTTTGATCACGGGACCATAAATAGGATGGCTCCCCAAGATATCCTTTAACACAGGCGGCAAATCCCGATCATCCATCGCGCGGTTATGGCGAGCCTGATCAACTGCCTGTGCCACACCGCAGCCCCACCCATCAAGCCCCCCAATCCACCCAGCAGGGGAGTGCCTTAGCCAAGAGGGGGATCACCGCCCCCAATGCGGGCAAAAACCCACCCACCTTAACCATCTTCTTAATCTGACTCTTCGAGAAGGTCAGCTCAGCCCCAGATCCCGCAGCAACACTCTTCTTAATATGGTTAATTTGACGCTGGGTCAGGCCGACATTATCAGCACCATGCAGCTGTCCCACACCCAAGCGTAGGGTGGCACCTGTGCCGTCTTTCGCGCCTTGACCAACGTCTCTTTCTTCCCCGGAGAGAGGCTCAGCCCATACGATACCAGCGCCATAGATATCTCAGTATATCTCCGCGGTGCCTCCGCGGGGGCTGCCGCAAAATAGCTTGTGGATGCCCTCAAGCTGAAGAGGAAACTCACAGCTAAGAGCGCTGAAGTTTTGAAGCAGCTCGCTGTCTAGCCCACAGCTACTGAGGTCCAGCTCGCACTCCAGCCAAGTCTGGAGTCGCTGGACATCGCCAGCTGAGGTGGAGGTTTCAAGACAATTAGAGATAAATCTAGACGTTTATAATATCACCATGGAGGAGCTCCGCACTTCCATGCTTGAAATTACCGAGCCTGTGCATGTCGATGAAGGTATTGAATCATTTGAGTATCGGGAGTATGAGTCACAGAAACCAGCTGCTCTCAACCAGAATACCACTATCCCAGATGATATACACGCTCAGGATGCCTTCACACTCCCCTCCAAGAGCTATCTTCTAGTAGAAGGCCGGCTCAAGGCTGATGGAGGTGCTGACTATAATACTAATAGTCTGGTGGCTTTGGTTAACAATGCTGTCGCGTTCATATTCAACAAAATACGTCACCAGCTTAACAACAACACCGTCGATGATGTGTCATATCCTTGGCAGGCTACAACCATGATGACTCTTCTATCGTGTGGGGAGGACTTTTCTTGGGGTGAAGCTCTCAATATGTGTTGGTATAAGGACGCAGGAGATGGGGCTGCTGCGGTGGAGAATCCGGGTTGGGAAAGGCGACAAGGCCTTCGTATCATGAATAAATCCTGCAACTAAGGGTAACTTCAGTTCTCTGCTGTTCCATCCAAATATTTCTTTGGGATTTGAAAATGGTTATACGAAGTACTCTATGGGGTAAAGCAATCCATACTGGTAGACCGCCTAGAACGATGCTCAGGCCATTCATCGCAGTACTTTCAGCGAGGGAGGGCGGCTGTGGAGACTGCGGATATAGGCCTGCTGTATCAGCTGTGGTCCCCCCCCATCAAATGGTAAGATCGAACGTCTAGATTGCTTGGAGTGATGCCCTCATGTTATCCTCTCTGACCTATATGAGCCGTCATGACTAGATAGGGCGGAGAATAAAGTTAGAGGCTGTGGCTTTCCGTGCCTTGCAGTTGCGTAGCTTGCGGGCCGCACGTCCACATTCACCGGGCAGTGGGGGTTAAATCCAAAAAAGAGAAACCGCGGGGGATCTGTGGCTTTTTCAAAAACTGATCGTGAACCGACCAGACGTAAAGTATCAGTGCGTATTTGATCATGTGGCGGTGAGATGACGAAATTTCATGCCCTGATCAATAGCGCGCGCTTATCCCCTTGTGGATAGAATATTGATTTCGACGAGTGATAGAAACTCCCGGGCCTACAAAGCATTTGCAGCACTTCAAGGACGGCAATTCTATGGTATACAAGTCGGGTAGTCGCCAACTTGGTGGATCCTTATGGATTTGTGCGCTCTACCCCATACAGTTATTGATTTGCGGCCAGTATGATCGCTAATAGAAAGCTGTCAAAGCTATCACTTCAAGGTAGAGTTCGATGTTTCTGTGCCAGCAAAGACTAAGGCTTTCGCCGTGATCATCGCAGATAAGTCTCTGGTCTTGGCATCTGATGGCAGGAAGTTTACTACTGTCTTGAATTAAACACTAGAGATATACAGCAACTACCATCACTGGCCTTACATCAAAGATCATCTGCGACGAGACCACGAGGACGTTCAAGAAGAAAATGGATTGACGACATCAGAGACATTGTACAACCACACGGAATGACACTATCCAGTGCCGTCCATCGGGCGCTGGAACGCAAATTATTCCTCCTCACGGCGCTTGACGGCAGATGTAGAAAATGATTATGATGATGATGATGATAATGATGATGATATACTGAGATAACTGTGGCGCTGGTATCCTATGGGCTGAGCCTCTCTCCGGAGCAGAAAGAGACGTTGGCCAAGGCGGCGAAAGACGACACACGTGCCATCCTACGCTTGGGTGTGGGGCAGCTGCATGGTGCTGATAATGTCGGCCTGACCCATATTTTAAAATTTACCATATTAAGAAGAGTTTTGCTGCGGGTTCTGGGGCTGAGCTGACCTTCTCGAAGAGTCAGATTAAGAAGATGGTTAAGGTGGGTGGGTTTTTGCCCGCATTGGGGGCGGTGATCCCACTCTTGGCTAAGGCACTCCCCTGGCTGGGTGGATTGGGGGGCTTGATGGGTGGGGCTTCGGATGTGGCACAGGCAGTTGATCAGGCTCGCCATAACCCGCGCGATGGATGGTCGGGGTTTGCCGCCTGTGTTAAAGGATATCTTGGGGAGCCATCCTATTTATGGTCCTGCGATCAAACTTCTTGATAAGGCTGGAAAGGGTGTGTACCTCTCTAGGGGCAAGGGGATGAAAAAAAAGAAGCATTAAGCAACTTTGATATTGAGAAGGTGGCTAAGGATATAACCCCCACTTCCGCGTGTGTTTATGCGCGATGGTCTACCCGCAGCTCTACACAATGAAGAGTATGGGATAGTCAATCTTGACTCATCAGAGTGTGAGGGGACCCACTGGGTGGCATATTACAGGGCGGGGCTATGGCGATTTGCATTGATAGTTAGAGCTGTCCCGCCCAGGAGATCCTGGATTATCTAGGGATGTCCCAGTTGCAACCAAACACTTTCAGCTGCAGAGGGCAGACGATGTGGATCTGTGGTCATTTATGTCTTCATGTGCTTCGTGGCTGGGCGGATGGGCAGCAATTGAAGACATAATACTGCGTATGCTATAAAAATGTCTGTTGGAAAGTGTGCGGAGAGGCTGGGAACTGTTGTCCAACTCAGCCGGCTGGGCTCGTGCGCAAGTATGGGGTCACTATGCAGGGTATACTATCCATGGGTGGGTTTCGCAATCACTAATGTGGGGGAACCTTCTGGGGAGCAAGATGCGACCACTAAAAAGTATGTTGATTTTCGTGATGGGGAGGTGCAGTGGCTCTTGAGGAAGATGGTGACTACTCGAGCCCAGGAGATACAGACGAAGGTTGATGCAGATAAAGCTCAGCTGGAGGCTTCCATAAAGTAGAAGGTGGAAGAGAGTACTATGCATCAGGTAATTAGGGACTCTGTTGGTGAGCTCCCCTATCTTAAACTTGGTGGTGGTGCCTTGTTTGGGGATCTTGATATGCAGAAACACCTCATTACTAATTAAGCAGACCCAACAACTGATCAGGGAGCGGCTACGAAGGTTTATGTGGATGCTGGCGTTATGGGGGCTACAAAGACATATGTTGATACGGGTTTGAAAGATTATCTTCAACTTATTAAGGGAACTTTGACAAGTGTCCTGGATATGCGCGGTAACCATATCACTAGCCTCCCAGACCCTACAACAATGAATGAGGCGGCCACAAAAAATATGTAGATGAGATGTACAAAACGTGCAGTGGTATGGGTTCAAGACGCCACGAAGGCGTTTGAGGACACGCTCGTGAAGCGCTTGACCGAACAGTCCAAAGCTGCAAAGTAGTATGTAGACAGCCGAATGGGACCTCCCGACTGGAAGTTATGGTTTGAAGTAAAAAAAATCCCTATATTGGGATGATAAATAATAAATTCAGCTCCCTTACAAACATGGGGATTCTGCCGTATAGGCTTGAGGCTGTGGAAGTTGGTAGGGTACTTATTGATGGTGTGGGTACCGTCTTAACTCTTAAAGGTGACAATGCCGTTTACACCCTTGCTTTGGTAACAGGTGAGCAGTTTTCACCCCCTTTTGACTTCAACCCCGTACCTTGGAGTATTATATATTTCAAGCTCTATCTTACAGGTGGGCCTTTTACAAATTGGGGGGAGGTTATGAAAGGTTTTGAGGTAAAATCTCAGAAGGTTTCAGTATTGGGGTGGATTGTTATTACTATTGTGGATGGTGGACCATTAGTGAATGTGACAGATCCCGCGGTTGAGGTAAAAGTAGATAAAATTGTTTTAGGAAATATTAATCTATCACCTTGGATTCATCTTATCAAGTTTTTGTTTACTACACAATCTATCAGTGAGGCGTATTCAAAGTATATAACCTCAAATTGAATATATGGACGCGCGTGGTTAATATACGATGGCGCCCGACCAGGCCTTTCGTTTTCAAGAGATCACCAGACTACAGAAGAACTTGGAGGCTGAGCATGAAAAACGGTCTCTGTTGTATAAGAAGTACCATAGGGTTGTGAATGTCTTGGATGAGATTGATAAAGCGCTGCTTACGGTGAGTGTGGGGCTTCTGTCAACTGCCATTGCAGTCCCAGTCGTCTTCGGTCTAGAGATAGGCGCTCTCGTTTGCGGGCTATTGGGGGCGGCCGGCAAGTTGGCGGCTCACAGATGTGCGCTTAAAGCCAAGAAGCATGACGAAATCAGGATTTTGGTTGAATCTAAACTTTCAACAATCTCCGATCTTGTCTCGGCGGCCTTGAAGGACCATGAAATTTTTGATGCTGAATTTAAATTAATTCTTTAATTATGAATCAGTCAAATTTCGACAACTGCAGGCTGAAATTCGGCGCAAAGTTTCTGCCGACGTGCACCTGAAGAAAGAGCTTTCTGACTTCCACCACCAGTCAGAAAGCCTGCCCGTTAGGCAGCACGCTAGGCTGTTCTAGCGGGCTCTTTTTTCATAGCCTCTTTCACATCGATGAATTTCTCCATAAAGAAGGGATCGTTTTCAATCTCTTGCAAATCCTTTATCACAGCCTCATATCGTTCTACGAGTTCGCGGTCATATGTGTGGCACACATCACGCGGTTGCTTCATTTCTGTGTTACACATCACACACCAGAATGTGCCCCTACCCTTTTTGAATAGTTTGGCATGTTTATAGCAGTACACACCTCGGCATCTATTCTCACACCGGGCAGAGGCCCCAAGACTCACAAGCCACCTACAGTTATTCATTTTTAGTTTGAGACGCTATTCTCTAATTCTGGACACAATTACGCGAACTCGCTGAAACCACTCAAGTATCTGAGCCACTTTATTCCAAGCAATTTTCTTAGCGAGAAAAAATCGTCCCGCTCGCGCGGCTCATAAAATCGGTCACGCAAAAACAGAATGATCACGTTTGGTTTGTTCAGTCACGGCACTTCCGGTGTGATCGTTTTTACCGGAAGTGGCGTTGACTGGCGCACGCGTTTGATTATCGGGGCGTTCCTCTGGTGGTGTCGTGGTGCACTAAAAAAGGAACTTTCTGACTTCACCCTACCAGTCAGAAAGCGCTATGTTTTAGTGCCGGCGGTTCGGTACTTTTATCGGTGGCCTCAATCATGATCTCTTTCATTTCGGTGTATGCATCTAAGACGTTTAGGTGCTCTAGTATTTTTTGGTGACACAGCTTACATATGTCGTCGGGTTGTAGGATGTCCCAACCACAGATCAGACATGTTGTGTTGCCTTGTCCTATGTATGTCGCAGTACCATGCGTCGTTGCATGGCATATCACACACTTCATAGCGGCCACCGATACGCCATGCGCAATGCTCCATGATTCACTATCCAAGTCGGCTCCAAATTGACATGCTAGGCACTCACCCGTGCTGCACATCCTCCTCGGCAATTGTTTCCAAACTGTCTGGTGGAACTCCTAAAGACCTCCAGCCCCAAGGTGTATGAATGATTATAGTTCCCCCACTTATTCTTCTGCCTTGTCGTTGTATGATCCGGAGATGATAGTCACAAAAGCGCCACCTTGAGGGCTTTCCACAAACTGTTGTGGGGCTCTTGAACCACTGGTAAGTAGGCATGTTATGTGTGGGGTTGCTTCCTCTCTAAAACACAATCCAGTCGGGTGTTCATACAGCTTCCTACTCCGAATCTTGCAGATCAGGCAGATGATCTAGTTTCATACCTTTATATGGGCGCAGCTTGATGTTGGTCTTCCTTTCAAACTCCCAAATCATCCTATGGAAGGCGTCTAGCGTGCAATGCTCACACATCTCATAAGGTCGCTTAACCCCCCTCTCACAGAATATACACTCTTATATGGTCACACCCCGCTTCGCCTGCGCATTGTGTCGAGAACAATAAAGACCGATGTATGACCGACCGCAACGCAGCTCTGTGCCGAGTTTGGGCTACTCACAACTGTGGGTATTCATCTTGATAGACCCAAGGGTTGTGGCTCTAATTCGGGATATCTTTCACTTGCGGTGATGCATTATAATACGACGACGTCACCTACGCGACCCATCCACTCTTCGGTAGTTGCACCAAACTTCTGGGGGGTGGTAGTGGGTCCACTCTCCTTGGGCATTCCTCCAATATCGCATGCGCTGTCGCGATGGTTTCACTTGAAACCACTGATGTGTGTCCATGGTGTGTACCCCATACATACTATAGCTCTAAGTAGTATATCCGGAATAATACTACAGCGGCTCGGTCACCTGACCCGTGTGAAGCCTGTTGCGGGCTTGGTACACAAATCGCGATCGCCCTGTGGGGGGGGGGGGGGGGGGGGGGGGGCTGGGGGGGGGTCCCTTGGGGGCTTTCTTTTGGCGCCCCTCCACTGCCACCCCCCTTTTGGCCTCAAAGCCCCATTGTACACCTACTGGGGGACCAGGTTTATATTTTATTGAGACACCGGATGACACAGTGGGGTGGGGACTGAGTTTATAGTTTACTGAGATACCGGATGACACAGTGGGGTGGGGGTCTATTTTACTGAGACACCGGATGACACAATGGGGTGAGACACCGGATGACACAGTGGTGGTGGGGGTTAGGTTTATATTTTATTGAGACGCTGGATGACACAGTGGGGTGGGGGAATAGGTTTATATTTTATTGAGACACCGGATGACTATGTGGGGTGGGGACTGAGTTATAGTTTACTGAGACACCGGATGACATAGTGGGGTGAGGGACTGAGTTTTATTGTACTGAGACATCGGATGACACAGTGAAGTGGGGACTGGGTTGTATTTTTCTGAGACACCGGATGACACAGTGGTGTGGAGACTGGGTTATATTTTACTGAGACACCGGGTGACACAGTGTGTGTGTGTGTGTGTGTGTGTGTGTGTGGGGGGGGGGAGGGTGGGTTATATTTTGCTGAGACACCTGATGACACAGTGGGGTGGGGATTGGGTTATATTTTACTGAGACACCGGATGACACAGTGGGGTGGGGACTGAGTTATATTTTAGCCAATGTTTGGCCGAACCGTTGGTGTGTGGCCCCGAGGAAGAGAACACAATTTCGCAATCTCGACACATCCGGTTCGAAATCAGCAAAAGACGCTTTTGAAGCAAATAGTCTTGCGGTGATTTTCACAGTGGTATGAGCGTCGCCGTTCTGAAGGCAATGGCAAACTATAGTTCATTTACATTTGGTTGCCTCCATATAAAAATCCATATCTCAGTAACCAACTGAGGGAAAATGATGAGATTTAGCACATAACCTTATAATTATGTCCAACCCCCCCCCCCTCATTTTTTGGGGTGCTTTTTTGTTCTGGAGATTGTACAGCAGATCTCAATGTTTGTTAATATGCGGTATATAATTTATGGGTTTCAGATGAAGTGCATATTATTAAATGTATTACATCTTCACCCAGAAAATCAGCGTTCAATATTGAATATTCTCCGTGGTGCACGGGAATTTCCTTATGGCAAGAACCCCGCGCAGTTTAAATGGGAGTGTTCAGAGATGTCGTCAATGATGTGGGTGCTTTCATGAAACGTGATTATATAAATAAATCTTACCATTTTTCGCTAACATTTGAATGTGTGAATATTGTTGAATGGGATTGAATTTGGAATTTTGTACACTTCAAAGCATCGCTATGAAGTTGTACACATATTTTTGTCAAGAAGCTGATCGCAGGAAACTGTTTCATACTATTACAAATCCCGAAAAAAGAACAGTGCATGCATTGGGTTTGAGTAAACGGTCATTTCGTCGATGGGTGCAAGAATCTGGAATGAAACCACCACGCAATAAGCAAACGTTAGGTAGAAAGGCAATTGTAGACAGCTTTGACAAGGATGTCATAAGGCGAGCTATTATAAAAATGCTGGATGCCAAAGAAACAGTGACTGTAAGACAACTTAGGGTTTGGTTGAGAAAGAACAATACATAGAGCTATCCAAAACAACTTTGTGGAAAATTATAAGAGATTAGGCTTCACTTTTAGAAAGTACAAAGGAGGTAGAGATATCCTTTGCGAGCAACCGCATTTAGGAGCAATGAGAAGCAGATACCTACGTGAAATAAGGGAAATGCGCAAAGGAAATTATGATATAGTGTATTTGCATGAAACCTGGATCAATGCGCACCACACAAGTGAAAAGTAATGTCAATCAGTGAATGGAAAGAAAGAGCGATATGTTCCCAGTAGTAAAGGACAGCGTTTGGTCATAGCCCATGCTGGTTGTACTCATAATGGCTTACTACAGAATGCTGGACTCGTAATAAAACTATCATTAACTGCCAATATAGTACCTTGCGGTGTATGGCAGAGGGGTCTTTGAGCCTGAGGAATTAAGGCCGCGTGGCTAGTGCAGTCGCGGCGAACCGTGCAAGTTAGGATTTTCTGTTTGCTCTCCACTGAAAAAAAAAACATCCCACACCTTACCGAGGATTCGAACCCGGGTCTACCGAAGGAGAATCCGACAGACTATAGGGATTATCATAATGAGATGAATGGTAATGTATTTAGAGATTGGCTCGAGAATACAGTGCTTCCATCCCTTGACAGACCGTCTTGTCTAATCAAGGACAATGCATCGTATCACAATGTTGTTTCCCAAGAAGCAAAATACCTATGGCATCGAGCACAAAGGAAGCAATTAAGATATAGCTCCGAAGGGAAAATACACCATTTCCAGAAACATATTTCAAGCTACAGTTGTTGACTCTTGTAAAACAGGTGCCAAAAAAAAAAAGAAAAAAAAAGAAGCAAGAAATAACAAATCGACAAGTTGATAGAAGAGCATGGCCATAGGTGCTTGAGACTTCCGCCGTACCATTCGGATGTAACCTCTATAGAACTTGTCTGGGATAAAATTAAAGGACAGGTGGCAGCTGACAATACTACATTCAAATTGTCTGACGTCATGATAATAACCAAGTCCGCGATTTTAAATACTTATAAATGTTACTGGAAAAAATGTGAGGTCCATGTATTGAAAGAGGAAGATGACTATTGGAGAAAGGATGGATTGAATTGCATGCAACCGAGAGCAGCCATCAACCTATTGTAATCGCCCGACATAGATGTCATGATCTTGCAATCAGCAATAATACAGGTTCGTAATACCTCACAAATGTGATAATAAACACTGTCACAGAATAACTTGACTTGACACACAGCGAATACAATTCTAACACTTTATTCGTACTTCTCACTCTCCACAAACATTACATGCATCGCGCAATTACAATAGCGATGCCATTACACTATCAATATATGTATACAATAGATCAATACACAACGTACAATACTCCTTATCAGGCGCACAGTCTTCTACACTCACACAGGCGTTCTCTTTCTTCGCGTCCACACATACAAGCCATCGAGCATACATTCGAACCGTCCGTCCAGTACCACTGTCCGACGCCGTTTGGCTTCTAACGGCCGTAAGTCCTCGTTAGTAGGGGTTGTCTCCCTGCGTGGACTCCGTGTACCACGCGCTGCACCGACTGACCATTCCTGTCATGGCAGAGTTAGTGTCGCTCACAGGTGTACCTGGCGTAATTGCCAGGCGTCGATGAAGAAGATGCGGCAGCACTGATGGGGTGATTGGGGAGATTATGGCATTCTCCCGTCCCCTCTCTTATGAAAGGAGTATCCTTTCATGTTGGCTATATACATAGGTTTATTCATTCAACCTGTCAGAATCGACCCATTGTTTGTCATCTGACATGACACTTTGGATTAAATTGAAATATTGTAGATAATTGTGTGGTATATACACACGCTCTTCAATGATGCTATCACGCCAAACTACTCAAGTACAATCCACTAGTTGGATATTTACGTAGGTTGTAAATTGACACAGTCAGTCCGGTAGCTATCAGCGATTTATGCTATCTCTCAAGCCACGCAACCACCTCACGACAAATGAAATAGAAAATTTATAAACACGACATGTCAGGCCGCGAGTCCTCTCCCTAAAAAGATTACTCCAACATTTTGACCCCAACCCCATATGGTCAGAAGTCTCATGTAGGTCTACAACTTCGGTAATTCCACAACGCATAGTTGATGTCATCTTGATGTGTCGCCATTCTGACAACATGAGAAAGGTTTTCTATACCTGTTACACATTATCAATACTTTCAAATTGTGTTTTATCAATACTTTCAAATTGTTTCCTTTGGTTGTATCAAGTGAAACAACAAAAAATTATATGGGCGATAATTTCCACAAGCTTTCAAAGAAAATAAATTACATTTGTAACTCAAGTTCTAAGCGTCACAGTTTGATGCTTATTATCAATAGTGAACCAAATGTTACTATTGAGAATAAGTGAATCAAATTATGATTCTCAGATTACAAATATCAAAAATCCTTTCATACAATTTGCATATGCACAAGTTTGCATATGCACAATTTCAACTCACAAAGTTTATGTAAATTGTCAATTCTTTGTGAGCATTCTACTATAGACTGCTAGTTTCTAAATTAATTACAAAAACACCTATACTAAATTAATTACAAAAACACCGGAAGTACACAACTGGTGTGCTAAGAAGTAAGTAACACAATGTTCTTCCGTCGGGATGTTGCGTAAACGACTGGATTCAACAGTTCCCGAGCACGGCACAAATTAGCCCCTGGATTACTAACTTCGAAGTCCTAGCAACATTCTAAAAGATTCCAGATCAAGACTTACCAATACTGTTCCACCACCATTTTGCGTTGGAACCTTTAAAGGTGATTGAGTTGATACCTGAAACTTGCGAACGAATTAAAAACACATGCGAGATAGGGTTCTTGCGCACTTCAGTCTTGATGAAGCTGGTTTGCATACAAAATTTAAAACTCTTACTCCGAAATCTAATCAAACGTTCCTTAATTATGAATCTGAAACTTCTTCTTACTTTGATAAGTGGTTACGGTCAGCGGACGTAGGGTCTGACTTTGATAAATGACGTTACCTTGTTCTGAGAGACAAACTTCTTTCTTCTATATCGGAAGCTATGTCGGTATTCCTTGTATAGAATAAATGTAAATCTCTTAGTGAGATGGAATCACGTGGAGAATCTTTTTATAATGCACACCGTGACATATTTGCTAACTGTGCACAACCAGAACTTGTGATAGGAGCTAGCGCTAGAATCCAGAATCAAAAAGGGAATGGTAAGTTTAAGAAATTCTCCAATAGAAACAAAGGTCCATATCAGAACTCGAATAGAGATAACGACAGATCGAGAAAGGGACATTTAACTCGATGTCACCATTGTAGATTGTCACACGGGTCTTTGGAAATGTGTGATCAACATCCTGGATATGCTGCATATTTAAGAGACATCGCTTATCAAACACAAAATCACATTACTCTCTGATATTCCAGTAAAAGTGAAACCATATCCTATTCCGATACATTATCTAGAGAAAGTTACAGCATAAATATCGGAACTAGATCAAAGTGGTATCATTAGAAAGTCCATTTCAAACTACTGTTCTCCGGTAGTGATAGTGAAAAAAGATGGTTCATTGCGTCTGTGCGTCGATTACAGAAAAGTAAACGCATTAACACTACTTGATGCAGAACCAATGCCTAATATTGATTAATTAATCGAGGGCATGGCAAACTCAAAACTCTTTTAAAAAATTGATCTTACCAAGGGATATGGGCAAATCTCTATGGATGAAGACTCCATGCATATCACAGCTTTTAGCACTCCATTAGGTCTATATGAATGGGCATATCTTCCATTCGGTCTACAAAATGCACCAAGCACATTTATGCGCATGATGAGGAGATTACTTCATGGTATTTCCAATGTTGCTACTTATATGGATGATATCTGTATCCATACTGCAGACATAGACACACATGTTAAAATTCTAAAACAGGTATTTCAAAGAATACAACAGCACGGTCTTAAAGCTAAGCCGAGCAAAATAGAAATAGGGTTCACTGAAATTCAATTTCTTGGTCATAGAATTTCTGATGGGTTTCGTAAAACAGATCCACAGGTAGTTACCAAAAGTCTCAACATCAAACCTCCAAGCCATCTAAAAAAGAACCGAGAAGTCTGTTAGGTCTGGTTAATTACTATCAGAAATTTATTCCTAATTTTGCTGATATGACAGCAACATTTTCTGAACTTCTAAAGAAAGGTCAGCCTACGAAAATAGTCTGGACAGATGATCATGACAAACTTTTACAGCAGATCAAAACTCTGTTTAGTACATATCCTATTCTGAAACTGCCTGATATTTCGAAAGATTTCGTCTTACAAACAGACGCGAGTTTTCATGCAATTTCAGCGGTGTTACTTCAATTACATGACGGAAAGTTACATCCTATTCTCTATTTCAGTAAGAAGCTATCAGATACACAAAGAAATTATGCTATCACTGAACTTGAAGCTTTAGCATTAATTGAGAGTATTGAGAAATTCTCAAGATATCTCCTTGGGAGGAAATTTCTGGTTCTGTCGGATAATAAACCATTGCAAATCTTTAAATCTGGTCATCCTAAGAACTCTAGAATTCATAGATGGTCACTTCTGTTGCAAGACTATGAGTTTGATATCTGTCATATTCCTGGAAAGGATAATAACTTGGCAGATCTTCTTAGTCGACTTTAGGTTTATAGGTCATATACACAATTGTTCTTTTGTTCTTAATGTTTATCGGTATTCGTTCATAAGTTAGTTAGGCCGATTAAATATGTTACATGCACACTATAATTAGTACACAATTATTCCGACAATCAACAAATTTGATATTGTTCATATTGTAATTGCGATTGGTACATATTTTGTTAATATTGTTCTTTGCCAGAGTCATTTTTCCGGCATGATGATGGCATTGATTTGGACGGGATACAGATCCTTGTTTGTGCGTTGGGACCAACAGTTGTTGGAGTACCGTAACCGTCGTGTGAAGTATCATGAACAGTATCGTGTTTAATTGGTATTGTGTGAATAAACATTATTAGACCTATATAATATATTTCACGCGAAAGACATATTTTATTACTAACGGTGATTAGAACACGATGTGAAAAAAACAATCTAATCTACTTTGTGATGAACTTATATTTCATGAACAGTAGATATTATTTGTTGTTCTTGAATATGATAATTAGTTAAACATGTTATATTATTGCGTTATGATATTGCAGTTAAATATTGTATACATAATAATTGTAGAGTTATGTGGTCGTGATCGATAAATACATATAGAATAATATGTGGTTATCATGGATAGAATAAGTCCAGGCCACTATAAGCATTCCTGCATAGATTGTCAAAGAGGTTGGGATAAGTCGCTGTGTGTGGTAAATGGAAACGATAACTACGTCTACATCTCATCAGCAGTAATCAGCTCCTCAGCAATTGATAAAGAAACGTGACAGTGAAAAGATTGTGGATAGTGCGGTAACTAGTCTGGATTCATCTGTGCCTTTTGATTCAACCACGTCCCCTACTCCAGGTATTGACCTAGAGAGGACGCTTGTCTTCGGACATATGAGGGACTAATTTGTTGAATTAGTTAGCACAGCCTCCCCATGGGCTGGCTACACGACGTCTACCGCAGGTGTGTAGATAGTTGGGCGTGCCCGTCATATAATATTTTGTTTTGTTTTGTGGATGAGTTATAGGGAACCATGGCTTTGTACTAGTATATCACCACGTCTGCAATACTATCTGTCAGTTGAAATTCGAAATGAGAAATAAAAATGATTATATCATTTTTTAAAGGGAGGGGGCATACTGCCACATAGTCTGCAGACATGATGATGATGGATAGACAAGATCGGGAAAAACCGATAGGTAAACACGCGCATAGGCACGAGTGCGCACCAACGTGAACAAGAGAGTGACGTTAGTTTGACAACAGACTAACTGGGAAAGGACATGGAAACAGGAGTCATGTTTTAAAGATCGTGGCAGTAAACTGGAGTGGATTGGAGCTGATAACTAGTATGAATCCAGGAATGGACCAATAAGAAACATTGATACAAGAGCTTAGTATCCTGAATGTGAAGGAATCGAGGACACGACCTAGACAAGAAGAGAAACAACGAAAGGACAGACTGGTCACACTCAAGGTGATACTCCGTGATATCTGAAGCAAGACACTGGCCATTAGTTATTACAGGTCATTAACTTATCTCAGTATTTTGAGCTCCAATACTTTTCGGATGCTGACCTGGTAAGACAGGCACTCTGGAAGGAGTCAACTGCAGATATAGTAATTTGAATTTGTAAATAGATGCTCAATAAAACGGCATTGAACTTTGTCAGCCATTGGTCCGGATTCAGTATGTCACAGTTCACAGGTTGATCATTATTCCTGTTGATCAAATTGAGCCGACATTCTTTATTACCAACATGGTTTGTTGCATATTGGTTTTCGTCATATTTGAGGAAGCAACAGCATGCTGGCAACCTGCACTTGCGTTTAGCAGCCTTTTTACCAGTTCCATAGTTACATTTATCAGGACCTTCTATCTTTATTAAACAAGTGGTATTACAATCTGTTATATCCTTCGCGGTGTCTGGATATTGCTGTTTGCTCACTTCGGACGAGATTTAAATTGCATCTTTTGCAAATTGCATCTGGTGGTCTTAATGCTCTTTGATTCCCATTTGGTTCTGTAAGTGCTGGTAAAATCTTGGCCTCATCAAAGGTCATTTCAACATCGGGCCGAAGTAGTCTCACTTTTTATTTTTACAGTTCACACTCTAAGTTAGTATTAGTTTTGATATATTCTCCATTGTGATTTCTGTTAACCAGGTTTTGTTTTATTTTGTTTTTGTTTTGTGTTCGCTCGCTTTGAACTCAAGCGTAGTCCATAAATACTTTGTCTAGTAGTACTTGACTGAATTCTTCGTGTGGATTAGCTTTACCTATTAACAGTGTCCCTCACCATCAGGCGAACCACTGCCACTTCAGAGGTACTGGTAGTTAACGTCCCCATGTCAAGGACGATAGGTCAACATTTTAGTCCAACTATCCGGTGTAGGGGATTGAACCCCTTACTGAGTTACTGATTGCATTCGTCTCTTTCTAGCCCCAACAGCCATATCAAACCTGAGTTTTATGCAATTATATAATTATCACATGGAAGAAATGAAATTAACATCCATGAGAATCAACAGTACCTGTGAGCTGTTGTAAGGACCATCTGAGATAACGCCAATTTGTTGGTAGTAGGCCCAAGCTTCATCAGGATAACCACCATTGCAGCTAAGATACAAAAAGAGAAATACATTTTGAAACAAAAACTACAACAACAAAAGAAAAAGACATGAACATGAATAAATGCATACAAAAAAAAAAAAAAAAAAAAACTCTTGTCGGCCTGGCTATGTTTTTGGCTAGTACTCGAAATCTACTAGACTAGAGTATATGTTGAAAAAAAAGGCAGGCTGCGAAGATCCCCACAGAAAACATGATGGACTAATAACATTAAAGAATGTAAGGAGCAGACAATGCAAATGTCAAATAACTTAGTGAAACTTGATTATACTGACAATGATTAGGCAACGGCCTTGCTCAGATGAGACACGGTAGCCATGCTAATAGGGAGTTCCTAACCATAGGCTTTGCAAGGGAAGAAACTTGGTGAACCAGCACTGAGCGGAATGATCAGTCGTTACACACTTGTAGATATTCTAAAGTGATATAAGTATCTATGATATTTCACCAGTGATATTTCATCTATTTATCCACACAATCACATTTCACAGCTGAATTTAATTATTACAATTTCAATAACAGCTCAGAGTTTTGGACCTGTGATCTTCTGGGTTGGTTTATCCCCTTTCAAAGAAGAGGTATGGTGCCTCCTTCCCTCCGCTAGCCTACGGGATACCCTTGGGCAAGATGGAGTACCCGTTTAGTTCCCCCACCCCTTATCAGTGTTACGTGAAGCCATGAGTGCAGGTGGTGGATGAATTTGAAGAGCAGCCAACAGATAGTTGTAGGTTATGTTATCCAACTTCACGACGGTAGGTAAAGGATCTCTTTTTTGCGGGGGGGGGGAGGTGGGGGTGGGGGAATGGCTACGGTCATCGACCAGTATGGTCACTGCTAAGAAGGAAAGCAATGGCAAACAGATGCCAAGAAAATCATGTTTTGTAATCTCATAGACAATCAGAGCAATGGAGTAAATGGGTGCTCCATAGGAGCTGCCTCACCCTGTAGGGGTAGTTATGTGCACCAGTTGACTAAATGAAAATCGCAAACTGGTTAGAGAAATTAGACTTTGATAGTCAACATATTTTGGTCACGTTATGAGAAGAAATAAACTGGAGAACTTGGTGACAACTGACATGACAAGATCGAGGGGAAGAGAACAAGAGGAAGGCAGAGAAGTTTGCTTCGCCTCGTGGCATGGACGAGACAGGAATTTCTGAGCTGATCAACGACTCTGGTGATCGAGTGAGATGGCGAAACATGATCGCCCACGCTTATCGGCATGGCGCATGATGATGATTATGATGATTATGATGATGATGATGATCTACTGAGTGGTTAAAAGCAGAAGAAGAAAAATAATTTCCTTTAAAATTGTATTGGAGCAATTCATCTTCGTTCTCTTTCAAGGACAGTGTCACACCTCAAAGGTCATTGTGTCCGATTCCCACGTACAGTTGTGTCAGGTTTGCTTCCTCTAAACCAGTGGTTCTCAACCGGTGGGGAATTTCATGGTTTCCAGGGGGGGGGGGGGGGGGAATGAAGACCATTTCAAGATCGTGTTAATACAATAACCGATTACTTGACATAGTTTTTCCCTTCATAATTTACAGTTATGTATGTCTCGTCCGTCTAAAATTCATTTTATAAAGTAAGTAGACCCACAAATCATGTTTTATGTGGATGTCTAGACTTGTTTTAGTATATGCTATTACATTTGCCTTCCACTTTTACGTATACTGTGTAGAGGTGAGGGGATTTTTAGATAGGAAATATGAAAGGGGGGGGGGGAATGACGTTCTGAAAATACGGTGAGTGGGGGAACGGGCCAAAGTTTTGATAGAAAGGGGGGAATGGCGTTCTGAAAATATGGTGATGGGGGGAATGGGCCAAAAAAGGTTGAGAACCACTGCTCTAAACCAATGGTTCTCAACCGTGGGGAATTCCCCCCCCCCCCCCCTTCTCCCCCGCCTGGGATTTTAGGGTTTCCAGGGGGGAGGGGGTGTTAAGATTATTTTTCAAGATCGCGTTAATACAAGAACTGATTACTTAATATTGTTTTCCCCTCCATACTTTACGGTTCTGTATTTCTCGCCCTTCTGAAATTCGTTTTGTAACGTAAGTAGACACACAAATCATTTATGTAGACGTCTATACTTGTTCTAGTATGTGTTATTACATTTAGCTTCCATTTTTATGTATACTGTGTAAAAAAAACAGGGAGGGGGGAGTGATTTATAGGGAGGAAATACGAAAGGGGGGGGGGTGGTGACATTCTTAACATATGGTTGAGGGGTGCATGGACCAAAAAAGTTTGAGAACCACTGCTCTAGGCAGATGATAATGTATTAGGATCTATCTTTGAATCGATTTTCTTTCCAAACAATTTTGTCAGGACAGCTGCCTCAAGGCCTACTCTGCGATTTCCAACTTCAGTGGTATTTATGTGCGCAACTTGCACAAGAGGCCTTCTGTTTCCACCCTTATCCCAGAAGGTTAGGTATCCAATCTCACTACCCAAGAGATCAGGGGGCGTGTGATGTTTGATCAAATTCTCAGCCCTGTGCAAAGATTGAACCCGGCACCTTATGAAACGGAGAAGGACACCGTAACAAATCAGCCAAAGCTTCCCTGGGCACAGGGTATAATTATGTGTTAGTAAATAATCACATGAACAGGAAAGCTGTACAGATTATTTTCAATATCCTGGATGTCCTATTTCATCACACAAATCCAGTTACTTACCCGCCAAAATATCTTCAGCATAAAAATTAAACTGGACCTTCCCTTGAGACTGGATGCAAATGCGGTCAGTCATGGCTTCAGCAGCACCAAAGGCCTGAGAGATGGATAAAGATCAAGTTAATCATATAGAGGATTTCACGTGTACCCAAACAGGCAAGCGTTGTCATAGACTGGAAAACTGTCAATTGGTAAACTAACTGTCGTAGACTGGCAAACTGTCAATTGGTAAACTAACTGTCGTAGACTGGCAAACTGTCAATTGGTAAACTAACTGTCGTAGACTGGCAAACTGTTAATTGGTAAACAAACTGTCGTAGACTGACAAACAAACAATATGATGTTTTATCCAAACAGGCAAACAAAGAAACAATTTTGGCCTTCCCAGACAGGCAAACAATCTGCTGTCTCAAACAGGCATCGAAACGTATCTTAGACAGGCTAACAATCGCCTGTCTTAGGCAAACAAACTGTTGTCTTACCCTGACAGACAATCTGTTGTAGACAGTCAAACAATCTGCAGTAGACACGCAAATAATCTGCGCTCTTACCCAGACAATCTGCTGTCGTACTCATACTGGCAAACGATCTATTGTCTTACCCACACAGGCAAACAATCTACTGCTTCCCCACACATTCAAACAATCTACTGCTTCCCCACACTGGTAAACAATCTGCAGTCTTACCCACACAGGAAAACACAATCTGCTGCTTCCCCACACTGGCAAACAATCTGCAGTCTTACCCACACAGGAAAACACAATCTGCTGTCTTACCAACACAGGCAAACAATCTACTGCTTCCCCACACTGGCAAACAACCTGCAGTCTTACCCACACAGGAAAACACAATCTGCTGTCTTACCAACGCAGGCAAACAATTTACTGTCTTACCCACACAGGGAAACAACCTGTCTTAAAGCAAGACAATATGGTGCTGTGACGAAACGCGATTATCTGTCTTGGGTCGTCAAGATTCCGCACTATTTTGGAGCGTCATCGGGGACTTTCCCAGCTAAAAATAGACTGAGGGAAGCCGATGAAGGACTTACGATCTAGAATATTCTCGAAACACCGAATTCGAGTAACCCGTGATGCTGGGTAACGCTCTAAATTCCCGTGCAGAGAGATCTAGAAACTCTAGGCGGGGAATGACGGTTCCCCGAGAAAGTATCTTTTCTCAAGAAGCACTCGCTTCTAGTGCGCATTGAGTTGGCACGAAGCGGGAATGTGGCTAAATCAGTCATTCACTTACTGTTGTTGGAACAGAGCAGACGCAGGCCTGATGTGAGCCATTTTTGTGTGCGTCTCCCCTCAACCATTATTCGGCTGACTGTTATGTCAAGGAAGCTGAGAAGCCCTTGAACAGTTCGGAAGCTGGCTGGAGATCTGGTTCACCCATGCGGGAGTGTGCCTGTTGAGGAACCAGTCACCTATAATTGTTGTTGGCAGGAAACCACTTCGTGTGACAGAGCGAAGGGTTCAGTTCTTTACTTATCACGCCAGACTCAACCACATCAGGTACCCAATGTGATTCACCATGAGTGAAGGTTGCCTCAAGACATACAACCACCCTGAAGGTGCACGTGTGGGAAGTGATGGTTTGTGATCGTTTTGATAATAGACGACACTCTGTTTTTGCTAAGAACATTTCAGCATTTTGAGTAATCATGCTCAACGACAGGGAACACCGGTCCGTCTAGTTTGACGGGGGTTCTGCCTAAACGCAGAAGTAACTACTCTTCAGACACTTGAATGGTTCTTTGGACAGCTCTAGTAGGCAGGTCTTGAGAAGAACTACACCAGTTATTGACTCGTGGCAAGTGTACCCCGGTGGAAGGGACTATGGGATTATAGTCCAACCTGAATTGTTTCCGTGAAAGAGATGTCTGGTTCTATTAATGTACTGTTGCAGTATCAAGATTATCAACTGTGTTCTAGAAGGACTCAGTAACATTTTCAGTAGCCATATCTGATTCTACAAGCAGTGTGACTGTAGGAGACCATTGAATAGGTCCGTGACAATTTTCCATTCATGTTCCGGTGATGCGATGAAGGGACCATTGAATTAGGTCCATGCCATATCTGTTCTGCAGTGGGACTGTGTTATGAGTGATAGACCATTCGATTGGTCAGTGACTAGTTAAGTTCATCGAAGTGACGAATACTTGGAGTCAAGTCCAGGAGGATTGTCTCCCAACCGGTATTGTTCGAGAACTGTATTAACAGTGACTCCGTGGGAGTGATATAGATGCAGTTGGTCCAGTGAAGTGTGGTCCAGCAGTGACTCTAGTGTTGTGGATCCACTGCTCTGGAGACAGAGTGGTCTCCCAGGTTCTAGTCATCTCACTGGAAGGAAGCCGGGTGAGTGGCGGACCGACTGGACGGGACATCTGCATCCAATCTACTTCTCAACTCGATGAAGACACCTACATCTCTGATTCTGTCTCTACTCTATCTTCTATTTGTGTAAATAGATTCTTCTATCAGGATGTTCATTTCAGTTCTATATTCTCAAGGGTAGAATAAACTTTATGTAAGTTGACTTGCTCTTTGTATAATGATTGAGTGTGGTCTCGGACGATGCCTCAGTGTTCATTGTTCCACAGGTGTAGGTAGTTAGTAGGGGTCTAGAATCTGGAGGGGCTTGTAGACGTAATTAACTAATATGAGATCAACCACAGAGTAAAAATGTGTATCTGCTCGTCCAACCCCTGGGGCTAGAATACACGGGAGTGCCAGAGACACCTCGGGTGTGGTTCACTCTCACTACCCAAGGTGAACTCGTCACACTCCATACAGAGTGGGGGCTCGTCCGGGATTATTCCAAGATCTCTGTGTGTTGTAGACCTCTCACATAGGGATAGGGACTTAGTCTTTATCCTCTACTTCAGTCTACATAAGATTCTACTACTTCTACCTATCTCCTAACTGTTTGACGGACATTTGTGTTGTGGTGATTAGTTAGTACTATTGATTATTGATTCATTGTATTGCTTCACCCACACATACTTGAGTACCCACCTATCATAGTCAACATGTCTACCCAAGAGTTAGACTTAGACAAAGTTCAGGAAACTGGACGTAAGTCTGGTCTTGAAGGAGATGCTTTGAAATCCTATGTCCAAGAGGTGGAAAGAAATTTTCGCCAAGAGGAAAGAGAGAGGAGGAGAGCAGAAAGAGAACTGGAAGCCAGTAAAGTGGCTCTTGAGGAAAAGAGGATAGCGGCTGATACTGAGATGAAACGGCTTGAGTTGGAAGCCGAGAAAGAAAAACGTGACCATGAGTATCGAATGAAGCTACTTGAGGCACAAGTGCCTGCTACAGGTGTAACTGATGGAGCTATGGGAGGAGGTGTACCTCCTGGCTCAGAGTCAACCAGTAGACGTGACTACCAGGCTATGAAATGGCCTTTACAGCCGTTCGAACCCGAGAAGGAACGGATAGACCAATACTTAGAGAAGTATGAAGCCATGGCTATTGCAATGGATCTAGACAAACAGAAATGGTGTTTAAAACTCTCCCAGGGACTCCGTGCCGAAGGTTATGAGGTGTATGCACGCTTGCCACCGGGTCTACAGAATGATTACCCGGCACTGAAAGCGGCTCTCTTGAAGAGATTCGAGATCACAGCGCACTCATACCGAAGGAAGTTTCGGACTGCGAAGCGAGAACCTGGTGAACTGTTTTCATCATACAGTGTGAGATTGAACTCATACCTTCTTAAATGGATGGCCTTGGCCGGATTTAAAGAGGAGTATGAAAGTTTGCGTGAGTTGATGGTTGTAGATCAGATGCGAATGCAAATGTCTAAACCCTTGCGAAACTTCTTAGGTGAGAATGGGGCTGAGAGATTGGATATAGTCACCAAGTTAGCCGAAAGATACGTTGAAGTCTATGGCGAGACTGGGGACACCAGTCCAACAGATCCGAGATCGAAAGATAAGGATCAAGGTAAGTCCAAGAAGACCAAGAAGAACAAAGGTTCTGATGAACCAAAGAAACAGGTAAACTCTTTAGAGAAGATCTCTAACGTCAACCAAGGTAAGAATAGCCCACCTAGTTCTCCAAAGAGGAAGTGGAGTGAACGATGGTGCAAATTCTGCAAGTCCAGCACTCACAATACGAGTGAGTGTAAGAGTAAAGCCAAGGACTTTCACTTTGCTTGTCTTGCAGAGGTTAGGGATAGACCTTGCAGGAAAGTGAAGTCGGTTGATGGGAATGGAGAACCAGAGCGACCTCCAGTGGTTGAGGAAGTAGAAGTGAATGGGCAACAGGTGTTGTGCCTCTACGACACGGGATTGCAATTTTCATCTGTAATTGCATCCCACCTGACAGGCCCAGAGCAACTCACCGGGGAGATGACGGAGATACAGCCAGCCAGTAGGAGTGCTGTAGCGCTACGTTGCCCGATTGCCAATGTGGAGATTCGGAGCAAGTACGTTACTGGACGCATTCAGGCGGCAGTAGTACCGGATCCTCTCTATCCCCTAATTCTTGGCCGGAAGTACGTGTTTCTGGGTGAACCAGAACACCCTAGCATCCATAAGTCTAGGCAGGTCAGAGATACAGAGGAAGAGGGTCTCGAAAAGGTAAGTCTCCGAAATACTCACCCGGATGGAATGAGTAATGCTCGGAGCAAGGATGCGACGGAGTGTCCTTGTTCAGAACGGTTGCCCAACAATGAAAACCCGTTAATTCAGGGTAAGTTCAACTCTGATAACCAGTCACCGTTAATTCAGACTGGAACAGAGAAAAGGCAGAGGGAACGTAAGTTGGTTCCTGAGAGCTTCAGAGCTAATCTGCTGCGAACGGTACATGTCAGGTCCCCAACCGGACATCTGACTGTAGGGACAACCAGTAAATGTCTATCCCGGTACTATTGGTGGCCGGGAATGACAGGCGACGTGCGCAGGTATATTAGGTCTTGTCCGGAGTGCCGTAAATGCACACCTGAGAAACGGACGAAGACGAAGATATCCTTAGAGGTTGGAGACCGAGTTCTAGTACTCCTCCCAATCGAGGGGAACGAATTCGAAATCGGGTGGCAGGGCCCATTCCTAGTGGATAAAGTGGGGCTCCACAAGCACTATGGAGTGGTGATCCTGGGAAAGTCTTCTACTTTCCATTCCAGTCTCCTCATGCGCTATGAGGGGAAGCCCGATGATAAGTCTACCAGCCCAAGGGCGCAGAGATTCGCTGAAAGAACGGTTCGGGGTTCAGGTCAGGTAGCGGAAAGCCTGTCACACCATAGGCAGTCCTATATGTATGTGCAGGTACCTTCTTCGGTTCAGCCCGGTGCTCGGGGGAACATGACCGGCCAAAGGAACACCCGCAGTGCTAGCTACACTGAGAACCGTGGTCGGAAGAGGTGGGTTGTGTCAGAACGGACACAGACCCTTGGTCCCTCAATCCGACCGACTGCAGTCCAGCTGGGTCCTCGAAAGGGGAAGCTGGAGTTGCAGAAGTCCAGTAAACTCTGGCAGGAACGATCGTTAAATCAGATCGAGACGGGAGCTCTGGTCCGCAAGACACTGCGAGATGCCCGATCGCAGTAGCGGAGTAGGCGTTGATCACCCGTGATACTGAATAGCTTGTCTCCCCACCTAATGTGGTAAAAGTATTCTATACAATATTGACGGGTTAGACTTCCTCACCCGCCATCCGGTCTCTAAGAAAGAAGAAAGAACGACATAGACAGCTTCTGCGTAGAAGTGGAACGACGGGGTCGATCCTCTTAAAGTGGGGGCCTATGTGACGAAACGCGATTATCTGTCTTGGGTCGTCAAGATTCCGCACTATTTTGGCGCGTCATCGGGGACTTTCCCAGCTAAAAATAGACTGAGGGAAGCCGATGAAGGACTTACGATCTAGAATATTCTCGAAACACCGAAATTCGAGTAACCCGTGATGCTGGGTATCGCTCTAAATTCCCGTGCAGAGAGATCTAGAAACTCTAGGCGGGGAATGACGGTTCCCCGAGAAAGTATCTTTTCTCAAGAAGCACTCGCTTCTAGTGCGCATTGAGTTGGCACGAAGCGGGAATGTGGCTAAATCAGTCATTCACTTACTGTTGTTGGAACAGAGCAGACGCAGGCCTGATGTGAGCCATTTTTGTGTGCGTCTCCCCTCAACCATTATTCGGCTGACTGTTATGTCAAGGAAGCTGAGAAGCCCTTGAACAGTTCGGAAGCTGGCTGGAGATCTGGTTCTACAATGCAGGAGTTTGCCTGTTGAGGAACCAGTCAACTATAATTGTTGTTGGCAGGAAACCACTTCGTGTGACAGAGCGAAGGGTTCAGTTCTTTACTTATCACGCCAGACTCAACCACATCAGGTACCCAATGTGATTCACCATGAGTGAAGGTTGCCTCAAGACATACAACCACCCTGAAGGTGCACGTGTGGGAAGTGATGGTTTGTGATCGTTTTGATAATAGAAGACACTCTGTTTTTGCTAAGAACATTTCAGCATTTTGAGTAATCATGCTCAACGACAGGGAACACCGGTCCGTCTAGTTTGACGGGGGTTCTGCCTAAACGCAGAAGTAACTGATCTTCAGACACTTGAATGGTTCTTTGGACAGCTCTAGTGGCAGGTCTTGAGAAGAACTACACCAGTTATTGACTTCGTGGCAAGTGTACCCCGGTGGAAGGGACTATGGGATTATAGTCCAACCTGAATTGTTTCCGTGAAAGAGATGTCTGGTTCTATTAATGTACTGTTGCAGTATCAAGATTATCAACTGTGTTCTAGAAGGACTCAGTAACATTTTCAGTAGCCATATCTGATTCTACAAGCAGTGTGACTGTAAGAGACCATTGAATTGGTCCGTGACAATTTTTCCATTCATGTTCCGGTGATGTGATGAAGGGACCATTGAATTGGTCAATGCCATATCTGTTCTGCAGTGGGACTGTGTTATGAGTGATAGACCATTCGATTGGTCAGTGACTAGTTAAGTTCATTCGAAGTAACGAATACTTGGAGTCAAGTCCAGGAGGATTGTCTCCCAACCAGTATTGTTCGAGAACGGTATTAACAGTGACTCCGTGGGAGTGATATATATGCAGTTGGTCCAGTGAAGTGTGGTCCAGCATTGACTCTAGTGTTGTGGATCCACGCTCTGGAGACAGAGTGGTCTCCAAGGTTCTAGTCATCTCACTGGAAGGAAGCCGGGTGAGTGGCGGACCGACTGGACGGGACATCTGCATCCAATCTACTTCTCAACTCGATGAAGACACCTACATCTCTGATTCTATCTCTACTCTATCTTCTATTTGTGTAAATAGATTCTTCTATCAGGATGTTCATTTCAGTTCTATATTCTCAAGGGTAGAATAAACTTTATGTAAGTTGACTTGCTCTTTGTATAATGATTGAGTGTGGTCTCGGACGATGCCTCAGTGTTCATTGTTCCACAGGTGTAGGTAGTTAGTAGGGGTCTAGAATCTGGAGGGGCTTGTAGACGTAATTAACTAATATGAGATCAACCACAGAGTAAAAATGTGTATCTGCTCGTCCAACCCCTTGGGCTAGAATACACGGGAGTGCCAGAGACACCTCGGGTGTGGTTCACTCTCACTACCCAAGGTGAACTCGTCACAGGTGCCTTAGATAGACAAAGTATGTGATGTCTTAAACAAAAAAGTGGTCTCACCCAGCAGGAGCTACAGTTTCCCTGATCACGGACCTCCTTTAGTGATGGGCAGTTTGGGTACACCACTCTAGGGTCAAAGTTCTCTGGCAGCTCGCTGGCTTTCAGATTTCTTTCAAACTCTTGTCTAGGCAACTGACGAGCCAAAAATTCAGCTTTTGCCACATTTGGAACTCCCAGAATTCTTTTCACATGCTCGTGGTCTTCTGGGTCAAAATTACGCCCAGCCTGATAAAATATATCAAGAACATTTTTTAATATTAATGAAGTGTTGAATTCAGATATTAGTTATATGTTCATCGCTGTTAATATTGATACTGATCAGTAGTTTTGCATTAATGTAGTTTGATTTGTAAATTCACCCTTATGTGATCAATTCTTAATGCAGATGTATGTGATCAATTCTCAAAAGAGACATATGTGATAATTTCTTAGTGACATGTGATCAATTCTTAATAGAGATTAATGTGATCAATTCTTAATAAAGACTTTTGTGATAAATTCTTAATAAATACTTAAGTGTCCATTTCTTAATAGAGATGTATGTGTTCAATTCTCAACAGAGAATTATGTAATAAATTCTTAATAGTGGCATATAAATTCTTAATAGAGACCTACATGATCAATTCTTAATACAGACTTTGAGATCAATTCTTAACAAACATTAAACAATACAAACTCAGATTTTAAATCTTTTGAGCTGTCAACTTTTAAAGAACTGTCTAGAAAAGGATAAGTAAAACTGAAATGTTAAGCGAACAATTCAGAGTCTGACTTCGTTCTACGTCTGTTTTGTGAAACTGTAATCATATGGTTAGCTCTGGTACTGTGTGGTCAGAGAGAAAGAAAGCGCGGTGAGCAAAGAAAGTGAAGACACAAATAAATGTGCGAAAGATTTATACGTTGTGAAGAGAAACCAGAGTAACAATGTCAAGTCGACCATTGGGGAAAGTCGTTAACATCGTGCACGGAGCTTGCAGTATTGAAACATTGGATATATTGCTTTAACAAGTACATTATATTCAATTTTAGCAGTAATTGTATTCATACTTTAGGATATTAAATTATCGTGTTAACTGTGAGTAGATAGTGTCATTAAATTAAACATTTAACAACTGATGTAACTAATTGCTTCTTTAGAAAAATGTTGGCGAGTTATGCCCCTTGCAATCAGTAAAATGAATATTATGTTCCTGTGAAAAGGAGGTATTTGTGTCCCCTTGTAACAACTCATGTCATCAAATATAGGAGGCTGCAGGAAAATACGGTTAAAGACGAATTCAATCAAGAAATCACTCCCCTGTGTTGCCGGGGCCCATAAGGGAAGCAAAGAATAGCAACACTGTAGTCTACCACGCAAGTCGTAAGAGGCGACTAAGGAAGCTTGATGGTTCCGTCGCCCTGCTACTGCGTGGCGCGACACTGAGCTGTGAGTTTCGTGTGAAGTGCTTTTGAATCTGCTCTAGTTTTTATTTTTGGAACGTGACTGCATGTTCCGAGAGATGGCAGGTGGCTATGTCCCAGAGTTGACCAGTTTTTGCCTTATGCAGAAATGTGTGGCTGCTGGGCTTCTGGTTTACTGCCACTGCCGTCGGTGATGAACTGTATGTTCGTGGACTGTGTAAGTGAACATCTAGGAAACATCCAGATAGGAAAATGACTGCCGATTCCATCAGAGATGAATTGGGTGTTTCGTGGGGGACTGGTGTGGTGACATTCTGGCCGCTGCATTATGCACAGTGTATCTGTGCGGGCTGTTGTTTGTCGAGACTCCTGTCTTTTCCACATTTTACATTGGGCAGTGGTGAGCGTTTTGTGTGATATTCACTGGCACAGGAACGGAGCATAATGGGGACGACCCGTTGCTGTGAAGTTGGAACTGCGACTAACTAACTAACTAACTAACTAACTCAATCAAGAAATCAAAAATCTACATAAGAACATCCCTGATTACCATTGAAGCGTAGATAAGGAATGGACATGTTTCAAGGCTGCCATGCTCGACACACTGGAAAATAAATTTGGAACAAAAAAAGTAGTAAATAGGAAAAGAGCGCTGCAGAAATACCAAAAGGCAAGGACAGAAGAGATTTTTGAAGAATACAAGAAATTCAGAAACGAAGCAAACAGAGCAGTAAAACATGCAAAACAAAAGGAGTGGAAAAGATTCTGTCAAACACTCAGTCCAGATACATCTACCACAAAGGTATGGAAACAAATAAAAGCTATTCAAGGAAATAAAAAGACCAGCAAAATCCCAACCATCAAAAGCACGAAACTAGCAGTAACAGACCAGGACAAAGCCAAAGTGTTTGGAGATTACTTCCACGAAGTCTGCTCTAACAAAAGACTAGGAAGCAAAGAAAGGCATAGAAGGGAGGAACTGACACAAGAGTTAAAAGACACAACAGACGAGAACATCGAAGAACACTTTATGGATGCAGACATCACAACAGATGAGATGATGACAGCGCTAAACGAAAAATCAGAAACCGCGGAAGGGGCGGACATTCTAAATTATACCATCATCAAAAAGCTCCCGAATAACACCATAAAAACAATTACTAAGCTGTATAATGTAATATGGCAGACGGGAAAGATCCCCAGACAATGGAAAACAGCCACGGTGATCCCAATCAAGAAACTAGGGAAAGAGCCAACAAGGGTAGAATTATACCGCCCCATCTCGCTGACATCGCACCTGAGCAAAGTTATGGAGACTGTGATAAATAAAAGAATAACATTCTACCTGGAGAAGAATGAACTGTACAGCCATTATGAGACGAATGTTGCGTATGCCTGGATCTACCAAAGTAACTGGCATCATCATCATCATCATCATCATCATCATCATCATCATCATCATCATCATCATCATCATTATCATCATCATCATCATCATGATACATGCCGATATGTGTGTACGGTCATGTTTCGCCATCTTACACGATCACCCGAGTCGTGGATCAGCTCTGTGTCCTTGTTTCGACCATGCCATGTGGCCAAGCCATCCAGATATTTACTTCTCTGCCTTGCTGGCGGTCTGGAGTCAGATGCCTATGACTATCCACACTGGTCGAGGCCGATCTTATGGAACACCCATTTACGCTGTTTCTCTGATTCTCTGTTAAGTAACGAAACATAATTTTCTATGCATCGATAAAGAAGATATTTTGCCATGGCTTTCCTTTTTAGCTGTGAGCATACTGGTCGATAACCGTAGCCATTGTCTCCAAATAGACATCCTCTGTCTACCGTTGTGAAATTGGAGACCATAACTTATAACTATCTGTCGGCTGCTCTTCAACTCCATCCACCACCTGCACACATGGCTTCACAGGACCCTGAACTGAGGGTTGGGGGATAAACGGATACTCCGCCATGCCCAAGGGTGTCCCGTAGGCTAACATAGAGTGGCGGCAGGGGCTAATGGAAGTAGAACAGCGGTAGAAGGCACGGAAGCAGACCGAGAGAAATGATGCTGAATGGCCAATATAGGAGCATCATCAACAGAAGGAGATACATGGTCGCCAACATCATGTGACAAGACACAAGATGATGACAACTCCCATGTCCACTCAGCCTAAAATAGGTACCGGGAAATTTAATGGGAAGTAAAGTCAGCTGATCGGGATTTTGGCCACATCAACCTCCAGTGGCAATCAGTCTAAAAATGTAGGACTTGTGCCGTATACCCAAAATGCTTTCTGGCTTGAAAATGACTCGTTTTCCTTACTGTTCTTTTATTGAGAGACAATGGTCTGGAGAATCGAAAATTCTTATTTTATCACTCGGCCGTTCAATCCTCTATTCTATACAATGTTTGAACCAGTGGTGGTCATCTTCCCCCCACTCTCAAGATGATTGAGTGGTCACTCTAATCCAGAGGTCAGTGTGTCAGATAGCGCCATGCTTTTGTAACGAGGCTATGGTCACAATTGACGCCACGCTTGACTGATGCTAATGGGTTATCACATGATCTTTATATCTTGCATCACATGACGTTTTTTCTCGTGACTTGAGTACTACAAAAGCAGACGAGCCCATTAATTTTGGTAAAGAGTAAAAAAAAAAAAAGCTTCTCTTGTTAAGTGATGGGAAGTCTGTGTCTATTTTGTTAGAATCAAAGTCTTTTCTGCTCAACCGTGTCCTTCTGTGGATGTTAATAAAGTCTTGTGTCAGAACTCGGCGATTCTGTACAATTTTTAGAGATCTGGGAGGCATATGTTACTTCTAAATCTTTATTTTTATAACTTATTTTGAGTCGCTTTCCAAGTTAGGGCTCGGAACTATTTTTTTCTTTTTTTAATTCGCATATCCTTTACAGGCATCGCTGTCAACAGCAGCATCTTTCAGCTGCATGTTGATTTCTTGGCAAGATTACGCTCAGTAGTTTGCCATTGCTTTCTGAGCGGCCGGCTCAGTTATCCCGCAAGTCACCAGCGGGGGTCGAACCGCTCCCAGCTCTCGCCCGCTACGAGACTCTGCGTGATAAACGGGATTACGGAGAAAGTGTTGTAACCCCTCGGCCAGAGAGACCGGCCTCGGAACTATAGGCAGGATATATCTTGAGGATACATCTGTCTGCTGTGTATAAAAAACGTTAGCCAGTTGTCATTGTAACTATTTCTTTCATATTCGCTGTTTGGTAACAACGTATTTCATTATTGCAGAATCTAAGATTTTTTTTTAATGTATAGAGGATGAACGATGAAGAAACTGTCGGATTGTAGTTAGTAGGACAAAAACGCATTTTGTGGGTTTGTCTAGATTTAGAAAATCCAGGCCGCTCAGTTTGTTCAGTCTTAAGTTCTCACTTTTATGCACTATCACAGCTGTTAATTAGTGAACAAACAAATAGACGTTGACATAAGAGGAATTCAAGAGAAAGTATTAATATTAGAAATAAGGTTATGAAATGTTTATTAGTTGATTAGTAGTTGACCCAATTATAACTAACTATGATACCTTGTTAACCAAGAAACAAAAGTTAATCAGGAAGTTAAGGAAGTGACGGTCTGGAGTCAGATGTGATAATCAGCAGTAGAAAGGAAAGGTCATCAATGAACATCACAGTAAACGGGGAGGTATTAAAACAAGTGAAAAGTTTCTCCTATCTTGGACATATAATAACAAATGATGGCAGAAGGGAAGTAGAAATCAAAAAGATAATAGGAATGGTCCAAAATGCTTTTAACAGCAAGCAATCAGTATTAACATCTAGAGAGATTTTACAACGCATTAAAAATGAGAATTGCTAAATGCTATATTCAACGCTACTGTATGGTGCGGAAGCCTGGACATTGAGCAAGCTACTAGAATGTCGAATAGAAGCCTTGGAGATGTGGATATACAGACAAATATGTTGTATTTCATGGAAATAAAAACAATCAAATGCAGAGGTTCTAGAAATAACTGGGAATAAAGAGAGTTTATGAAAGAAATAAAGAGGAGGCAAGTGAAATATTTCGGCCACGTTAAAAGACATGATACTCTTATAAAAACCACACTGAGCGGCAAAGTTGAGGACAAGCGAGCAAGAGGTAGACAACGTTACAAGTAGGAAGATAACATCAAGAGATTGACTAACATCAGTCTGGCATAATGTACAGTCAGGGCGAGAGATAGTGTTGGAGATCCATTACAACCAACCTTCATTGTGGAGACGGCACCTGATTGATTTATTGGTTAGGAAGTTGAAAATCCATGCCAGTGTTAGGTAGCTTTTCATTTCCTCGTGACTTCTAGTCTAAGAAACTTGAATTTCAAGGAAATATGTATTCCCAGAAAGTCGTATCACTAAGTTTAAGTTTGTGAATATGTTTATGAACTCTATTGATGGAGCATCAGCAGCTCAGCATGCTAGCCTGTCAGACTGGTGATCATGTGTTCAAATCCCCATTGAAGCAGGTTTTGTAAACTGTTTCGGGCTGCCAGGTTGGCCTAGCCTAAAATGGATACCACGAAAGACCCGGGGAAATAAAGACAGGCGGCGTGATATTGAACACATCACCCAACCCAGTGGTGATTTGAACATAAACAAATATGGGACGCAGAGGTGTTTCCAAGGCACCAGGGCCGGGTTATATACTGGCCAAGACCTATTGACGCGTCCTCGTCGAGCGTCCTGGGTAACAGGTCCCGTCGGGGTCCTGGCTAAAGTCAGTAGGATCGCCGATTCCTCCGAAGTCGGAGAGTGTCTGCTTGTATGACGAGGAACCACCAATCTGCACACCAATAAGCCAGACATGGGACAACGGATACTCATGCAAACCTCAGGTCCTGTATGACATCACACTGATGTTGGACAACAGGATGCCTTCGTCCGACATACAGGACTTCGCGTTGGAGCTCAAGCCAACGAACACAAGCAAGCAAGCAAGCATAAAGAAATATTCGATATCACCTTATACCCAATACGTTTCAAAAGCATTTCTATAGCTACTTTACTTAGGAAAAGTCTATAGATGCTGAGATTGCGACTTTATACCGGGTGTATTTGTAATGACTGTGCAGTGTTTGATAATATTGCCAGTCCAAGTTTTGTATTTACCTATTATGTTGCATGAAATTTACAGAGGGTGAATACAAAGCTTGGACCGGCAATATTTTAATACATTGCACCGTCATTAAAAATACACCCTATAGATCTATCAGTATAGTGGCTGATTTGACCATACCATTTGTTGTCCAATTTGACGATTGAGTACAACCCACGACAGGCAACCCTGAGCTCCCGTAGTGGGTTGTGCTCAGTCTTCAAAACCCAAATCCCGAAACAACCAAATAAATCAGTTTTTCCTCCCAATTTATCAGCAATGGTTGCCATATCGTCTTTGTTCCTTTTTTCTTTATTCGCTCAGAACTCCAGAAAAACTGCAGCCATGTTGAAACTGTTTATTGTAGCTCTGCTGTGTGCGGTCTCATATGCAAACTTAAGGAAGCCAGATTTTGGGCTTCTGTCTGTTGAGCATATCGACTACATTAACAATGTTGCCGACACCACATGGCAGGTTTGTTTGCTTTATCTATGCTAATACCGTTTTGGAAAACTGTCATATTCATTTCTATTTGTAGGTCCTAAACACTCGTTGTGCTAATGTCGAGGAAGGGGTTCAGCCCCTACACCGGACAGTTGGACTAAAATGTTGACCTATCGTCCTTGATTTGGGGACGTAAATTACAAGTACCTCTGAAGTTAGAGTGGGTTTGCCTGACAGTGAGGGACACTGTTAATAGCGAAAGCTAATCCACACGCAAAATTATGTCCAGTGTTACTAGTAGTGTATATGGACCATGCTTGAGTTCAGAGCGAGTTAGCTCCCCCTCTCCCCCCCCCCCTCAAATATTTATACTACAAATAAAATCATGTTAAACCTGCATGTTTGTAAAATTACAATCTTTATGTATGGGATCTGTGGTTTAGTAATTAGTACTGTCCTATCAAACCGCCTTGCGTTGGTTTCCACGCAATGGTATGAGCAGTATGAGTGCCGGCGGTTCAGAAAGCAATGGCAAACTACTGAACGTAAACTCGCCCAGAAATCACAAACAACTAAACATTTCTAGAGTTGACTGCTTTATCCTGTGAAGATTACATAACTAACTTATCTGTCCCATCAACATTGGTTCAAGTTTGAATCCCCGCTTGTGGCAGCATTGCATTTTTCTCTGACTAGGCAAGCTTTAGCATCAGCCCAGCTTCATGAAATGTTTACCAGAAATCTGAAAGTAAACATGACTGGCATCTAATTTGCCATATTAATTTACTTCTCTCCCTCTGGGTGTTGGGCTGGAATTGACTGATAATAAAATAAGTCTTTGGAAGAAGCAGTGCCAACCAGGGACTGATCCCAGTCAGCCATATCTGTTGAATCTTGATCTGGTTGCATCTAAATATGCCTGTCCACAAATGTGGAGTTCCAGTGCTGGGCCTGCTCCCCTTGCTGGTGTCTGAGCCTGGAGAGCTCTGCTACATTGACCCTGTGGCACTTTGGAAGCAGATTGGAAGAACTCTCTATACCTACTTCACTTCCATAGATGCAGGCCCATTTAAGGGCTTAAGTGACCAGAATATCAATGCATAACATTTAAAAAGTAACTTAGTCTTCCGTAGGGTTCACCAGCCAACCAGCCCTGTGTACGGATTTAACATTATATTCCAGATATACATAATGCAAGCTGTAAATGACCTTTATATATGACCTTGTTTTTTCTTCTAGTGTAGAACAGTGGGTTCAGAATCAAATGACACCTTATTTTGTTTTTATTAACTATCTTAGTATCAAACCATCATTTTCTCTTTTTCTTCATAGTCCCGTTCCTCTCTCCGATCTCTGCTCTTCTTTCCCCTCTCCATTCTCTTAATTATTAACCTTTTCTGCCTTCTTTCCCATCTCTTGACTTCTTTTTTCTCTCTTCTTGCCTCTTTGTCCTCTCTTCACTTTCTTTGCTCACCCCTCTTTCTTTCTCTCTGAACACACAGTACCAGAACGACACCACAACGATATCACAACGACACTTTCTCAGTTGTGCGAGGGGGTCGGGACAGACGAAGAGTGCAAAATCATAGCTGAGACAATACGTGCAATGCTCAAGAAATCACATAACACCGCCCCAGGCCCAGACGGCATCTGATGTGGTGACTACTGATGATGTCAGATGATGACATGGAAGAACTGGCCAGAGAATTCAACACCAGTATCAAGAGGGGTCAGATCAAAGAGAAATGGCTACACAGCTACTTGCTGCCGCTGCCAAAACCGAACAAAGACCATTCCAAGATAAGCGGCTACAGAATCATTACGATGCAGAACACTGTTGGCAAGCTACTGGAGAAAATTGTAGCACACAGACTTGCTTGTGACTTGGAACAGCTCGGCTGCTTCCCGCCCACACTTGGAGGATACAGACGTAACAAATAGTCATGGCTGAATGCGGCAGTCTTTGCTCAAGATGTTTACGAAGGATGTCAGGTCAGAGAAGAGACATGTGCGGCCTCCATAGACTTAGAGGACGCATACAATAGAGAATCCTTCGAGCACTTGATGTAAACCCTCCTCAGATTGAAAGTGCACCCTCACCTTGTACGATGGATAGCTGCAGTTCTGCTTCAAAGGAAGGTGGTTACATGGTTCTCCCTAAACAACCATATTGTGAACACAGACCTGCCGGCAGCAAGAATGGATGGGAGCCTTTTGAGTAGAACCCAGTCAATGACATATCTTGGCGTGAGGCTTGATCGAAGCCTATCCTTCAGAGATCATGTCGATTATGTTATAATGAAAGCTCGAAAAGGTTTGGCAGCAATGAGAGTCATGGCGACTGCCAATATCGAGCAAAGACTGCTAATACTTCTGTTCCAAGGACTGGTGCTTTCACGCATCGAGTATGCGCTGGCCATCCTCACTGTCAGCCCTACACAGATTGGAAGACTTGAAAAGGTACAAAACGAAGCCATGAGCATCATTTTGGGCTGCACTAAAAACACCAGCTGTGTAGCAATGAGATACCTCCTTGACTTCCCGTCAATGGAACACAGGATCAAGATCTGGAGAGCTCGTGCATACTTAAAAATAAGTGCAGATGAGCAGCACCCTCTGCATGACACTATATTCAGAGAAAAGGGTGACAGGCTAAAGAGAGGCAAATCATGGATGGGTCGGGCGGAAGATGTCGTGAGACAGGTCTGCAGTCTTACCAGTATCAACCCCGGCAAGGAATGGGTGCCGGTGCCTCCAGATTTTAAGTGCACTTTCTCCTGCATTATCACACTCGACAGACGGTGCAGAGAGCAGAACTCTGTCGCTGTCAATGCAGAAGTCAACGCGCTCATCTATGAACACTCGGATAGCCCCGGAGTGCTCATCTATACAGATGGATCTGTTGTAAAGCAGCAGAGAAGCGCGTGGGCATTTACAGCCCGTTCAGCGGGCTGAACCGTTCAAGAATCCAGTGGTGCCCACTCTATGACCACGAGCAGCATGACGATAGAGGTGATGGCAGTTACACAGGCTTTTATATGGCTGGAATCACAGCATTATACCAACGTGTGTGTGCTAAGTGACTCAATGAGCATGATTCAGAAGATCGAAGCTGGATCTGTACGTAGACAGTGGACTGAGTCGCTGCGGAAGTCTGTTGTTCGTAAAGTCACCTTCACCTTCGTCCCGGGACATGCAGGAGTCGAGGGAAATGAACGAGCTGATAAACTGGCTGGTTCTGCACCCCCTGTAGATGGCCAGCCCATAGATCGTACCGATGTTATTAACGTCCTTAAAGATATGGCGAGAGAAGTGGACTTTGACGTCAGTGAATCCACATCGCTGTCCAGGATGAAAGACTTGGGAGTAAGAATCGGCACAGCCAGACGCGAGAGGTACATCGGAAAAACAAGGCTCCTCGTCAACCAACACAGAACTGGCACTATTAGCCACCGGACGCTGATGCATATGCTGGGGGGAGGATCTGAGCACCTATGGGCATGTCCGGAGTGCAATGAAGATACCCCAACTGATAACTGATAACACAGTACCAGAGCTAACAATCTGATGACAGTTTAACAAAATAGATGTAGAACGAAGTCAGACTCTGAATTGTTCGCTTAACATTTCAGATTTACATATCCTTTTCTAGACAGATCTTTAAAAATTGACAGCTCAAAAGATTTAAAATCTGAGTTCGTATTGTTTGATGTTTGTTAAGAATTGATCTCAAAATCTGTATTAAGGATTGATTATGCAGGTCTCTATTACGAATCGATGACCGGGACTTTTTTCACGTGGAATTCTAGTAATAAAATGTCCCCTGGTCTCTGGGTAGTGAGATCGGACGCCCGTGTGTATTGTTGCGCACGTAAAAAATCCCTTGGCAGTTGGAAATCGAAAAATAGTAGTGTCATGAGAGGGATAAGAGAAACGCAAGTTGAACTGAAGTCACTAAGACACGAGTTAAAAACCCAACCTGACACCGGAGCATGAAAGGGGCAGAGTTATGTGGTCATGTGACGCGCCCAGGTCAAAGCCGGAAAAAGGTTGCGCTCAAGTTAGATCGAGCTGGGGCGTGAGCCAAGATGGTCAAGTTTGAGAAAGCTCTGCGTTGGAAAGCGTTGGCGATGGTTGCAGTTATTAAAGTTGCAGACAACTGTGAAAGAGTGTTCTTGGTGAAGACAGCTATGAGGGAAGAAGCAGTACACTGAAGTAACCGACTGCCGATGGCCCAGTACATGTTGACCGGCTGGGGCGAGAGAGCTGACCTCGTTTTGTAAACACTGTGAGTGGCGGAGAGAGAAACACGCCGTGACACGTTGGTCGCTTGTGTAATGTAAGTAACTAGAGACTATTATTAACAGTTAGCAGTTGCTGGTATCTTCTGTAGTGTGCAACAACAACAAGGAATAAACGACGATTAGTGGTATTATGTGCGCACTATTGCTAGACAGTTGGTGGGATGGTCATGCCCAGAACACTGAAAGGCTAGATGCTGGTGGGGTATGATGGCGACCACGGTAAGGACTGTGATGTAATAAAGTGTTCATGTACTTCTGAGGACGCGTTGTGGACTTGTGTTGTGTGCACGAAAGATTCGTACAGAGAGCTAGCGAGCCTGTTGTGATATTTCTAAAATCTTCTAAACCCTAGACACAAAACCTAGATGTCGGGCATGGGTGAAACCGACTCTTGGCAAGTAGCCTAACGGCGCTGCCCGGGCAAAATTTCGAGTTAAAAATCTACCCAAAGTATTTTCAGGTTCCTAGCCGGTGCTACGGACGTCGTGCACTTAGCTGAGTTTCTCCAGACTCAGATTTGAGTTAGGAGGAAAACGGAGCACTTATGGGTTACACCCGTATGCCATGATGTTGATCCATCGACTAAACTAAACTAAGAAATGATATGTCACTATTAAGAATTTATTACATAATTCTCTATTAAGAATTGAACACACACGTCTCTATTAAGAATTGAACACTTAAGTCTCTATTAAGAATTTATTACATAAATCTCTATTAAGAATTGATCACATGTCACTAAGAAATTATCACATATGTCTCATGGCAAATACCACACAAAAACTCTTGTCTCTTTTGAGAATTGATCACATACGTCTGCATTAAGAATTGATCACATAAGGGCATGTTTACAAATCAAACTACATTACTGCAAAACTACTGATCAATATCAGTATTAAAAGCGATGAACATGTAACTAATAACTGAATTCAACACTTCTTTAATATTAAACATGTTGTCAAAGAGCTGCTAGGAACCTAATAGATAAGATAGAGGTAAAACTATGGAAAGAGACCTAGATAGGATCAGGAGAACATAGTTATCTAGGAAATAGGGACAGAAGGGACAGGAGCACGAGTGAGAACTATAAATAGTTCTCCGACTGGACACACTCGTGTCAAAAAAGGGGACACTGTAATACGTGAGCTTGAGTTGCCCACAATAGAGTGGGGAAACCCGCTTCACAAGAAGTGTCAACGAAACACCAGTAACTTTAAACAGGTGACCAGTTACTAACTGCGTGCTGGAACTCCAAGCACGCAAACTAGCTGATGCACGAAGAGTCAACTGATCGTGGCTGGACACGCAACGAAGATCGTCAGACCGCGACTCGACAGCGTAGAGGACAGACGGTCGTATTCCCTATGAATACTTTGTTGTTAGAAAGGACAATAGCAATAGTTGTGACTTAGTCTTAGCTCCGATAGATATTACTCATCGATATCACCTCTCACATAACATCATTACGATACACCATGATGTGCATTACATATGTGGTTATCCGCTCGCAGAGCTACTGTACAACTAGCTAATAAACTTGTATTATACTTGTATTCTTTTGTACGTTCTCATTTCGTGGTACAAAAGCGGAATCCTTGTATGCCTGGCGAAGTTAAGTTGTTGACAATGTTCTTGATATATTTTATCAGGCTGGGCGTAACTTTGACCCAGAAGACCACGAGCATGTGAAAAGAATTCTGGGAGTTCCAAACGTGGCAAAAGCTGAATTTTTGGCTCGTCAGTTGCCTAGACAAGAGTTTGAAAGAAATCTGAAAGCCAGCGAGCTGCCAGAGACCTTTGACCCTAGAGTGGTGTACCCAAACTGCCCATCACTAAAGGAGGTCCGTGATCAGGGAGACTGTGGCTCCTGCTATGCGAGACCATGTGTTTGTTAGTTTAAGACATCATATACTTTGTCTCTCTAAGGAACCATATTGTCTTGCTTTAAGACCGATTGTTTCCCTGTGTTGGTAAGACAGCAGATTGTGTTTTTATTGTGTGGGTAAGACAGCAAATTGTTTGCCAGTGTGGATAAACAGTAGATTGTTTGCCTGTGTGGGTAAGACAGCAGATTATCTGGGTAAGACAGCAGATTCCTTGCCTGTGTGAGCAAACGGTAGATTGTTTGCCTGTGTGGGTAAGACAGTCGATTGTTTGTCAGTATGAGTACGACAGCAGAGTGTTTGGGAAAGACAGCAGATAATTTGTCTGTCTACTGCAGATTGTTTGCCTGTCTACAACAGATTGTCTGTTAGGGTAAGACAACAGTTTGTATACCTAAGACAGACGATTGTTTCTTTGCCTGTTAGAGATAGCAGATTGTTCGCCTGTCTGGGAAGCCAAAATTGTTTATTTACTTGTTTGGATAAAACAATATATTGTTTGTTTGCCAGCCTACGACAGTTTATTTACCAATTGACAGTTTGCCAGTCTACGACAGTTTGTTGACCAGTCGACAGTTTGCCAGTCTACGACAGTTTGCCAGTCTACGACAGTTTGCCAATCTACGACAGTTTGCCAGTCTACGACAGTTTGCCAGTCTACGACAGTTTGCCAGTCTACGACAGTTTGCCAGTATACGGCAGTTTGTTTGCCAGTCAATGACAACGTTTGCCTGTCTAGGTACACGTGAAAGCCTCTATGTGATTAACTGTACCTTTATCCATCTCTCAGGCCTTTGGTGCTGCTGAAGCCATGACATATCGCATCTGCATCCAGTCTCAAGGGAAGGTCCAGTTTCATTTTGCTGCTGAAGACATTTTGGCCTGTTGTGATACTTGCGGTGACGGGTAAGTAACTGCATTTGTGTGATGAAATAGGACATCCAGGATTTTGCAGATAATCTGTACAGCTTTCATGTTCACGTCATTATTTACTAACACAGAATTATACCCTGGGAACAGGGAAGCTATGGCTGGTCTGTTACGGTGTCCTTCTCCGGTTCATAAGGTGCCGGGTTCAATCTCTGTACAGGGCTGAGAATTTGATCAAACATCACACGCTCTTTGGTGGTGAGATTGGATACCTAACCTTCTAGGATAAGGTTGGAAATAGAAGACCCCTTATGCAAGTTGCGCACATAAATTCCACTTAAGTTGGAAATCGCAGAGTAGGCCTTGAGGCAGCTGTCCTGACAAAATTGTTTGGAAAGAAAATCGACTCAAAGATAGATCCTAATACATTATCATCTGCCTAGAGCAGTGGTTCTCAACCTTTTTTGGCCAATGCACCCCTCCGCCATATGTTAAGAATGTCACCCCCTCCCTTTCCTCCCTATTTCCTCACTATAACCCCCGCCCCACCCCCCATTATTTTTTTAAAACACAGTATACGTAAAAATGGAAGCTAAATTTAATAACACATACTAGAATAAGTCTAGACATAAAACGTGATATACGGGTCTACTTACGTTATAAAACGAATTTCTGAATTACGGAACCGTAAAGTATGGAGGGGAAAACAATATCAAGTAATCAATACTTGTATTAACGCGATCTTGAAATAATCTTTTCACCCGCTCCCCTGGAAACCCTAAAATCCCAGGTGGGGGAGGGGGGGGGGGAAATTCCCCACCGATTTAGAACCACTGGTCAAGAGAAAGGAAACCTTACACAAATGTATGTGGAAATCGGAATTACTGCGCTTTTGAAGTGCATAACTAGGTGTGACAGACTGTCCTTGAAAGAGGACAAATATGAATTGCCCCAAGAACATTGTAAAGGAAATAATTTTTCTTCTACTGCTTTTAACCACTCAGTGCATCATCATCATCATCATCATCATCATCATCATCATCATCATCATCATCATCATCATCATCATCATCATCATCATCATCATCATCATCATCATCATCATCATCATCATCATCATCATCATCATCATCATCATCATCATCATCATCATCATCATCATCATCATCATCATCATCATCATCATCATCATCATCATCATCATCATCATCATCATCATCATCATCATCATCATCACCATAATCATCATCATCATCATCATCATCATCATCATCATCATCATCATCATCATCATCATGCGCCATGCCGATACGCATCTCACTCGATCACCAGAGTCGTGTATCACAAGGAGCACAACGTTTGTGCTCCGTGCGGAGGGCAGTCAACCTAACAAGGCGACGGGGGCGGCGGGGAGGCCGCAAACGGCAAGGCATACGAAGTGGGGCAAGACGTTTTAGACTCAAATGTGACCGTCTAGGCCTCAGGAATACTCGTATTCTATATTGGAATTGCGCCAGCGTAAAACAACGAGGCCTTATTCTGTAAAACCTGGCATACAGGAACGACAGGAGACGAGACTGGGTGATCAGTTACTCCAAATTGCCGGCTTCAAATGTTTCTACAACAGGCGACATCTGGGATTGGCGATTCTCATTCGCGGTGATATGGTGCCTTCAGAGCTTAACATGTTCAGTTGGGACAATGACGACATAGAAATAAAGCCGGTCTACTATTCGTGGCGGTTAATGTTTATGCCCGTAACGCGAGTGTGGATTCCCAGAAGTGGCAGTACTTAAGTGACATATTAGGTCACGAGAGAAATGTTAGGACTGGCTGACTGTCTTTTTCAAAAAGAGGTTTGCACCCACTACAATCTTCATTGTTCAGCGTCTCAATTACTTGCGCTGCATTTGAGTGCTCTGTTTCTCTCATCCTACATTGATGGCTGAAATGCCCCTTCCTTCCACATTTGAAACAAGTGATCTCCTTCCTTGAGTTACTTGTTGGCTCACTGGCTGGCTGCACGTCACACTCCGCTGCCTTGTGTCTCCAGCTCCCACAATTCCAACATCCGGCATAATTTGGACGTCTCTGGAAGTTCCCTCTTCTATATGGGTACCGTTCAACTCTACTAAAATGGTTGCCACGGAAACCATTATCTTGAAGTTCTTGCTGCTCACCTTTTTGTGCTGAATTCACACTTTTCGCCCTTGGTCTGATGACTGGATTGTGGTTCTGTTTAGTGTACGCTGCACAGACTATTTCCTCACTCATTAGTTTCCCAATAGAACTGTTAGGATGTGCAGTCATGTAATTTTGCCCTAACTGAGACATTGTGTCTATGTCCTTTGGCTTACGTTCCTCAAAGAAAGCTACTAAGTTAGAATTGCATGCAGATACTACCTTGTCTCTTAACATTAGATCTACTAATTTATTAAAATCTTTCCCTACTTCTGCAAGCTCCATCCATTTGTTAAATGTATTCTTTACAGTGTTAACAAAATCTGTGAAATCTTGATTTGTCTCTGGCACTAACTGTCTAAACTTTGTCCTATATCCATGCTCAGTGAGTTGGAACTTTGTCAGCAAACGTTGACGTAAGATAGTATAGTTGTTTCTTTCTTCTACAGGTAAATTGAACATGGTGTCTAGTGCCTTACCCGTAAGAAACTCGCCAAGCCTCATCGCATACTCCTTCTCTGGAATACCTAACGCTTTGGCTGATGCCTCGAACCTGGCCAAATAATTTTCAAGTTGGTCCCGGTCTGTAAAATATGGCAGTTTTAATCTCTGTGACGACTGCGACGGTCTTCTGCTTTCTTCACTTTGACCTTTCGAAGATAGTTCTAGTTTTCTAACTCGATTTAAGTTTGCATCTGACACTTGATCTTCTCTTTCTCAATTTCCATTTCAGCTAGTTTTACTTGCGTCTCTTTCTCTTCCTGTTAACGCTTGTTGTCTATTTCAGCTAACTTTACTTCCTGTAGACGTTTGTTTTCAATTTCAGCTAGTTGTACTTGCGTCTCTTTCTCTTCCTGTAAACGCTTGTTTTCTATTTCAGCTAACTTTACTTCCTGTAGACGTTTTGCCTCACGTTCATTATGCCTCTCCTCTCTTTCCGTCTGTTTTTGTTCTTTTGCTTCGGCATACTTCTGTAGCTTTTTACCTTTCAGGCCTATTCGTTCACCTGCTTCAATATAGTCCATTAAAGTAGGCATCTTGTACTTGTGGACACGTTGCTGTCAATCAGCCAACTATAAATGTACAGACTCTGCTGCTAGTCTGTGTCACTTCCCTACGTACGCCAGCACTCCCTGTGTACGTAAATTCGTAGTGCTAAAATATCACTCTGTACTCACCCAGTCACTCTATAAGCACTAGATAGTGAGGGGGGAAGTATCACCTATACTCCCTTGTATCTATATATCTATGACCACAAGTTCATAAAGTCCCTGGAAATATTGTTAAACATACATATAAATACATATACAAACAAATGGATGATAACACTAAGTGTTTTCTATAAAAACGTTAGACTCACAAGCCAAGTACACGGAGACTGTGATCACAAAGAAATAAACCACAGTAACAACCACAAGCTTGCGTAGGGACACCCACAGTGCGCGTAATATATATATATATATATATATATAAACTGACAAAGACCACTAGACAGTAGCAATGACGAAAGATCACAATAATAACATATATCCGACCACAACAAATATCATATGTAAATATAACGAAAAGAAGAAAACAGTAAAAAGAACAAATATAAAATGAATAATGTACATAGATCTGACGATAGACTTTTGGACACCGTGTATAAAGTCGAGACGACCCAATGCTCAACCGCACAAAACAAACTGACTCGTCAGCTGCCTCTCAACAAATACAATGTGTACCTAGAGAATTTCTCTTTGCTTTGTCTCCCGTAAGTCGCGAAACAATGCAAAAATATCCTACTTATTACGACCACTGGACCACATACAAATAATTACGTAACGCACAACAACAATACTTAGGACGATGAGAGCAAGAGAAAACAACAACAAAAAAATCGCCGACAACAATGCAATGGTGAAATCTCATAAAAGTCCTTATTTTGTTCATGTTAATAGTTATTCGCAATCCGCTGGAAATGTCTACGACACTAGATTTCAAACCGACTTGTTGTTTTGTTGAGTGGTTACGTCATTTCGCGTTGTGATTACCAGTTCCACCTGTCGGAAACGTTGACGGTAATAATAATTATCCAAAGTGTTCTTTCGATATGTTGTTACTTTCGTTGCGGAGATGGTGCTTTGCTGTATCATAAATGTTATGGATTGCCGTTACCCGACAAGATTCACCAAAAAGAAAAGGAGAATGGCAGCCAATGTTCAGCGCTTTAAACTTGGATATATAGATCCTTATTGGCAAAGAAATACGACCATGGTTGCGATGATGATAAGTTAAAACTGTTTGCTCATAACAGAGTAATGATGACAATAGTAGAACAGTTCAACAAAGGCGAAACATAAAATCTGGCTTTCTTTCAAAACAACCTTGTTTTGTTCATTCACAATGAGTCATCTTGACCACACTAGGCCGTGGAAATTTTCCTGAGTACCTTTCCTCCTTCCACCCCCAACTCACAATGTCACCTCAATTTCTCTTTATCACTCACAGTGAAAAATTCCTCCGTAAAAACAGTTTGCACACAAACTTGACAGCCCCACCCGGCTGCTCTTTTAACTCCGGGGAAAGTCACACTTAATCTGTCTGTAAAATGCCCGGAACTTTTCCGCCATACACAAACACTTTCCACTTCTGCCCCCGCACGGCTGTGGTAGGGGTTAACGTAACTTTCCCCCGTACCTGGACGCTGGTGTCTCCACCCGTCCTATTAACTGCGTCGACAAATCTTGACCAGTCAACTTGCGACAACACAGTGCGTTCACTTCGCACACACACCAAAATATCCCACCACGCACAGGATGTTGCGACGAAATTGCTTGCTGTCTTCATTCCTGTCCTGTCAAACACACACACACTAGGACTGACCGCTCTTGTTGCAAACACCTCACTGTCCACGCGACATTTCCTCTGTGCTGTTTTGACTAGTGACTACCCCTGTCCCCGTAGTCGACTCTGCCGGTTGATCTATGCTGCGTTAAATCTCTGACACCCCCACTCGCTTCAGCGATATGGTCGGTATCCAATTCACCTGTAGTGAACTTGACGTGAACTGTCTGTTCGCTTGTGATTTCTGCCGCGTATTTTTCCATGCGCGCTGACAGTTTTTCTTCGATGTGGCGTCTTACACACACAAAAGAGTTGCTGTTAATCTCTTGACGCAGTACTGTCTAAATTGATGGAACGAAGTCACAGATACTAACTCCTCTCTCAGCGAAGAGCCCACAAATATCTCAGAATGACAACAATGTCTATATTGTTCTTGACCTTATGTAGCCTTCCAGATAATCAATATATCCCCGTTGTTCTTGCCAGGAGAGACCCCAGATGTCACACGTCGTTCTTGATGATAATATCACGAAGTTCTTACGATGATATGTTCATGATATTGTCGTGTGATGGTCGTTGTCTAGGTAACGATACTCATGGTGTGTCAATGGAGATATCTAACTGTCTTGCAATATAACTCACCCCAGAAGTGCATATTCACCAGTCATTAAACAAGATTCCGTTGGCGCACATAATCCTTTATTACAGAAATAAGACGGACAGACGGAACATGTTTATACATCCAGAAATAATGTAATCCATAGAATATAAATATCCTCCTCACAATTTAACCAGCACACATCAATGTCTTCTCAAGCCTGCTTCATATCAAATCCACAAGACATTCAGTCCAGCTACTATCCACGGCTGGATCTCCTACAATACAACCCACACATTGGGTCGGAGCCACTGCTCAACTATGCAACCCACTCTGGGTTTAGGCCCTCACTCACTATAGAACCCACTCTGGTTCAGGCCTGTCTTCACAACTAGGAGAACAACACAACACCGTTCTCCGTGGACTACCGACTCCTTCGGTATCTCAAACTCAACTCCCTTAAAACGACCTGACCCGCAGTCGGTCTCCTCTCTCACTGACTTTTCTGTATCCTTACTTCACACAACACTCAACTGTCCTTCGCCCCATCCACCCTAGGGGTTTTTCTCTACCCTCACTATTTTATTTCTCAGGACTGGCTGTTTTCTCATAGCCAGGTAAGTCACTTTACAGTCTCCCACTTTCATCTCCATTTTTCCTCATGCCCGGTCACTCACCTCAATGTCAATGACCCAGGCTTATGTCAAAGGTTCTCTAACAGACGGAAAGTGATGCCAGAAATTGCAAGAACAAATATTGCTGGAGAAAAAACTAAAGCAATTAAAACTCTACAGATTTGAACCCAATGACTAATAGCGTGCACATTTCTTGTAGTGGCATATATGGGACATATTGGGGATGACCTGACATAGGTCGTCAATAGAACAGATTAACAAAATGGGTTGTCACACATAGAAGTGATAAGTTATAAAAGTGGCTACTAGAGGGTATGCAATACAGAAAAGTAAGGCCATGTGCCGTCAGTGACATGGGTGATCCAGCTTCTGCACATTTTGTGATCAGGTATCAATTTATGAGGTGATGCCGTGTTTGCCATGCCAAAGTGCTGCCAAGAATCTGTCTTTCTCAGTTTCTCTTTGTAATTGTCAGTATGTTCATGTTTCTCTTCTCACAATGTAGCCACACACAAAAAATGATTGCTTCATTTTTTTTTTTGCGATAAGTTGTCTTTGTGTTTTTAGCCTAATTCAAAACATATTTCTCATTTTGGCTGTGCAAGAAACTGTCAGCATTCTTTTGTAAAATCACACTCAAGGTCTGCTGAAAATTCCTTGGCACAGCCAAAGAGTAATCATCTTGTGATATCGGCATGTGTATTATGTCATTGTTCGTTTAAATGCCACGAGACAATATAAATTCTTTCGCAGGCGGCAGAAAAAACCAACAACAAACATTTTCCATTTTACACTAGAGATACATAGGAATACATGTTTTGTAATAATTAGTAAAATGCAAATTTCCCATAGCAAATGTGAAGTCTTCGGATCATCACATTTTGTAGACCTGAGTGCATCCAAGAATAAGTAGCCATATTTAATGTTGACAGCTGACACTGAAACCATGTCCGATTGTGCTCATGTCACTGTCAGCATAATGTCAGAACCATTACACCAACACGGTCGCTGATAACTTTTGATAAATTACACGCTACCGCCGCTTAGGGGAAAAGATGACATATGCTTTTCTATCGTTGCATGGAGCAATGTTGGTTCACAAATTGATAAATGAACAACTAGAACAGCGGGGTAGAAAAGATGCCATATGCTCTTCTATCATTACATTTAGCGATGTTGGTTCGCTAATGGATATACGGAGAGACTGAACAGAAACATACTGTGATAGCCATCAAACATATCCCTAACAAAAATATGCCAGAGTATCTAAGACCGGGTAAGAAAGAGCCTCAGACACCCCAAAAACGATGGCACAAGCCAGTGGCCTGGTGGAACGACAAGTGCACGGCGGCACAACAAAATGAAGGTATTCTGATCATGATTTTAAAATTGGTTATTTACTAATGAGATCACCACAGATAGATAGGCCTTGAAAAACCAAATCTAACGGTACCTCAATGATGTGTGTATCTCGATTCTAAGTGGAGTTATTCAAATTTGAGTGTCATGACCTTTCACTAAAATTTTCTAAAACATCCGCTCACTGAGTTGATTTTGGCGCGGCCTAATCAGTGTTGGGGCCCAAATTGTCAAAATTTAACATTTTTTAAGAATATCTATTTAGTTTTTAAACAAACATCCTAGCAACCATACTTCGCTGCGATCGGGGTTTCGAGGCCTAACTGCTCATGTCAACTATTTTTTAATATGACGTATGGTGACCTAATTAGCAAGTAAAAATGGCCGCTAATTAATTACTAATTCATTAATTACTCCGTGCATTCTTAATTTTAGCTTTAACAAACTTTGAGATGTATATGGTTTAATGCGGAATGATGTTACGGATCTAATGGTCACTTTGGTGTTTTGATAGTATGTGTTGTGGCCTAATTAGCAATTTAAAATGACTGCTAATTAATTATTAAATCATGAATTGGCCTGCTGTGAGTTATTTCCAGCCATTTCACGGCTCTCGACTTAAGATATCTGACCATTTCCGCAAGTCATACACCCGCATCGCTCAGCAGCGATCCGGAGAGAATAAAAATTATGCAGGCGATTCAAGCCAATGAGAGCGGTTGGCTAAAACCGGCGGAATCAGCCAGAGAGAACCCCTCTATGGACAATGGGGGGGGGGGGGATGATTGCTAGTTGTAGCTTAAACGTCAAGTTGTTCACCACCTGGTACATTGAAGCAAAGCAGTGTTCTAGGTGCTTGGGCAGGTTCAGCTTTCATTGTGTGGTGAATCATTCCTTGAAGTTAAGGTAATACGATATTTATATTTATAATAATGTCGATGTAATGTTTAAAATGTTTACAAATGATCATAGTCTAATTTTTCGTTCCTGTGGGAATGAAAACAAGCGCCATGTTTTCTGTTTACTGCACTAGCCTAGTTAGAACCGTCAGCTAGACATTCTGTTGCGATATACTACTAAAGAATATTTTCTTGCATTCTGTTGCAATCTGCTAGTAAAGAATGTTTTCTTACATTATTTTACAATATGCGGCTAAAGAATATTTCATTATATTCTTTTACATATGCGGCTAAAGAATATTTTCTTACATTCTGTTACAATGTGCTAGCAAAAGAATATTTCTGATATTTTGTTACCATGTGCTACTAAAGAATATCTCTTTATATTCTGTTACATATGGGACTACAAGAAGATTTCTGTATATTTTGTGACAATATGCCAATGAAGAATATTCCCTTATATTCTGTTACAATCTGTATATATCTACTTTTCTCAATATATGAGTAATGTACTTTTCAAATGTACTTGCTAGACATTGATGCTTTTACAGAGGAAATGCAGCTTAAGAGACTATCTCTTTAAAACCATGTACACTGACTCACACCTGTAGGGATGTATATATCTTGTGATTCTTTTATTCACATTTTCCCCCCATTTTTCCCAATTTTGAGAAATTGTCATGTTTTGTTCTGAGAATAAATGCTCATTAATAAGAGTTGCACCATATACCCAAATGTTAGTCAGACGCGGCACACACCAAAAGCCTCACACATTAGTGATGATGATTAGGTGGTTCTTACGGTCAAGGGCAGGTCATTTATGTTCTGAAATAGGATTATAAAGCAGCCCATGTCTAACTCTGTGCATGAGATAACCTGCAATCTTGGGTGGTTTAACAATGCAGGCCTCCAGCCCTTTGCTTGGAAGAGACCTCGGGGAATGACCATACCTGTTTTGTTTAAACCAGTGCTTATGCTAAATACATAACTCTTATAAATGCACCCACATAAACTCAGGAGATAAATATATTCTTATTTGTGATTTGTTGTAAGTCGGTCTCTTTCTCCGTAATCCTGTTTATCACGCAGGGTCTCGTAGCGGGCGAGAACTGGAAGCGGTTCTTCCCCCGCTGGTGACTTGCGAGATAACTGAGCGGGCCGCTCAGAAAGCAATGGCAAACTACTGAGCGTAATCTTGCCAAGAAATCAACAATCAGCTGAATGATGCTGGTGTTGACAGCGATGTCCTGTAAAGGATATGCAAAACAAAAACAAAATCCGATATGTTGAGTACTAAGACTAAAACATGAGTGTCTTAGACCTAACCATGTTGTGATATATGATGCGTGTTCGTCGGTGTTAATGTTAGCTTCCTGTATGAGTATAAAATCAGGTTTATATTTTTGTATGAGTGGTATAAGATGATTAATTGTGGATCTTATACCTCGAATGTTAATACTCATTATTTTAATTTCCGCTGCCATTTTTGTTGTAATATAAGAAACGGATGAGTATAATTCTGTTTCTTGTTTCAAACTGCCTGTGTTCATGTTATCATTTCTGGAGATATTCAGTAGATTCCTTCGCCGGGCTTGAAATATCGAAGTCAATAACGAGGCATGGAGAAGAATCTGACAGGTTTCTTTGTCGTGGTGGTGTGTTAATATTATCACTGTCTCTTCTGGTCATGGCGCTGGTCGTTTTCTGTTCAGTATAATTACTTACACATTTCTTTTTGTTTGACCTGTGCTCTTCAGGCGGTGTAGGGTAGTCGTGGTTGTTGAGGGGTGTCAGCATGGTAACAGGTGTTTGGCGGGCTGGAGGTGTCGAGCTCTCCCCGTCAGACAGGCTCTTGGTTGAGCGTCCCCTTTTCCGACTGACCAGCTGGAAACCGTCTTCACCCTCCTTACAATGTTGATCTGTCTGGGAGTTCGATGTGACTTTTTGTGCCAATCTAGGTCCCTTCTGGGTTTGTACTTTGGCCGGACATTTATTACTCCAGTGGGAGTCCTCCCCACATACTGTACTCGCCACGGCGCCCCGGAACTGTGATCAAGAGTCGGTGTAGCTTGTCTTCTACCCCGTCCAACTCCATGTCCACGTAATGTGGCAGAGGTTCTTTCGGGTTGCACAGAAGTAACCACTTGTCCATGCTGTTTTTAAGTTTATGCACTTCCGCATTTATATCTCCCGAAATATCCGCAGCTATTTGCTTCTGATTTGGTTGACATGAGAAGAATAGTCCGTACACTTTTATAACATTATAAAAGTAATACTGTTAAATTGTTTGTCTTATAGAATTCATCAAAACAAATTTTTATCTGACTTGTAAAAGGCCCCCCAAAACATATTGTTAAATTGTTTTTTCATGTTCAAATTATGATACTGAATTTATTTTCATGAATTTTATAACAAATACAAAAAACCATTTCTACAGAAGAGGCGGCAGTAATATCTACACAACAACCAGTCCGCTGCAAGCGTCGACTTCTGGCCCCATTACACCAGTCTTTAGTCTGTGTCACAAAGACTACCTCATCTACACCAGTCTTTAGTCTGTGTCACAAAGACTACCTCATCTACATCAGTCTCTAGTCTGTGTCACAAAGACTACCTCATCTACATCAGTCTCTAGTCTGTGTCACAAAGCCTACCTCATCTACATCAGTCTCTAGTCTGTGTCACAAAGACTACCTCATCTACATCAAATTTGTCTGCAGTTATATGAAATTACTCCCAATTTACCCGATTTACCCCAGGTAAATGAGCTGAAAAATTCACGCATCAACTCTTGTTGCCTAAAGCACCATTCTTTCAAAGCATGAACAAGATATTATTGTTACTTTGTTACACACACCATTACATGTGGTATCCTTTGTTAAAACTACATGAAATAATATATTTATCTAGATCTGTGGCTAGTGTGTTAAAATGCAAACAGCAGCAAGAAGGCCATCATCAGACAAAAGAGACACACAGTTTCGGATAGGGCAAATCCCAAGATGGCAAAAGAGAAAAGCTGACCCTATAATGAAGGGTTACGAGCATAGCCTATCACCAGACTTCCGAAGACGCCGCCAATTCCAGCCTCTGAGCCAGTGACACCAACGGTTGCAGCTCCAGCACCAATATAATTAGCAGCCTGATCAATATCATGTTGAACTGCACTGGTTTGGAAAGATCGGATATGGCTAAAAAGGGATGGTGTATTGCTAAGTCTGGACTACATTCAAAGCTGCGATACCACTGTAACTTGAGATGCTGGCATTTGGTGCATGCTGCTCTCTCTTGTTTTTTCTACGACTGTGCTGACGACCGGCCGCAACGATAGGCCGCTAAATCATGACGTGACAACGATTAGGACAAATACATTTTTTTTCAACGTTTATTTCATACAAAACAATGTATATTTACAAGGTGTACAATGTGTGTTTCTTTGTTTATGTATATTACAGAGCGTTGCCGTTTATTAGTGTTATGTGTCACATGCGTTAATAAACCAAATACATGCATATAAAGTTATGATAATATGACATTTATGGCATAGTGCATGTAAACACACATTCCTCGTTTCATTTCCATCTCCACAAGTGGAATGCATGTTACACCTCTCTCTCTCTCTCTCTCTCTCTCTCTCTCTCTCTCTCTCTCTCTCTCTCTCTCTCTCTCTCTCTCTCTCTCTCTCTCTCTCTCTCTCTCGCACACACACATACACATTCTGTCTTGATCTATCTCTTGTTTTCTGTAGATAATAGTACATGGATATGCATATCATATATTCATATAAATATCTGTATATCAACACAAAGCCATAATTATATTTACATAAATACCTACACGAATTCACCCATACATGGCTACCCATATATAAATACCCTACATGTTAGCCTTTTGTATTATACAACAATGTTTATATTCCTGCTGGGGAATCATGTTGAATTTAGGCAAAGGGGAAACCAGCTGAACGCAAAATTGCCTAGTGACCACCAGCCACTAGGGCCGGTTGCCGGGTCTTACAGTGGACACGCAGCCAGTTTTCACAAAGCCTTTGTGTACCTAGGCCAGGAGAGCTATATATCTCTCTTTAAAGTTGTTTTCACAGAGCCTTTGCTGTGCCTAGGCCAGAGGAGCTATATATATATCTCTTTAAAGTTGTTTGGGAGGAGAGGATTGGATCTGTGATTTAAAGCACCTGGGGAAGATGTTTTGTGGCGTGTTCTATTTGCGCTCTCTAATGCTTGTTACCAGCCGTCAACACAGAGGGAGAGGGAAAGAGAGAGCCGGGGAGAGAAGGGGAGAGAGAGAAAAGGGGGGCGCATAGGTTGGAATTTGTTTAGTTCGCTACACAAGATGGCAAAATTTCCACCACTACAGAGATTTTACCTGAGCCGCCTTCTGGCGAAGGTCAACCCTCTGTCGACAAAACCACTGACTCACAAAGGGCACCCTCCCATCGTGTCAAGGTTGGGCCAATAGACTCAGTAACAAAGAAGGGACACATATTCAGTTATTTGGCCCTTTGTTCCCCAATGATTGAGTTCAGTGATACACATTAGGAGTATAGAACTATCTGTGAGAGTGTGTGTTTGAAATGTATGTTATGTAGTGTAAAACTGATGGGAGTGGCGTTTGCTTAATCAGCGAAAAGCTGGGCGATTTTCTGTTGAAAAATTTGTGATAATATGTGTGGTTGTATTGTTGTTGATTGTGAGTGGCCGAGTTTCGACTAGACCATATTACGTTTCTATACTCCGCTAGTGCTACTAGGAGTTTAGTGTGTGTGTGTGTTTTGTGGTTGTAGGGATTGTATTTAGGAATATTGCTTTGTAAACGTCGGTTATCTTGTTTGTGTGTGTTTCTATTAACTGTTGTAGTGCAGTCTTAGTGGCTGTGATTGTTGGGCATCCATAAAACAGATGTTCCTCTGTTTCCTGAATATTGTGTCTACATAAATGACATGGGGCTATTCGCTTGGATGTCTGTGCTGCTCTCTCTGTTGTCGGGGTCATATTATAAATTATCCTGTATGTTAATTCTTTGGATTTCGATGTGATATGTTTGTTGTGTAAGTTAGTGAAGCTGTGAGTGCAGCTGTAGTCTTTCATATGATATTTGTATCCTCTTTTGATTCTCAGGTGTAGTGGTGGGGCTTGTTGTTTCACTAAATATTTGTATATCTGCTTGGTTGTCTGTTGTATTAAGTGTTCATTACCTTGAATTGCTTGCATACATGTTCTGTAGAAGTGCGGTAGTGTGCCGTAATAGTGCGGTGTTGTTTTGTCTATTTTCTTAATTCTGTGTAGTCTAATTGCAATATGGTATAATGCTAGCGAGTGTTGATCTGGATGATTGATGATGCGTCCTATGTGGTTGATTCTTAATGCTTGTATTTTTGTGTTAAGGTCCTGTAATGCTACACCCCCTCGTTTCTTATCTTGTATTAAAGTCTTGTGCTTTATACTGTGGATTGTGTTGTTGAAGATGAATTGTCTGATGTGTTTGTTTATGTCTGTGATTGTTTGTTTTGGGGGGTCTAACACTGTGGCTAAATATAGTATTTTAGGAATGATGAAGGTGTTTACAATTGTGCTTCGTACAAAAATTGTTGATGTCTTGTATTTGAACCTATGTAGTATGTCTATAATTTGTTTTGTCAGTGATTGCCATGTTTCTGTGTGTGTTTTTCTGGGATTGGATGGAAAAGTGATCCCATAAATCTTCATGTTATCTGTGACTGTTAGATCCGGGGGGAAATCTGCTTTATTCTTCCACTTCCCCAGACCCATTATTTTAGACTTCTGTATGTTTATTTTGGCCCCACTTCCTTCGTCAAACTGTCTGAAGGTGTGAAGTATGTTCGTTATGGAAGTGTTGTTTGTAGGGAAGAAAGCGGTGTCATCTGCATAAGCAATTAATTTCCGCTCTCCTGACCCTTGTATAAATGTACCTTTAATGTTAGTGTCCTGTCTAATTGCTTCTAAGAGTGGTTCTAGTGATAGTACATATAGGACTGGTGATAGTGGACACCCTTGTCTGACAGATCTAGTGATTCTGAAACTGCCAGTGAGTGAATGATTCACCAGTACCTTACTTTCAGGATTTTTATACAATATTTCTATCCACTGTCTATAGTACTGTCCTATGTTACAGTGTGCTAGTGTTTTGTGTAAGTATGAGTGTGAAATTCTGTCAAAGGCCTTCTCCTGGTCTAAAGATAAAAGGGAGGATTGACAGTCTTTCTGGTGGGTGTATGTAATGAAATCTCTAATGAAGTGTGTATGTTGGTGTATGTTTCTGTGTTGAATACTGCACTGTTGGTCTGGGTGGATGAGTGATGGCATGAAGTTTTTTATTTTGTTTGCAAGTGATTTTGCTAGAATTTTGTAGTCTGTGTTTAATAATGAGATGGGTCTATAGTTTTTCAGCTGTGTTTTGTCTGTGTTGTCTTTAGGTATGAGTGTTATATATGACATGTTGCAAGTGTTTGGGAGTTCTTGTTTGTTAAAAGCTTCTTGGTAGACTTTTAGAAGGAAATTGCCTAGGATAGGAAAGAAGTGTTGGTAGAATTCTACTGTGAGTCCATCTGGTCCTGGTGTTTTGTCTTTTTGCATTTGATTGAGTGCATGTGTTATGTCTGCTAATGTAAGCTCTGTGTCTAGTGTGTCTTTATCTGTGTCTGACAATTTCTTTGTGTATTGTAGGAACCTATTTTGTGTTTGTGTGTTGACGGGTTCTGCTGTATATAGGTCAGTGTAGTACTGTTGGAATGTTTCTAGTATATGTACTGTCTCTGTTTGTGTGTTTCCTTGCATGTCTGTTATTGCTCCTATTTGTCTGTTGCGTTGAATGTTTTGTTCTAATGCAAGGTGTTGTTTATTGGGACTTTCTTCTGATATGTTAGTAAGTTTAGTTCGAAGGAGTGCACCACGGAATGTGTGTTGCTGGTGTTGTTCTAATTGTGATTCTAGTGTGTTTAGGTGTGATGCATTCCTGTCAGTCTGTTTTGGGAGTTGTATTGCTGTCTGTATGATATGTTCTTGTTGAAATCTTTCTTTATGTATGATGGATGCTAACTGTTGTGTTCTACACCGTATTGTATTCTTTAGTAAATCCCAAATTTGTGTTATGTTGTCGGTGGGTGTACTATTAGTGTATGTTAGAATAAGTTGTGTCACATGTTGTAAATAACCTGTGTTTTGGAGTAAGGAGTTATTGAACTTCCAATGTGGTGTTCTTTTTGATGGCCTTGTGTTTGTAGTGTCTGTAGTGATATGTGTTAGTACTGCTTTGTGATCTGTGTATTGTAATGTCTCTTGTAGATGTTTTGTGTGTATTATGTGGTGTGTTGAAGGTGTGTATACTCTATCTAATCTGGCTGATCTATTGTAAGCCCTATTTTTGTGTGTTGTTGCAATGTTATTAGGGTGTCTGTATCGGAAAGCGTCTATTAAATTGTGTAGTGTCTAGAGTATTCTTTAGTATATCCAGTTGATGTATTCCATTTCTGTCATTTCTCCTTAATTGTGTCTTGATTCCTGCTTTGCCTGCCCCTACGATATCCAAATCTGAGAGTACAAAATTGAAATCCCCTGCAAGGATAACATTTTGCCCTCTGTATGTTTGTATAAGTAAGGTGTCTAATTCTTGGTAAAAATTTGGTTGATGATTGTAATTAGGTGGTGCATGTATGTTCACTATGGTGTATGCATGTATAGTGTTTTCTACCTGTATTATGGAGATTCGTCCCTGGTTATCCGTGTGTGTTTTAATTATGTCCCACCTGTCTGATGTCTGCAGAATAGCTGTTCCTGACCCAATTTTGTGTGTGCCTAAACTAAAGCATGAATGTCTGAGGCCTAGCTGTGTGGTGATATGTTGTGCGAATGTTTTTGAACATATATTTGTTTCTTGTAGTAGTATAAAGTCTGGTTTGTGTTTGTTTATTAGTGTGATAATGTGTTGTAATTTTGTACGTATACCACAAATGTTTAAAGTAATAATAACTAAATCACTAGTCATTATAATTTAAGTAAAACAAATGAATGAGATATAATAAGTGTATAGAATCACACGCAAAGTTATTATCCGTGATGAGTACATTTAGGCGAGCAAGTCTGTAGCATCAAAAGTTTGTGTGAGAGGATCATCTTGATCCTCGTTCTTATCACTTGTGTCTGTGTCTACGAAGAGAGTGTCTGGTATGCTGTATGTGTCGTCTTCGTCTTGTACTTGTGTCTCCTCTTGTTGTTCTTGTTCAGTTTCCTTTGTCTTGCCTATAGTGGCTTTGACTTTTTCTTTCTTTGGCAGTGATAAGTCGTCTGTTTCTGTGTCGTCGCTGTGTTTTGACTGCAGTCTTCTGTTAGCCCATGTTCTCTTCTTTGGTTTGCTGACGACTTGAAAACCGTCAGAGTCTTCATTCCTTGGATTGATGTCTTGTGTGTTATTTTCTTGTGTGTTATTTTCTTGTGTGTTGATTTGACTACTGAAGGTTTGTGTCAGTTCAATCTCTCCCTGTGGAGAGGTTTCTCTTTCGAGTGGTGGGAAATCTTCTTGGCTTTGAACACTTACTGCTGCTGCTATTGGTGTCGTCGATTGTCGTCGACTAGGGCATTTATTTGCCCAGTGGTTGTTTTGGCCACACGCTGGACAATTGGTCTTTCTCCCCGGCATCGTGATCAACACTCTGTGGTTATTGTTCGTAATACCGGGAGTGTAGATCCGTATATAATGGGGGACTTCCTTTGTTGGGTTGCAGAGCGCTCCCCACTTGCCAGCCCCATTCTTTATCCTAAAGACCTCAGCCTTGTCGTCTCCTGTAATACTGTGCACCAGTTTTTTTTAACTCCTTGAGGAGCAATCGTGACAGGTAGCCAGTGGATGGTCAGCCTGTCCCTTTCTTTGTCTAGATGTTGTAGTGATATGTCTATCCCTAGACTTGGTAGAGAAAACTTTTTGCCGTGTATCTTGTCATACACGGCTTTCTGAACCTCTGCTGACAGGTGAAAGTACCACCTAGTGGGAACTTCGAACCTATGCAGGTCGACGACTCCCCCAAAAGGTACACCTCCTGGACCAGTTAGGGCACTCATAATAAGTGCAGGTGTTGCTTTAGCAGCCGCCCCGGGACCAGTTATGGAACACACTATCGTTCCGGACTGGTGAAGTAGCTGGACATCGTAGTCATTTATCGAGATCCCGACTTCAGTGATATTCGAATACATATTGAAATTTGTTGTTTCAGGTAATAATTCCGGGGAAATATCCAGAATATCAAAACCAACGAATATCACCACAAAATCCGGAAAAAATACACAATTCAGCAATATGAGATTTAAATTCCACAGGTTGAACACGTAGGAAATTTTGATTGCACTCGTTAACGAACGGAGTCCAACGATTATCTTTTCCTCGCAGAGGAGGCTATTAAAATAGACGCTTAGCAACTCTTTGCTGTCAGATCAATGGGACTATTCCTCGTAAGTGCTAGTTTAAATAAAAGTGCCTTTGAAAAAATTGAATAAAGTGAAAAATAAAAATTGTGTCTCAAATAACTTCGCCATAAGTGCTAGGTTACGGCTTTTTCTGGAAACTTTCCACCATGATTAAATTTTTTTTAATTTAAACTTTTATTGAGTGTTAAAATCGTTGCAAAATGTATTGTTCGTGATTTTACAGAGCGTTGCATGTGGACGTGTAGGTGATATATGCGCAAAAAGTACAACATTTTATACATTTGAACATTTCTTCATTGACATTGTTGTAAGGAAATATTTTAAAGCAACAGCATGATGATAGTGCGCCATTATTATTTCCCCTGCCGCCTCGCTCTCCTGTCAGCTCCAAAACTCCTACCAAGAACCCTCACCACCCCTCGGTGATGATGAACATGGCGGTGCAAAACTGTTAAGTACCAACCGGTAAGGGCGGCAGCAGAAACCACAATCCCAGTATCAAAAAGGTGGGAAAGGGGGGGGGGGTGTGACAGTATATGGATTTACAAAGCCATATATATTAATAATGATTACAATGATAATAATGCAAATAAACAACCAAATACATAAATAATATAATAATGACAAAGAATAAAACTACTATGGGTGATAACAGCAATGTTAACAGCAATGATAATAACAGCAGTAATAATACTAGTTATGGTAAGGATCACATTTTCCAAACATGTGATTCCATTTGCTAAAATTATTATCTTAGGAATGGTGTTTACATGAAATACTTCTATAATAATAATGACAAAGAATAAAAACTCTAAGGGTGATAACAGCAATGCTAATAACAGCAATGATAATGATAGTTATGATAATGATCACATTTTCCAAACATGTGATTCCATTTGCTAAAACGATTTTCTTAGGGATGGTGTTAAACATGGCAGGTACATACAATTGCAACCTGCACTGTTCAATAATATAGTAGGTGTAAAAGGAGTTGGTTATCTTTTTTCTCCTTGCTTATTTTTTATTTTTTGTGGTCTTAATTGTGACATTTTTTCCCTTTTAAAAAAATAAATAAACAAGCATTTGTATCAACATAAATATTTACAATCTCATTGGTTTGGTAAACATCTGTGATTTTGTGTTCATTCATTCAACATTCACTCACTTTTTCCTGTTTCTTTATCTTTTTTCTCCTTGCTTATTTTTTATTTTTTGTGGTCTTAATTGTGACATTTTTTCCCTTTTAAAAAAATAAATAAACAAGCATTTGTATCAACATAAATATTTACAATCTCATTGGTTTGGTAAACATCTGTGATTTTGTGTTCATTCATTCAACATTCACTCACTTTTTCCTGTTTCTTTCTCGCACTCATGTATACTAAATTTGATATCTTAAAGAAGAGTACTTGTGTTTACTCTGGAGATATCTGTGATATTTTGTGTTTATAGCATGGGGAAATACCCATTTGCATGTTTCATTTCTTGAACACATTTACATGTGAAAGGAGGTAACATGGGAGATGATGGTTATATATTAATAATGATAACAGTAATAATAATGCAAATAAACACTAAATACATCAATAATAATAATGACAAAAAGCAAACCACTAAGGGTGATAACAGCAATGATAATAAACAGCAATGATAATAATAGTTATGGTAATGATCACATTTTCCAAACATGTGATTCCATTTGCAAAAATGATTAACTTTGGGATAGTGTTAACATAGCATAGCAGGTACAAACAATTGCAACCTGCAATGTTCAACAATAGTATTAGTAAAGGGAATTGGTTATCTTGATTACCATGATTTAATTTTTTTTAATTTTTTTGGCCATATTACAGGCCTGATAAAAAAATTTATTAGATTTTAATCAAACTTTGCAATTATTACCATGATGTAATTGTTTTTTTTTTTTTTTTTTTTGGTTCGGCGGTCACCCCAGACTAGCTGGTAACCCCGCCTCCCCTTTTTTTGGCGTGGACCCTTAGTCCCACTGTGAGCTATTGCCCACAGTGGTCCACCGGGCCCACCTTTAAAGTGATGCTATGTGATCACCCCGGCTCCCGACCAGACCAGGCGCACTACTGTGGGGGGTGCAGCAATTGCGTCCGATCCTAGCCAAAAGACCGAGAACGATCATCCAAAAGGCCGAGATTTAATTTTTTTTTTTTTTTTTTTTTACATTAGCCAAGTTTCTTTTTTTTTTTTATTAGCCAAGAAAAGATGACAAGTAAATAAGATTGTCCATATATTCCTTGCTTTGTTCTACACTTTATTTAACTCTGGATACATAAATAATTACATTGAAGTACACATAATTTGAATGCTGAAATATTAACTCATTGATTGCTTACAGCCACTGCCTGTGTCACAGTAACCACTGTCTGTAACTTTTACAACCACAAGATATAATCACTCAAGAAAATAAATATTTCCGTTGATATGTTTTAAAATTCTGACCAACTGATTGATTAACAAGAATCAATATCATTGATCTTGTGGGACATACCTACATGTCTTTTCAGCCATTTCTGTTATTGCCTGTAGCCTTTTGGAGAAACAGAGGGGCAGCTTCAACTAGAACTGCTGCTGGCCACAGAAATAAAGATGTAACAAGATGATTTAGGACAGCACACACAAGTGTCAAGTATGTCATTGTCAAGAGACGCCATGATGAGGACGTCAAGACGCAATCTGGCCACGAAAATAAAAAAAATTTTCTTGTGCAATAATCCACCTAGCAAGTCCAATAGTCTAGCTTGTGCACTATTCTAACTAGCATGTCCAATAGTCTAGTTTGTGCACTAATCCACCTAGCAAGTCTAGCTTGTGCACTATTCTAACTAGCAAGTCCAATAGTCTAGCTTGTGCAGTATTCCACATAGCAAGTCTAATAGTCTAGCTTGTGCACTATTCTAACTAGCAAGTCCAATAGTCTAGCTTGTGCACTAATCTACCTAGCAAACCCACTAGTCTTTTATTCTAAGTCTACCATGTCTATCTAGAATATACACTAGTCTGGGATAGCAGCTGTGGAGCTGTACACGCAGAAGAAAAAATTCTAAAAATGCTGGGAATTGAACCCAAACCATTGTTTTGGCAGGCATGGGCACTAACCACCTTACCACAGTGACTGAGCATTTTATAATTAATATGTTAATAATCTAAATAGGTGGACAGAATAAATCAATAGCACATGACTGATGTGATTTGTCAGCAGTTATGTTTAGAGATCAAAATGTGCTGGAAATGAAATCTGACATTCACCTATTTGCAGTGCTTTTTCTCAGGGCTCAATTGGATCTATCAAGCTAAGGCTTGAATGTCAACAATCACCCTGTGGTGCCCAGCATAGTGCCAATTTGATTAACTAACTGTTGGATGCATGTTGACAACTGCACTTTGTAAGCCTAGTTGTGCAGTTAACACGGTCTTGTTTTCCAGCCTACAATATTCTGCTGACCAAACATTATTTCCTTTTGTTACTTTTATAGCTACAAGCAACAGGAAAGAGCTAAATAAGTTATGACCAATATGTAACACCATACATTTACATTGTCACCACCTGTACACATTATGTTCAAACTGCTAATTAAATATTGAGTAAACTGAGAACCAGCAGAACAGAACTTCCTACGATCACATTCTAGCCAATCTGTAACAATGTTGGCTAATGTGCAGAATTCCGTATTTAAAAAATGCTGGTGAATTTTCAGTAATTTTGACCAATCGTCAAACCTATTACTACAAATATTATTACCCACCTACAGAATTCCCTGTGAGTAAACTCTGACCAAACTACAGAATTTCTTGTAAGCTATTTCTGCAAACAAGAAAGTAATGACTGCAAAACCATATTTTAAAACAAAACAAATTGACAAACAATTCTGAAATAATTAAACTGAGTACATCATATTACAAAAATACCACCTTCTTGTTCCAAGTTCACAGTATTAAGAAATGGTCCAAGAGGCGTGTTCAAAAAACAAATTACAAACTTCTCTGATGTTTCCTTGTGTCTACAGTCACTGAGGCAACAACTCCCAACATTCCTTTCCCATAAATATTCACCAACATGGTTAAAACATGACCAACTTCCCATTCCAATTTCACATTCGTCTCACCGCTCTAGGAAGTTAATTTACAAACACTTCATTTGCTCTTCACCCTCAACTGGGGTAGAGGCCTGAAGCAACTCACTCAAAGCCGTCTTATCCTGAGCTATCTCATGCAGCTCCGCCCATGTCCTCCCTATAGCATTCATTTCTGTCTCTACTTCTCTTCTCTAGGTGTTGTTGGGTCTTCTATTTCTTTTACCTTGTACAAATACTACACACCAATAATTTATTTTCATTTAAAACTGGCATGTTTTCAACATTCCCCAGAATTTCAAAAGCACAAATTTTACTTCCCATTATGCCTTACTTTATTATTCCTCTGTTAAATACATTCTAAATTTTTTGTAACCATTTCCCAAACTATGTCCCTAAAATTCAGTGACCCCCTCATAAAGCTACATAACAGCAGAACCTGATAAGTTTGACATTGAGCATTACATGGTCTGAAACTTGGTCCAAAAAAAAAAAAGGTATCTCCCAACACCAAAAACTTCTGCTTGTTATGCTCTCCATACAGCAAGCAGTTAGAACAATATAACATTTTGTAGGAAAAATGTTAACACTGAAAATACACAATATGACCTGAAAAACTAAATCAGCAAGCTTAATCTTCATGCTATAATCCGGAGGGCAAAACCCATCTACATACAACAAGCTGTGACACAAGTTACAGGGGGGAAATTAACTTATTTATACACAGAAGCCTAAGCGAAGATTTTAAAAAATGGCAAAAATTAGTTCTTGTTACACAGAACAAAAACCAGCAACACCCAAAGAAATCAATTATATAACAAACAATACATAGGAACATTATTACCCAACAATATAAGTCTACAATATAAGACACATGAGTATGAATGATAACAGCACTGTACACATTCATTACAAATAAAGGCTGCCTTGGTGGTGCTATATTTGCAGTGAAAACTGCAAATATAGCAAATATTCCCTGTATATTATTTAAACAATCAATCAATCAATCAATCATGAGCCATGCGGGATAGCGTTGGCGGTCATGACTCGCCATTTCACTCGATCACCAGTGTCGTGGATCAGCTCAGTGTTCCTATCTCATCCATGCCATGTGGCCAAGCCATCCAGGTATTTTCCTCTCGGTCTGTACCCTTCGATCTTGCCAGTTGTCATCAAACACCGATCATACCTTCCCCAAGTCTTGATTGGCCTATACAAATATGGGACTAGAACCATGTTTCCATATGTCTCAAGGCATGAACAAGAATCCTCAACTTTTTATAGTGTGAAGGATCGTTTCCTGTGATATTAAAAAAAGAAAGATATTTGTCATTCAATTTCTGTCTGTGTGAAGTTTATTACCGCCGTGGCTTATCATAGTTAAGGAGTTAAAACAAAAAATTCCGGGCTGTGAATAAAGTAGGGAATTGTTAAAACCAAACTCATTTATATTTACAAGAATCACTGAAGCAGTATGAAAACTTCAGCTTCCTTAGAATTCAAGTTCACACAATGTGGTCACTTGGCTTCGGATTGCTAAAAAGAACATGTACATGTGAGAAAAGGAGATTTAATTTTTTAAAAAAACAAACTTTTATTGAGTGTTAAAGTGGTTGCGAATTGTATTGTTCGTGTTTTTACAGAGCGTTGCATGTGGACGTGTAGGTGACATATGCGCAAAAATACAAATATTTTATACATTTAAACATTCCTCCATTGACATTGTTGTAAGGAAATATTTTAAATCAACAGCGTGATGGTAGTGGGCTGTTATTATTTCCCCTGCCGCCCCGCTCTCCTGTCAGCTCCAAAACTCCTACCAAGTACCATCACCACTCTGCGGTGATGATAAACATGGCGGTGCAAAAACTGTTTAGAACCAAACGGTGAGGGTGGCAGCAGAGACAACAATCACAATATCAAAAAGGTGGGAAAGGGGGATGTGACAGTATACGCGTTTACAAAGCCATATATATTAATAGTGATTACAATGATAATAGTGCAAATAACAACCAAATACATAAATAATATAATAATGACAAGGAATAACACTGCTAAGTGCTAAGGGTGATAGTGATAGTCTCAATGATAATAATAGTTCTAACATGTGATTCCATGTGCTAAATTGATTATCTTAGGAATGGTGTTTACATGAAATACATCTTATAATAATAATGACAAAGAATAAAACTACTAAGGGTGATAACAGCAATGCTAAAAAACACAATGATAAAATTAGTTTTGATAATGATCACATTTTCCAAACATGTGATTCCATTTGCTAAAATGATTTTCTTAGAAATGGTGTTAAAATATGGCAGGTACCTACAATAACAATTGCATCCTGCACTGTTCAATAATATAGTAGGTGTAAAAAGGAGTTGGTTATCTTTTTTTTCTCCTTGCTTATTTTTTTTTTTTTATTATACATATACTTGCAACATGCAATGTTCAATAATAGTAGAAGTAAAAGGAGTTGGTTATCTTTTTCTCCTTGCTTATTTTTTTTTTTTTGGTCTTATTTGTAAGGGTTCATTCATTTTTTTCCCTTCCTCTTTTTTTTTTTTTTTTAACTTATTGTAGAAAGTAAACAAGCATCAGTATTAGCACAAATTTTTACAATCTTTACATTTTTGTTTCCCTTGCCACCCTCTCACCAATTTGGTTCCACTCCACCAATGCCATTACCCCCCTCTCTGGGCAATGATGGTAAAGGCAGGATAAATATTTGAACCAAACCGGTGTGGGTATCAGCAAAGGCAGCAACAAACCATGAGCAAGGGGAGGGGGGCGCATTGGAAAGGGGTTTTGGTTTATTACTAATGATGATAATAATAATAATGACAGGAGGAGACATACTGAGGGTAATAACAGCAATTATAAAAAAAACAGCAATGGTAATAATAGTTATGAAAATGATAAACATTTTTACAATATGTGATTCCATTTGCTAGGATGATTTTCTTTGTAATGGTGTTAAACATAGCCTAGCAGGTACATACACATGCAAACTGCAGTTTTTAATAATACTTGGAGTAAAGGAGTGGGTTATATTTTCCTCCTTGTTTTTTTTCCCTAAATGTAGGGGTTCATTCATATTTCCCTCTTTGCTCTCTCTTTCTTTTTTTTAAATAAAAATTAACCAAACATTTGTATTTGCATAAGTTTTTACAGTATCATTGGTTTGATAACCATATGTGTTTTTGTATTTATTCATTCATTCAACACTCACTCACATGATTCAAAGGGGGTGACTAAGAGAAAGGGAAATCTTTACATTTTTGTTTCCCGCGCTACCCTCCCACCAATTGTTCAATTCCATCAATGCTCTCCTGACCACCCTAGTAATGATGGCACAGGCAGGACAAAAGTTTGAACCAACCAGTGGGGTTAGTAGCAAAGGCAACAAACTGTAAGCAAAGGGGGGGGGGGGGGGGCACGGGGGAGATGAAATTGTAAAATAATAATGATGATATCAATAATACTTATAACATTAATGATACTAAGGATAGTAAAGGTAGAATAAAGATAGTCATAATAATAATGATGATAATCATTATAATAACAATAATAATAAATAATAATAATAATAATAATAATGATAATAGTATAACAAATATGTGAGTTTATTTACTAAAGTGATAATCTTAGTAGTGGTGGTAGTATAGCACAACAAGTGCATTTAAAGCAAAACATTCCATAAATAGTACATTGGAATGGGAGGAGTTAAATTTTCTTTTCTCCTTTTTTCTTTTCCCCCTTGTCTATAAGGGTGAAACCATCATTTTGAAACAAATAAAACAAGCATTTATACTTCCACTATTCTTTACATAAGGGATTTTCCATTGGTATTTTGACCATATGTGATCTATTTAATCATCCACTCACCATTCATTCACAGTTTCTTCTTTCTTTCTCTCACTCATGTATACCAAAATTACCAAACAATTTCCAAAATTGCCAGAGTTGGTATACCATTTATACCAACTCTGGAAAGAGTTGTGATATTTTGTGCGTGTACATAAATGATATTAAGTGTGTGTTATATGTGCGGTGTTTGTATCTGGCAAAATTTCTGCAGGTCCATATAAGTTGTCTGTATTAAGAAAGTGCTACAAGTAGTTTTGTATGTATGTCCTTAGATGTCATTGGTATAGTATTGAGAAAAATTGCTTTATATATGTCGGTTTGTTTGCCTGTGTGTGTTTGTATGAGGTGTTTGAGTGTTGCGCGTGTGGCAGTAATTGTTGGACATGTATAATAAATGTGTTCCTCTGTCTCTTGTGTGTTGTTTCTACATAATTGACATTGTTTGGATATGTATGCTTCTACCTGTGTTGTGGGGGTCATACTGTATAACAGTCTATATGTGATCTCCCTAGCTTTTGGTGTTATGTGTTTGTTGTGTAGGTTTGAAAAGGTGCATGTGAAGTCAGTCATGAAGTATTTGTGTCCTCTTTTAATCCTAAGTCTTAGTGATGGTGCTTGTTCTCTAACTAAATGTTTGTATATTGTGTGTGTTGTTTGCTGTATTAACTGTTCATGTCCTTTTATTGCCTGTATGCATGTCTGATAGAATGTTGGCAGTCTTCCCTGGTAGTGTGCAGTTGCATTGTTAAGAGGTGTGAGATGTTTGATGTTGTGGCCTATGTAGTATAGTGCTAGTCTGTTCTGTTCTGGGTGTCTGATGATTTTACCTATGTGACTGATTCTAAGTGACAGTATTTTTGTCTGGATGTCCTGTAGTGAAATCCCGCCTTGTTTCCTGTCTTGTATGAGAGTTTTGTGTTGAATGCTGTGTATTGTGTTGGTGAAGATGAAGCGTCTGATTTGTTTGTTTATGTTTGTGACGGTCTGTTTGGGAGGGTCCAGTACTGTTGCTAAATATATTATTTTGGGTAATATGTATGTGTTGACTATTGTGCTTCTACCAAATATTGTGGATGTCTTGTACCTATACCTGTGTAACATGTCTGTGATCTGTTCGGTCAGTGCGTGCCATGTCTGTCTGTGTGTTTCTGTGGGATCACATGGAAATGTGATCCCATACAGCTTCATGGTGTCTATGTGTTTCAGATCTGGAGGGAAATCAGCCTTTTGTTTCCACTTTCCCAGGCCCATTATCTGTGATTTCTGTACATTAATTTTGGCTCCACTGCCTTTTCCAAAATGGGTAAAGGTGTGGAGTATATTCCTTATTGATGTGTTGCTGGTGGGAAAGAAGGCAGTGTCATCTGCATAGGCGATGAGCTTCTGCTCTCCTATCCCATGCAGGAAGGTTCCTTTAATACTAGTGTCTTGCCTTATCTTCTCTAATAAAGGTTCTAGGGTGAGCACATACAGGAGTGGTGATAAGGGACATCCCTGTCTTACAGATCTCGTGAGCCTGAAGCTAGCTGTCAGTGAATGGTTCACCAACACTCTGCTCTCAGGATATTTGTATAAGATCTGTATCCACTGCCTGTAGTACTCTCCTATGTTACAGTGTTCTAGTGTCCTATGCAGGTAAGTGTGGGAAATTCTGTCGAAGGCTTTCTCTTGATCCAAGGATAAGATGGAGGATGGACAGTCTTTTCCATGTGTGTAGTTGATAATGTCTCTAATGAGGTGTGTGTGGTTGTGTATATTTCTGTCTTTGACACTGCACTGTTGGTCTGGGTGTATTAGTGTTGGCATGAAAGGTTTAAGTTTGTTGGTGAGTGATTTGGCGAGTATCTTGTAGTCTGTGTTGAGTAAGGAAATTGGTCTGTAGTTCTTCAGTTGTGTTTTGTCAGTTTTATCCTTGCATATGAGTGTAATGTAAGACATGTTGCAGCTGTCCGGAAGATTTTTTTTTGTCAAAGGCTTCCTGATAGACTTTGAGGAGAAGATTGCCTAGAATAGGAAAGAAGTGTTGGTAGAATTCTACTGTCAAACCGTCTGGTCCTGGAGTTTTGTCTTTGTTTAGTGTGCTTAGTGCCTGTGTTATGTCTGTCAGTGTCAGTTCTGTGTCCAGTGTGTCTTTGTCTGTGTCAGATAATTTCTTTGTGTACTGTAAGAAGTTGTCTTGTATCTGTGTGTCGACTGTCTCTGCTGTGAATAGTTGTGTGTAGTGTTGTTGGAAAGCAGTCTCTATGTGTGGTGTTTCTGTCTGCATGTTTCCTTGCATGTCTGATATTTTGCTTATTTGTCTGTTACGTTGTACATTCTGTTCTATTGCCTAAATATTGCCTCGTAGCTGACTCTTGTGTAATTGTGTTGAGTTTTGTTCTGAGAAGAGCACCCAGATATCTGTGTTGTTGGTGTTCTTCTAGTTGTGCTTCTAATGTGTGTAAGTGATGTGCATCTCTGTCTGTTTGTTTTGTTAGTCGTATGGCTGTCTGTATGATGCGCTCCTGTCTTAGTCTGTCTTTGTGGATCATGGTTGCTAGATGTTGTGTTCTGCTTCGTATGGTGTTTTTCAATAAGTCCCAGTATTGTGTGATGTTCTCAGTCGGTATATTGTCTGTGTACGTGTGTATGAGCTGTGTCATATATTTTACATATTCTGAGTGTTCCAATAGTGAATTATTGTACTTCCAGTGAGGTGACCTTTTGTTTGGCTGCGTGTTTGTGCTGTTTGTGCTGATGTGTACTAGTATTGCTTTGTGGTCTGTGTAATCTAATGTTTCCCGTAGGTGTTTGGTTTGTATGATGTGATGTGTTGCGGGCGTATAAATCCGGTCTAATCTAGATGATCTGTTGTGTGTTTTGTTTGTGTATGTCGTTTCTCTACTGTCGGGGTGTGTATGCCTGAATGCGTCTGTGAGGTTGTGTGTATCGATGATATTTCGTAGTGTGTCAAGTTGATGTAAGCTGTCCCTGCCGGCTCTCCTCAGCTGTGTTCTCACCTCCCCACCCACCACGTCTAAATCTTCAAGAACACAATTGTAATCACCGGCAAGAACAATATTTTGTCCCCTGTATGTCTGTGTTAGTAAGTCGTCTAAATGTTCATAAAATAGAGGTTGATAATTGTAGTTAGGTGGTGCGTGTATGTTGACTATGACAAATGAGTGTGTGTCGTTTTTAACTTGAACTGTGGAAATTCTACCATGTGGGTCTGTGTGTGTTCTAAAATAGTCCACGTGTCGGAAATTTGGAGAATGGCTGTCCCTGACCCTACGTTATGTTTGGCCAAACTGAAACACGAATTTCTTAATCCTAACGTGTTACAAGTTCTGCTGCTTGAAAGTCTGTTTTAATGTTTGTTTCTTGTAGTAAAATAAAATCGGGTTTGTGTTTGTGTATGAGTGTGACTATATGTTGTAATTTCATTTTCATACCACGAATATTCAAACTAATTAAACATAAGTTGTCTGCCATTTTTAAAATTAAAATTAAACAACATGGTGGTTAATTTAAGTGATTACCTTTATCTTTTCTGTGGTAATTCAAATGCTGGGTCGTGTCTTCGGTTGTGATAATATGTTTGTGGTCTTCGTTCTCCTCGTGGTCTTCGTCGGTGTCTTCGTCAGTGTTGATAAAAGTGGTCCTTCATTGTCGCTGTTTTCATTTTGTTTTGTAGCAGCTTTCTTGCATGGTTTGGAAGGGAGAAGGGGAAGATCTTCCTCCTCTTCTCTTATGTCTTTGTTGTTTGAGGAATTTCTTCTCTCTGTCCCACTGTCTTTTTCTGCCGTAGTGGACGGTTTTGAAACCGTCGTCGTTGGTTTCTTGTGAAATTGTTTTTGTTTGGGTTTCTAGCGGCTGTCTCCGTGGTCACCGGTCTGCCAGTTACCTCGACGTCATCTTGGACAGCGTTGTTTTTCTGTGTGTCGGCCTTACCGGTGATTGCCGGGAAATCCTCTTGTGTTGGTTCAGAAGTTTTCTTGTTATTGTCTTTCTTCTGCCGCCTTGTCGGGCATTTGTTTGACCAGTGGTCGTCTTGGCTGCAAAATGGACATTGGGTCCGGCGACCTGGTATAGTGAAAAGTATGCGGTGGTCGCCTGTTATTTTCCCTGGCGCCGTGATCTTTGCGTAGTGCGGCACCGGTTTTGTGGGGGTGCACAGCACGCCCCACTTGCCGCCACCGTATTGGATTCTGAAGACTTCCGCGTTTTCGTCTCCAATTGTCTTTTCGACTATGAACTTTACTCCCTGTGGAGAAATAGTGTTGGGGAGCCAATGAATCGTAACTCGGTCCCTTTCTCGTTCCAAGTGCTCTATTGATAGCTCCAGTCCCTCCGCCGGCAGCTTAACTGTTTTGCCATGAAGGCCTTTGTACACTGCCACATGGGCCGCCTGGGTTAGGTTTACATACCACCGAGTAGGTACTTCATACCTGTATACGTCAAAAGGAGATTTATTTATTTATTTATTTTTTCCCCTTCCAACTTTTATTTCATACAAAGCAATGTGTATTTACAAGTTTTAGTGTGTGTTTCTTTTGTTTGTGTATATTACAGAGCGTTGCCGTTTGTTAGTGTTAAGTGTGACATTGTGAATACAACATATACATACATATATACAGTTATGTTAATATGACATTTGTGGCATAGTGCATGTAGATACACATTCCTTGCATATGCTTCACTTCCACTTCCGCAAGCAGAATGCATGAAACACCTGTCCATCTCTCCCTCTCTCCTCTCTCTCTCTCTCTCTCTCTCTCTCTCTCTCTCTCTCTCTATCTCTCTCTCACATACACACAAACACACACACACACACACACACACACACACACACACACACAATCTCATGCTTTCTGGAGACCGCAGTACATTTAAATGCCCCGCGCTTGGACAATAAACTTTAAACTATCATTTCCATTAAAATGTGGCTTCCTTGTAATTTCTGGGTCACTAAGCTCCCGAGGCGAAGGCCGTTGGTGTTGTTGCCTGATGACAAATTTCAGGGTGACGCTCTAGTCCATGATGTCTTGTTTGGGGGACAAGAATCAGGGATTTACTACTAGCAATTAGGGTCCATGGTCTGTCCCCAGGGAGATAATTGGTCCAAAATTGTGATAGTGTCTGGATTTTATATACAATGGGAAGGACTTAAAACTTGGCCACTAAAAGCCACCTTAGCTTACTGGGTACTTAAAGGGCTCATCGAATTTGTTTATACATGGTGGTGCATATTTTTCTTTTGAAACATATCATTACCGTATAACATCATTTTAATACTTAAGATACCGACTTGGTTTAAAGACTGCTACACGCACACACGCACGCGCGCGTGCGCGCACACACACACACTCGTACACAATCGCGTGCAAATTCATGCATCACACACGCACAAACACCTGCATCCACACACAGACGCATACATATGTTGCTGCCAACGGCACAGACACCCATCCACAATATATTTCATGTTGCACATTCAAATATAATAATGGGAAAATTAATAATAAAAGTAGCAGTAATAATAATAATAGTAGTAGTAATAATAATAATAATAATAATAATAATAATAATAATAATAATAATAATAATAATAATAATAATAATATAATTGTAAGATTATTAATACCATCAATAAATACATTTACAGTTGTAGTATCCTTTATTTAAAACAAGTTATTTGCTTCTTCTGTAATATGTGCTGTCTTCAGCCAAATATTTTACGAGATTCGCATTTGTGGGGCTAGGATTAGAATGTTTGCGACTTTTTGTTGATAAAGTTGTTGGACAATTTCTTTGTTGATTGTTCTGTAATTGTATAGTGTTTGTTTCTTAATGTCCATATAAGATTTCTGTACTCTGCCAATAGAACAAGTAGCTTTGTGTGGGTGTCGTTTGTGGAGTAAGGAATGGAATTTATCATTATTGCTTTGTAAACATCTGTTCTTTGTTTCAAATGAGTGTTTAGGATGTTTTGTAGGAGATTTCTTGTTGGCATGATTGTGTTGCATTCGTAATAGATGTGCTCTTCTGATTCTTGGACGTTCCGTCTACAAAGCTGACACTGTAGTATTTGTTTAGTTATTTTTGCTGTTCTCTCTGTTGTTGGGGTCATGCTGTAAACAAGCCTATATGTAATTTCCCTTGCTTTTGGAGTAATCTGCTTGTTGTGAATATTTGAGAAAATTTCGGTATAATCTTTTATGAAATATCTATGTCCTCTTTTAATTCTGAGATGTACCGGAGTTGCTTGTAATTTAACTAAATGCCTGTAGATTGTATGTGTTTTCTTGTGTAGTAATTTGTCATGTCCTTTAATGGCTGAAATACATGTTTTGTAGAACGTTGGGAGAGTGCCAAAATAATGTGAGGATGTATTCCTAATAGGTTTTAAAGAAGATAGCCTAATTCCAATGTAATAGTGTGCTAAATGGTGTTTTTCTGGGTGTTGTAGGATTTCACCTACGTGTTTGATCCTAAGTGATTGTATTTTGGTTGTTATGTCTTGGAGGGCGATACCTCCATCTTTTTTGTCTTGCATGAGTGTAGTATGTTTGATACTGTAGATGGTGCTGCCAAACACAAAGCGTCTAATCTCTTTGTTTATGTTTGTGACAGTTTGACGTGGGGGATCTAGGACTGTGCACAGATATAGTATTTTTGGAATTATATATGTATTAACAATGGTACTTCTACCAAATATGGTAGTTGTTTTGTATTTGTATCTCTGTAACATATCTGTTATTTTCTTCTCTAGATTTTGCCAAGTGTCTTTGTGTGTCTGATTTGGTTGACATGGGAAGACGATTCCGTACTACTTTTATAAGATTGTTTGATGTTAAGTCAAATGGAAAATCCCTTATTTTTCCATTTGCCTAAGCCCATTATAGTAGATTTTTGGACGTTTAATTTTGCCCCACTCCCTTTGCCGAAAAACGAGAACGTCTCCAAAATGATCCGTACAGATTTTTCAGTGGTCGGAAAGAAAATTGTATCGTCCGCATAAGCACGCAGCTTTTGTTCACCCTTCCCTGGTATGAACGTACCCCTGACATTGTCGTCCTGTCGTATCTTTTCTAGAAGTGGCTCTAGAGCGACAACGTACAATAAAGGGGGCAAGGGACATCCCTGTCTCACTGACCTAGTCAACCTGAAAGAATTGGTTAGGGTATGGTTTAATAGAATCCGACTTTCCGGTTTCAAATATAAAATTTTGAACCATGTCCGAAAATAATTTCCCACGTTGCAGTGTGAGAGAGTTTTGTGGAGGTATGAGTGAGATATTCTGTCGAATGCTTTTTCTTGATCTAAAGAGAGAATTGAGGACTGACAGTTTTTCAGATGTGTGTAGTTGATGATGTCCCTTATGAAGTGTGTGTGTTGCTGGATATTCCGGTGTTGCACACTACATTGCTGGTCTTCATGAATGAGAGATGCCATTACTGGTTTCAATTTATTCGTCAAAGTCTTTGTTAAAATCTTGTAGTCTACGTTTAAAAGCGAGATAGGTCTGTAACTCTTTAAAAGTGTCTTGTCAGTGTTCTCCTTCGGAATAAGAGTGGTGTAAGACGTGTTGAAACTGGATGGGAGTTCATGTTTGTGGAAAGATTCAGAGAATAGTGCTAGTAAAAGGGGACCTAGAAGAGGAAAGAAAAACTGATAGAATTCAGCAGTAATACCGTCAGGGCCAGGCGATTTGCCCTTCTGCATTCCATGAACCGCTTGTGTTATATCTGTTAGTGTTAATTCAGTATCTAGTGTTAGTTTCTGTTCCTCTGTGAGTTCTTTTGTGAATTTCATAAAGTGTTCTTGCACGTTCGCCTGTGTGTTTTCCTCTGTATAAAGGTTCCTGTATTAATCTTCAAAGGCTATGGCTATTTGTTGTGGCTCGACTTTTATATTTCCTTCCCTGTCAATTATCTGGCCTATTTGTCTGCTGCGCTGTATGTTTTGTTCTAAAGCTAGGTATTGTTTACTCGGTATCTCTTGTGTTATAGTTTGTAACTTTATTCGCAGTAAAGCCCCCTGAAATCGATGATGTCTGTGGAGATCTAATTCTTCCTGTAATGCTATGATGTGTGGTGAATTTTTGTCTGTCTGTAGTAAGAGCTTAATTGCATTTTCCAATACTTTTTCTTGTTGTAGTTTTTGCTTGTGTATTACTGCTGCTAGTGTTTGTGTTCTCTCTCGTATAGTTGGTTAAGTGTTTCCCAGAGTTCTCGCGCTTTACCCTCCGGTATATCGCTTGTGTATGTGAGGATCAGTTTCGTTATGCAATCTACATAGTCCTGATTTTGTAAAAGTGTGCAGTTCAGTTTCCAATGGGGAGATCTTCTAAGGTGTGGTGTTGCTTGTACTGTGTTTATTGTTGCAACTACCGCCTTATGATCTGTGAAGTTCAGTGTGTCCTGTAAATGCTTGACTTATGTTATATGATGTGTTATGGGCGCATACATTCTATCTAATCGCGCTGCTCTGTTATGCGCATTGTTTGTGTGTGTTGTATCTGTTCCATGGGGGGTGCATCTGCCTGTATGCGTCTGTTAGCCCATGGATATCTAAAATTGTTTGCAATGTGTCTAATTGATGTTCCTCCTCCCCTGTTGTGTTTCTAACTTGCATTCTTACATCTCCATTTATAAGGTCATGCGCCGAAAGTACGCAATTAAAATCACCCCCTAGAATGATGTTGTGACCCCGATATGAGCGTGATAATAAATTTCCCAGTGTTTGGTAGAAGAGCGGCTGATTTCTGTAGTCAGGCGGTGCGTGTATGTTGACAATTGTGTATTTATTTATGTTATTTCTCACCTGTACTATAGCTATCCTAACCCTGACAGTCCGCGCCCTAAAAGAAGATTTAATTTTTTTTTTTTTTTTTTTAAATATAATTTCTTTAGGAAATTAGAGTGGACTATAACATCGTCGGCGGTACAGCCTGCACCAGTTTTATCCAGTTCCACATGAGGCTCGCCAATGCTCATAGGAATTCGGAACTGGGTAGGATCTTCCGACTCCAACACTTGTAGTAGCTCATCATCTGTTACATCTTTTGGTTCTGGTACATCTTCTGAGTGACAAATGTTTATGAAAACTTTCTCTCCGGTATCTGTTCGTGTTTTCATACAAAAACCGTTTGTAGCAATAGGTTTTTAAACAAAGCATCTGAGAATGGATTCTCCTGATTTTCTAAATTAAGGAACTGTTCATCCATGTTTAGCTGGTAAATAATAAAATGAATGTATCGCTCCACTAAAGTGTCCCCAACGATCGTCTATTTAATGGGCGAAGGATTTATACGTTGTGAAGAGAAACCAGAGTAAGAATGTCAGGTCGACCATTGAGGGGAAGTCGCTTAACATCGTGCACGGAGCTTGCAGTGTTGAAACATTGTATATATTGCATTAACAAGTACATTATAATCAATTTTAGCAGTAAATGTATTCATACTTTAGGATATTAAATTATCATGTTAACTGTTAATAGGTAGTGTCATTAAATTAAAGATTTAACAACTGATGTAACTAATTGCTTCTTTAGAAAAAAGTTGGCGAATTATGTCCCTTGCAAACTATAAAATGAATATTATGTTCCCGTGAAAAGGAGGTATTTGTTTCCCCTTGTAACAACACATGTCTTCAATTATAGGAGGCTGCAGGAAAATACGGTTAAAGACAAATTCAATCAAGAAATCAAAAATCTACATAAGAACATCCCTGATTACCACTCAAGCGTAGATAAGGAATGGACATGTTTCAAAGCTGCCATGCTCGACACACTGGAAAATAAATGTGGAACAAAGAAAGTAGTAAATATGAAAAGAGCGCTTCAGAAATACCAAAAGGCAAGGACAGAAGAGAATTTTGAAAAATACAAGAAATTCAGAAACGAAGCAAACAGAGCAGTAAAACATGCAAAACAAAAGGAGTGGAAAAGATTCTGTCAAACACTCAGTCCAGATACACCAATCACAAAGGTGTGGAAATAAAAAGGAAATAAAAAGACCAGCAAAATCACAACCATCAAAAGCACGAAACTAGCAGTAACAGACCAGGACAAAGCCAAAGTGTTTGGAGATTACTTCCACGAAGTCTGCTCTAACAAAAGACTAGGAAGCAAAGAAAGACATAGAAGGGAGGAACTGACACAAGAGTTAAAAGTCACAACTAGGGGTGTACCGGATTTCGGCTCCGGCTCCGGCAAATCCGGAATCCGGCCATTTTTACAAATCCGGCTTCGGCTCCGGCTCCGGTCCAGTTGTGCCGGATTTAGGCCGGATTTGTGTTGCCTAGTCACGTGAATTTTCTGTACATGTTTCATGAGGCCACGTCGAATTTTAGGCAATAGCACAGTAGCACTTCCGGTTTACTATTTCTCGCTGATGTAAATAAGAATTTTAGGGAAAAAAAACACTCATTTTGAATTTTAATGGTGCATTACTTCATGAGTTTGTGGGACTTGAATATTTATTTTCGTAAATTTCTTTGGTCTTGCCCATAAAATAAAATGGCATCAAAATCTAAGTCATACAGCGCCGTTTGGGATTACTTCAAGGTTAAAGACGATGATTCAGCGAAGGTAATATGTAAGTTGTGTGACAAACAGTTATCGCGTGGACGATCAGATCGCCCCAAAGACTTCTCAACATCATCAATGCAGACCCATTTGCGATCGATGCACAAGAAAAGCTATGACGAAATGATGGAAAAGAAAGCATCACTGAAGGCCAGTGTATTGGCGACCACATCTATGATGAATCTGGGACCGTGTTTGCACAAAGCAAGCAGCAGTACCCAGCAGTCAATTGTGCAGGCATGGGACCGGGCCAAAATTTGGGACATCAACAGTCCCAATGCTAAACGCATTCATGCTGCCGTAGCCCGAATGATAGCCATAGATATGGAGCCTTTTCAAGTAGTGGAACGACCAGGTTTCAGAAAGTTGATGCATACAATGGAAAAAAGGTATGAATTGCCTTCAAGAAAGTACTTTGCTGAACATATCATTCCTGACATGTGTAAACGTCTGAAGGTAAAAATTGCAGCAATGATATCTGACACTGATTACATATCATTCACAACAGATACGTGGACAGCTGAACACACCACTCAGTCATTTATGGGCCTCACTGGCCATTGGTTAACAGACTCCTTCGTTCTCCGCAGTGTAGTCTTCCATTGTACTGCATGTGATGAACATCACACGGCCACAAACTTGCTTGCACATTTTGAAATGATGCTGGATGAGTGGTCAATTGCACGTGAGAAGTGCCATGTTGTTGTGAGAGACAATGCATTCAACATTGCCAAATGCTTTCGTGATGGCAGCTATTCAAGTGTTGGATGTTTTGCACACACACTGCAGCTGTGTGTGCGTGATGGTCTTTTGAGTCAAAAGTATGTTGCTGGCATCATCAGTACTGGAAGAAAATTGGTAGGACATTTCAAACACTCTTCTTCAGCAACCAGTCGTTTGCATGAACTTCAAAATGAATTAAACCTACCACAACATCAGCTTATCCAGGACGTGACAACACGATGGAACTCAACGTTCTATATGTTACGACGTCTGTTAGAACAACGGCGCAGCATCAGCCTGTACTGTGTTGAAAATTTTGAAATTGATTCGGTAACTGGGCTAACGGCACAACAGTGGGCAGTCACGGAGAATGTGGTAGCTACTTTGGCACCATTTGAAGAAATCACACGTGAAATAAGTGCAGCTCAGGCATCAATATCAGTTGTGATCCCATTAGTGAAAACACTCATGGCTTTCCTCCAGAAAGAAGGTAGTGATGCTGGGATCAAAACTATGAAAGCAGCCCTGCTTGAAGCTGTTAGCAGCAGATTTGCGGACATTGAATCCAACAGTATTTACACCTGTGCCACACTACTGGATCCTTGATTCAAGCTGTGCTTCTTCTCCGAACGTGGTAGAAGTGATGCACGAGCCCATCTGCTGTTAGCAGCTAACTCCATTATTGATTCAGCAAACACAGTCAGTCCACAGGATCCATCAGCTACTATTAGTAGTAGTAGTACTAGTGTTTTGACTTCTGTGAGCACTGCCACACAGTACGAGTCCAGCCTATGGAGCTGTTTTGACACAATTGTCGAGGAAAATCCCACCGCAGATCGTTCTGCAAGTGCCGAAGGCAACAGCATTAACACTGAGGTGACACAGTACCTGTCAGAGCCACTTCAAACTCGACAGTCAGATCCAGTTTCATGGTGGCATGCCAATAAGCAAAGATTTCCAAGCATGGCTAGACTGGCGCAGGTATTTCTTGCACCACCACCTACAAGTGTGCCATCGGAAAGGCTGTTCAGTACTGCAGGAGACATTATCACTGACCACCGTAGTAGCCTTTTACCAGAAAATGCGGAGACGTTGATTTTCCTGAAATACAACTCGTCTCTTCTTGACTCTGAGAGTTCAACTTCACAGCCATAATGAAGACTGACTGAAATAGTGAAATTACTAAAAAATGAATGTATTTCAATAAATTCAATCTGTTCAGTGTACTGTTGTTGTGAGTTGTAACTGAGCTGATAATTTGCCAACTGAAAACAATGTGAAAACTAAAAACTGAAACTGAAAACTAACAATTAAAATTACTGAATTAGCATTATGTGCTTATGTATTATGTTTCATCTTGAACTGATGGAACTTAATATTACTTAATTACTTATTCTACTGTGAATGTAATTATTTTACATTTAAATGATTTAATATGAGTATATGTCATCATTGTCATGTCTATAGTAATGAACTGCAGTAATGAACAGTCGAGTGACTCCACTCACCTAAGTCAAGGGATGTAGTATGTTATTTTATTTTTATTTTTTTATTTGTAAATCCGGCTCCGGCTCCGGCTCCGGCCGGATCTCACTTCATAAATCCGGCCAAATCCGGCTCCGGCCGGATTTCAAAAATTTGAATCCGGTACAGCCCTAGTCACAACAGACGAGAACATCGAAGAACACTTTATGGATGCAGACATCACAACAGATGAGGTGATGACAGCGCTAAACGAAAAATCCGAAACCGCGGCAGGGGCGGACATTCTAAATTATACCATCCTCAAAAAGCTCCCGAATAACATCATAAAAACAATTACTAAGCTGTATAATGTAATATGGCAGACGGGAAAGATCCCCAGACAGTGGAAAACAGCCACGGTGATCCCAATCAAGAACATAGGGAAAGAGCCAACAAGGGTAGAATCATGCCGCCCCATCTCGCTGACATCGCACCTGGGCAAAGTTATGGAGACTGTGATAAATAAAAGAATAACATTCTACCTGGAGAAGATTGAACTGTACAGCCATTCTGAGACGAATGTTGCGTATGCCTGGATCTACCAAAGTAACTGGCATCATCATCATCATCATCATCATCATCATCATCATCATCATCATCATCATCATCATCATCATCATCATCATCATCATCATCATAATCATCATCATCATCATCATCATCATCATCATCATCATCATTATCATCATCATCATCATCATGATACATGCCGATATGTGTGTACGGCCATGTTTCGCCATCTTACACGATCACCCGAGTCGTGGATCAGCTCTGTGTCCTTGTTTCGACCATGCCATGTGGCCAAGCCATCCAGATATTTACTTCTCTGCCTTGTTGGCGGTCTGGAGTCAGATGCCTATGACTATCCACACTGGTCGAGGCCGATCTTATGGAACACCCATTTACGCTGTTTCTCTGATTCTCTGTTAAGTAACGAAACATAATTTTCTAAGCATCGATAAAGAAGATATTTTGCCATGGCTTTCCTTTTTAGCTGTGAGCATACTGGTCGATAACCGTAGCCATTGTCTCCAAGTAGACACCCTATGTCTACCGTTGTGAAATTGGAGACCATAACTTACAACTATCTGTCGGCTGCTCTTCAACTCCATCCACCACCTGCCCACATGGCTTCACATGACCCTGATCTGGGGATGAGGGGGGGGGGGCTAAACGGATACTCCGCCATGCCCAAGGGTGTCTCGTAGGCTAGCATAGAGTGGCGGCAGGGGCTAATGGAAGCAGAACAGCTGTAGAAGGCACGGAAGAACCCGAGTGTAATGATGCTGAATGGCCTATGTAGGAGCATCATCAACAGAAGGAGATACATGGTCGCCAACATCATGTGACAAGACACAAGATGATGACAACTCCCAAGTCCACTCAGCCTAAAATAGGTCCCGGGAAATTTAATGGGAAGTAAAGTCAGCTGATCGGGATTTTGGCCACATCAACCTCCAGTGGCAATCAGTCTAAAAATGTAGGACTTGTGCCGTATACCCAAAATGCTTTCTGGCTTGAAAATGACTCGTTTTTCTTACTGTTCTTTTATTGAGAGACAATGGTCTGGAGAATCGAAAATTCTTATTTTATCACTCGGCCGTTCAATCCTCTATTCTATACAATGTTTGAACCAGTGGTGGTTATCTTCTCCCCACTCTCAAGATGATTGAGTGGTCACTCTAACCCAGAGGTCAGTGTGTCAGATATCGCCATGCTTTTGTCACGAGGCTATGGTCACAAATGACGCCACGCTTGACTGATGCTAATGGGTTATCACGTGATCTTTATATCATGCATCACATGACTTTTTTTCTCGTGACTTGAGTACTACAAAAGCAGACGAGCCCATTAATTTTGGTAAAGAGTAAAAAAAAAAAAAGCTTCTCTTGTTAAGTGATGGGAAGTCTGTGTCTATTTTGTTAGAATCAAAGTCTTTTCTGCTCAACCGTGTCCTTCTGTGGATGTTAATAAAGTCTTGTGTCAGAACTCGGCGATTCTGTACAATTTTTAGAGATCTGGGAGGCATATGTTACTTCTAAATCTTTATTTTTATAACTTATTTTGAGTCGCTTTCCAAGTTAGGGCTCGGAACTATAGGCAGGATATATCTTGAGGATACATCTGTCTGCTGTGTATAAAAAACGTTAGCCAGTTGTCATTGTAACTATTTCTTTCACATTCGCTGTTTGGTAACAACGTATTTCATTGTTGCAGAATCTAAGATATTTTTTTAAATGTATAGAGTATGAACGATGAAGAAACTGTCGGACTGTAGTTAGTAGGACAAAAACGCATTTTGTGGGTTTCTCTAGATTTAGAAAATCCAGGCCGCTCAGTTTGTTCAGTCTTAAGTTCTCCATTTTATGCACTATGACAGCGGTTAATTAGTGAACAAACAAATAGACGTTAACACCCACAGAATTCAGGAGAAAGTATTAAGATTAGAAATAAGGTTATGAAATGTTTATTAGTTGATTAGTAGTCGACCCAATTATAACTAACTATGATACCTTGTTAACCAAGAAACAAAAGTTAATCAGGAAATTAAGGAAGTGACGGTCTGGAGTCAGATGTGATAATCAGCAGTAGAAAGGAAAGGTCATCAATGAACATCACAGTAAACGGGGAGGTACTAAAACAAGTGAAAAGTTTCTCCTATCTTGGACATATAATAACAAATGATGGCAGAAGTGAAGTAGAAATCAAAAAGATAATAGGAATGGTCCAAAATGCTTTCAACAGCATGCAATCAGTGTTAAAATCTAGAGAGATTTAACAACGCATTAAAAATGAGAATTGCTAAATGCTATATTCAACGCTACTGTATTGTGCGGAAGCGTGGACATTGAGCAAGCAACTAGAAAGTCGAATAGAGGCCTTGGAGATGTGGATATACAGACAAATATGTTGTATTTCATGGAAATAAAACATCAAATGCAGAGGTTCTAGAAAAAACTGGGAATAAAGAGAGTTTATGAAAGAAATAAAGAGGAGGCAAGTGAAATATTTTGGCCACGTTAAAAGACATGATACTCTTATAAAAACCATACTGAGCGGCAAAGTTGAGGACAAGCGAGCAAGAGGTAGACAACGTTACCAGTAGGAAGATAACATCAAGAGATGGACTAATATCAGCTTGGCATAATGTACAGTCAGGGCGAGAGACTGTGTTGGAGATCCATTACAGCCACCTTCATTGTGGAGACGGCACCTGATTGATTTATTGGTAAGGAAGTGGAAAATCCATGCCAGTGTTAGGTAGCTTTTCATTCCCTCGTGACTTCTAGTCTAAGAAACTTGAATTTCAAGGAAATATGTATTCCCAGAAAGTTGTATCACTAAGTTTAAGTTTGTGAATATGTTTATGAACTCTATTGATGGAGTATCAGCAGCTCAGCATGCTAGCCTGTCAGCCTGGTGATCATGTGTTCAGATCTCCATTGAAGCAGGTTTTGTAAACTGTTTAGGGCTGCCAGGTTGACCTAGCCTAAAATGGATACCACGAAAGACCCGGGGAAATAAAGACAGGCAGCGTGATATTGAACACATCACCCAACTCAGTGGTGATTTGAACATAAACAAATATGGGACGCAGATGTGTTTCCAAGGCACCAGGGCAGGGTTATATACTGACCAAGACCTATTGACCTCGTCGAGAGTCCTGGGCAACAGGTCCCTTCGGGGTCCTGGCTAAAGTCAGTAGGATCGCCAATTCCTCCGAAGTCGGAGAGTGTCTGCTTGTACGGGGAGGAACTACCAGTCTGCACACCAATAAGCCAGACATGGGACAACGGATATTCACGCAAACCTCAGGTCCTGTATGACATCACACTGATGTTAGACAACAGGATGCCTTCATCCGACATACAGGACTTCGCGTTGGAGCTCAAGCCAACGAACACAAGCAAGCAAGCAAACATAAACAAATATTCGATATCACCTTATACCCAATACGTTTCAAAAGCATTTCTATCGCTACTTTACTTAGGATAAGTCTATAGATGCTGAGATTGCGACTTTATACAGGGTGTATTTGTAATGACTGTGCAGTGTTTGAAAATATTGCCAGTCCAAGTTTTGTATTTACCTATTATGTTGCATGAAATTTACAGAGGGTGAATACAAAGCTTGGACCGGCAATATTTTAATACATTGCACCGTCATTAAAAATACACCCTATAGATCTATCAGTTTAGTGGCTGATTTGACCATACCATTTGTTGCCCAATTTGACGATTGAGTACAACCCACGACAGGCAAACTTGAGCTCCCGTAGTGGGTTGTGCTCAGTCTTCAAAACCCAAATCCCGAAACAACCAAATAAATCAGTTTTTCCTCCCAATTTATCAGCAATGGTTGCCATATCGTCTTTCTTTCTTTTTTCTTTATTCGCTCAGAACTCAAGAAAAACTGCAGCCATGTTGAAACTGTTTATTGTAGCTCTGCTGTGTGCGGTCTCATATGCAAACTTAAGGAAGCCAGATTTTGGGCTTCTGTCTGTTGAGCATATCGACTACATTAACAATGTTGCCGACACCACATGGCAGGTTTGTTTGCTTTATCTATGCTAATACCGTTTTGGAAAACTGTCATATTCATTTCTATTGGTAGGTCCTAAACACTCGTTGTGCTGATGTCGAGGAAGGGGTTCAGCCCCTACACCGGACAGTTGGACTAAAATGTTGACCTATCGTCCTTGATTTGTGGACGTAAATTACAAGTACCTCTGAAGTTAGAGTTGGTTTGCCTGACAGTGAGGGACACTGTTAATAGCGAAAGCTAATCCACACGCAAAATTCTGTCCAGTGTTACTAGTAGTGTATATGGACCATGCTTGAGTTCAGAGCGAGTTAGCTCCCCCTCTCCTCCCCCCCCCCCCTCAAATATTTATACTACAAATAAAATCATGTTAAACCTGCATGTTTGTAAAATTACAATCTTTATGTATGGGATCTGTGGTTTAGTAGTTAGTACTGTCCTATCAAACCGCCTTGCGTTGGTTTCCACGCAATGGTATGAGCAGTATGAGTGCCGGCGGTTCAGAAAGCAATGGCAAACTACTGAACTTAAACTCGCCCAGAAATCACAAACAACTAAACATTTCTAGAGTTGACTGCTTTATCCTGTGAAGATTACATAACTAACTTATCTGTCCCATCAACATTGGTTCAAGTTTGAATCCCCGCTTGTGGCAGCATTGCATTTTTCTCTGACTAGGCAAGCTTTAGCATCAGCCCAGCTTCATGAAATGTTTACCAGAAATCTGAAAGTAAACATGACTGGCATCTAATTTGCCATATTAATTTACTTCTCTCCCTCTGGGTGTTGGGCTGGAAGTGACTGATAATAAAATAAGTCTTTGGAAGAAGCAGTGCCAACCAGGGACTGATCCCAGTCAGCCATATCTGTTGAATCTTGATCTGGTTGCATCTAAATATGCCTGTCCACAAATGTGGAGTTCCAGTGCTGGGCCTGCTCCCCCTGCTGGTGTCTGAGCCTGGAGAGCTCTGCTACATTGACCCTGTGGCACTTTGGAAGCAGATTGGAAGAACTCTCTATACCTACTTCACTTCCATAGATGCAGGCCCATTTAAGGGCTTAAGTGACCAGAATATCAATGCATAACATTTAAAAAGTAACTTAGTCTTCCGTAGGGTTCACCAGCCAACCAGCCCTGTGTACGGATTTAACATTATATTCCAGATATACATAATGCAAGCTGTAAATGACCTTTATATATGACCTTTTTTTTCTTCTAGTGTAGAACAGTATGGGTTCAGAATCAAATGACACCTTATTTTGTTTTTATTAACTATCTTAGTATCAAACCATCATTTTCTCTTTTTCTTCATAGTCCCGTTCCTCTCTCCGATCTCTGCTCTTCTTTCCCCTCTCCATTCTCTTAATTATTAACTTTTTCTCCCTTCTTTCCCATCTCTTGACTTCTTTTTTCTCTCTTCTTGCCCCTTTGTCCTCTCTTCACTTTCTTTGCTCACCCCTCTTTCTTTCTCTCTGAACACACAGTACCAGAACGACACCACAACGATATCACAACGACACTTTCTCAGTTGTGCGAGGGGGTCGGGACAGACGAAGAGTGCAAAATCATAGCTGAGACAATACGTGCAATGCTCAAGAAATCACATAACACCGCCCCAGGCCCAGACGGCATCTGATGTGGTGACTACTGATGATGTCAGATGATGACATGGAAGAACTGGCCAGAGAATTCAACACCAGTATCAAGAGGGTCAGATCAAAGAGAAATGGCTACACAGCTACTTGCTGCCGCTGCCAAAACCGAACAAAGACCATTCCAAGATAAGCGGCTACAGAATCATTACGATGCAGAACACTGTTGGCAAACTACTGGAGAAAATTGTAGCACACAGACTTGCTTGTGACTTGGAACAGCTCGGCTGCTTCCCGCCCACACTTGGAGGATACAGACGTAACAAATAGTCATGGCTGAATGCGGCAGTCTTTGCTCAAGATGTTTACGAAGGATGTCAGGTCAGAGAAGAGACATGTGCGGCCTCCATAGACTTAGAGGACGCATACAATAGAGTATCCTTCGAGCACTTGATGTAAACCCTCCTCAGATTGAAAGTGCACCCTCACCTTGTACGATGGACAGCTGCAGTTCTGCTTCAAAGGAAGGTGGTTACATGGTTCTCCCTAAACAACCATATTGTGAACACAGACCTGCCGGCAGCAAGAATGGATGGGAGCCTTTTGAGTAGAACCCAGTCAATGACATATCTTGGCGTGAGGCTTGATCGAAGCCTATCCTTCAGAGATCATGTCGATTATGTTATAATGAAAGCTCGAAAAGGTTTGGCAGCAATGAGAGTCATGGCGACTGCCAATATCGAGCAAAGACTGCTAATACTTCTGTTCCAAGGACTGGTGCTTTCACGCATCGAGTATGCGCTGGCCATCCTCACTGTCAGCCCTACACAGATTGGAAGACTTGAAAAGGTACAAAACGAAGCCATGAGCATCATTTTGGGCTGCACGAAAAACACCAGCTGTGTAGCAATGAGATACCTCCTTGACTTCCCGACAATGGAACACAGGATCAAGATCTGGAGAGCTCGTGCATACTTAACAATAAGTGCAGATGAGCAGCACCCTCTGCATGACACTATATTCAGAGAAAAGGGTGACAGGCTAAAGAGAGGCAAATCATGGATGGGTCGGGCGGAAGATGTCGTCAGACAGGTCTGCAATCTTACCAGTATCAACCCCGGCAAGGAATGGGTGCCGGTGCCTCCAGATTTTAAGTGCACTTTCTCCTGCATTATCACACTCGACAGACGGTGCAGAGAGCAGAACTCTGTCGCTGTCAATGCAGAAGTCAACGCGCTCATCTATGAACACTCGGATAGCCCCGGAGTGCTCATCTATACAGATGGATCTGTTGTAAAGCAGCAGAGAAGCTTGTGGGCATTTACAGCCCGTTCAGCGGGCCGAACCGTTCAAGAATCCAGTGGTGCCCACTCTATACCACGAGCAGCATGACGATAGAGGTGATGGCAGTTAAACAGGCTTTTATATGGCTGGAATCACAGCATTATACCAACGTGTGTGTGCTAAGTGACTCAATGAGCATGATTCAGAAGATCGAAGCTGGATCTGTACGTAGACAGTGGACTGAGTCGCTGCGGAAGTCTGTTGTTCGTAAAGTCACCTTCATCTTCGTCCCGGGACATGCAGGAGTCGAGGGAAATGAACGAGCTGATAAACTGGCTGGTTCTGCACCCCCTGTAGATGGCCAGCCCATAGATCGTACCGATGTTATTAACGTCCTTAAAGATATGGCGAGAGAAGTGGACTTTGACGTCAGTGAATCCACATCGCTGTCCAGGATGAAAGACTTGGGAGTAAGAATCGGCACAGCCAGACGCGAGAGGTACATCGGAAAAAACAAGGCTCCTCGTCAACCAACACAGAACTGGCACTATTAGCCACCGGACGCTGATGCATATGCTGGGGGGAGGATCTGAGCACCTATGGGCATGTCCGGAGTGCAATGAAGATACCCCAACTGATAACTGATAACACAGTACCAGAGCTAACAATCTGATGACAGTTTAACAAAACAGATGTAGAACGAAGTCAGACTCTGAATTGTTCGCTTAACATTTCAGATTTACATATCCTTTTCTAGACAGATCTTTAAAAATTGACAGCTCAAAAGATTTAAAATCTGAGTTCGTATTGTTTGATGTTTGTTAAGAATTGATCTCAAAATCTGTATTAAGGATTGATTATGCAGGTCTCTATTAAGAATCGATGACCGGGACTTTTTTCACGTGGAATTCTAGTAATAAAATTTCCCCTGGTCTCTGGGTAGTGAGATCGGACGCCCGTGTGTATTGTTGCGCACGTAAAAAATCCCTTGGCAGTTGGAAATCGAAAAATAGTAGTGTCATGAGAGGGATAAGAGAAACGCAAGTTGAACTGATGTCACTAAGACACGAGTTAAAAACCCAACCTGACACCGGAGCATGAAAGGGGCAGAGTTATGTGGTCATGTGACGCGCCCAGGTCAAAGCCGGAAAAAGGTTGCGCTCAAGTTAGATCGAGCTGGGGCGTGAGCCAAGATGGTCAAGTTTGAGAAAGCTCTGCGTTGGAAAGCGTTGGCGATGGTTGCAGTTATTAAAGTTGCAGACAACTGTGAAAGAGTGTTCTTGGTGAAGACAGCTATGAGGGAAGAAGCAGTACACTGAAGTAACCGACTGCCGATGGCCCAGTACATGTTGACCGGCTGGGGCAAGAGAGCTGACCTCGTTTTGTAAACACTGTGAATGGCGGAGAGAGAAACACGCCGTGACACGTTGGTCACTTGTGTAATGTAAGTAACTAGAGACTATTATTAACAGTTAGCAGTTGCTGGTATCTTCTGTAGTGTGCAACAACAACAAGGAATAAACGACGATTAGTGGTATTATGTGCGCACTATTGCTAGACAGTTGGTGGGATGGTCATGCCCAGAACACTGAAAGGCTAGATGCTGGTGGGGTATGATGGCGACCACGGTAAGGACTGTGATGTAATAAAGTGTTCATGTATTCTGAGGACGCGTTGTGGACTTGTGTTGTGTGCACGAAAGATTCGTACAGAGAGCTAGCGAGCCTGTTGTGATATTTCTAAAATCTTCTAAACCCTAGACACAAAACCTAGATGTCGGGCATGGGTGAAACCGACTCTTGGCAAGTAGCCTAACGGCGCTGCCCGGGCAAAATTTCGAGTTAAAAATCTACCCAAAGTATTTTCAGGTTCCTAGCCGGTGCTACGGACGTCGTGCACTTAGCTGAGTTTCTCCAGACTCAGATTTGAGTTAGGAGGAAAACGGAGCACTTATGGGTTACACCCGTATGCCATGATGTTGATCCATCGACTAAACTAAACTAAGAAATGATATGTCACTATTAAGAATTTATTACATAATTCTCTATTAAGAATTGAACACACACGTCTCTATTAAGAATTGAACACTTAAGTCTCTATTAAGAATTTATTACATAAATCTCTATTAAGAATTGATCACATGTCACTAAGAAATTATCACATATGTCTCATGGCAAATACCACACAAAAACTCTTGTCTCTTTTGAGAATTGATCACATACGTCTGCATTAAGAATTGATCACATAAGGGCATGTTTACAAATCAAACTACATTACTGCAAAACTACTGATCAATATCAGTATTAAAAGCGATGAACATGTAACTAATAACTGAATTCAACACTTCTTTAATATTAAACATGTTGTCAAAGAGCTGCTAGGAACCTAATAGATAAGATAGAGGTAAAACTATGGAAAGAGACCTAGATAGGATCAGGAGAACATAGTTATCTAGGAAATAGGGACAGAAGGGACAGGAGCACGAGTGAGAACTATAAATAGTTCTCCGACTGGACACACTCGTGTCAAAAAAGGGGACACTGTAATACGTGAGCTGGAGTTGCCCACAATAGAGTGGGGAAACCCGCTTCACGAGAAGTGTCAACGAAACACCAGTAACTTTAAACAGGTGACCAGTTACTAACTGCGTGCTGGAACTCCAAGCACGCAAACTAGCTGATGCACGAAGAGTCAACTGATCGTGGCTGGACACGCAACGAAGATCGTCAGACCGCGACTCGACAGCGTAGAGGACAGACGGTCGTATTCCCTATGAATACTTTGTTGTTAGAAAGGACAATAGCAATAGTTTGTGACTTAGTCTTAGCTCCGATAGATATTACTCATCGATATCACCTCTCACATAACATCATTACGATACACCATGATGTGCATTACATATGTGGTTATCCGCTCGCAGAGCTACTGTACAACTAGCTAATAAACTTGTATTATACTTGTATTCTTTTGTACGTTCTCATTTCGTGGTACAAAAGCGGAATCCTTGTATGCCTGGCGAAGTTAAGTTGTTGACAATGTTCTTGATATATTTTATCAGGCTGGACGTAACTTTGACCCAGAAGACCACATGCATGTGAAAAGAATATCTGGGTGTTCCAAAAGTGGCAAAAGCTGAATTTTTGGCTCGTCAGTTGCCTAGACAAGAGTTTTAAAGAAATCTGAAAGACAGTGAGCTGCCAGAGAACTTTGACCCTAGAGTGGTACATCCAAACTGCCCAACACTGAAGGAGGTCCGTGATCAAGGACATTGCGGTTCCTGCTGGGTGAGACCATTTGTTTGTTAGTTTAAGACATCACATACTTTGTCTCTCTAAGGAACCATATTGTCTTGCTTTAAGACCGATTGTTTCCCTGTGTTGGTAAGACAGCAGATTGTGTTTTTATTGTGTGGGTAAGACAGCAGATTGTTTGCCAGTGTGGGTAAACAGTAGATTGGTTGCCTGTGTTGGTAAGACAGCAGATTATCTGGGTAAGACAACAGATTGTTTGCCTGTGTGAGCAAACGGTAGATTGTTTGCCTGTGTGGGTAAGACAGTCGATTGTTTGCCGGTATGAGTACGACAGCAGATTGTTTGGGAAAGACATCAAATAATTTGCCTGTCTACTGCAGATTGTTTGCCTGTCTCCAACAGATTGTCTGTTAGGGTAAGACAACAGTTTGTTTACCTAAGACAGGCGATTGTTTCTTTTCCTGTTAGAGATATCAGATTGTTCGCCTGTCTGGGTAGGCCAAAATTGTTTATTTACTTGCCTGTTTGGATAAAACAATATATTGTTTGTTTGCCAGCCTACGACAGTTTATTTACCAATTGACAGTTTGCCAGTCTACGACAGTTTGTTTGTCATTCTACGACAGATTGTTGACCAGTCGACAGTTTGTCAATCTACGACAGTTTGTCAATCTACGACAGTTTGCCAGTCTATGACAGTTTGCCAGTCTACGACAGTTTGCCAGTCTACGACAGTTTGCCAGTCTACGACAGTTTGTTTGCCAGTCTATGACAACGTTTGCCTGTCTAGGTACACGTGAAAGCCTCTATGTGATTAACTGTACCTTTATCCATCTCTCAGGCCTTTGGTGCTGCTGAAGCCATGACTGACCGCATCTGCATCCAGTCTCAAGGGAAGGTCCAGTTTCATTTTTCTGCTGAAGATGTTTTGGCCTGTTGTGATACTTGCGGTGACGGGTGAGTAACTGGATTTGTGTGATAAAATAGGACATCCAGGATATTACAAATAATCTGTACAGCTTTCCTGTTCACGTAATTATTTACTAACACAGAATTATACCCTGGGCCCAGGGAAGCTATGGCTGGTCTGTTACGGTGTCCTTTTCCGGTTCATAAGGTGCCGGGTTCAGTCTCTGCACAGAGCTGAGAATTTGATCAAACATCACACTCCCCCTGATCTCTTTGGTAGTGAGATTGGATACCTAACCTTCTAGGATAAGGTTGGAAATAGAAGGCCCCTTATGCAAGTTGCGCACATAAATTCCACTGAAGTTGGAAATCGCGGAGTAGGCCTTGAAGCCGCTGTCCTGACAAAATTCTTTGGAAAGAAAATCGACCCAAAGGTAGAGCCTAATACATTATCTTCTGCCTAGAGCAGTGGTTCTCAACCTTTTTTGGCCAATGCACCCCTCCACCATATCTTAAGAATGTCACCCCCTCCCTTTCCTCCCTATTTCCTCCCTATAAATACCCCCATCCCTTTTTTTTTTACACAGTATACGTAAAAATGGAAGCTAAATTTAATAACACATACTAGAACAAGTCTAGACATAAAACGTGATTTACGGGTCTATTTACGTTATAAAACGAATTTTAGAAGGGCGAGAAGTACAGAACCGTAAAGTATGGAGGGGAAAACAATATCAAGTAATCAATTCTTGTATTAACGCGATCTTGAAATAATCTTATATAAATGGATTCTTCTTCTTCTTCAGCGTTCCGAGCCATTGAGGTTCTTTGCTGCAAATACAATCTGTCTCCATTCGTCTCTCTGGTGGACCTTCTCTTGCCAGTCGTTGATTCCAAGTGCTTGTAGGTCTGTATGTATATTATCTCTCCACCGCCTTCTTGGTCTACCTCGGGGTCTACGGTCATTTATTTCCTGAGTGTAAGCGAGTTTTGTTTCCCTATTATCTTCCATTCTTTCTATATGCCCCAGCCATTGTAGTCTATTAGCCTTCATGATACCAGTGATTAGCGGGGACTTAAACAAATCATAAATGTCTTTGTTACTTCTTCTTTTCCACTCTCCACTTTGTGTATCCCTAATGGGTCCAAAGATGCGTCTTAAAATTTTGTTCTCAAAGGTTTGTAACAAGGCTTCGTCTCCTTTCGTTGTACTCCAGGTTTCAGAGCCATACAGCACAACTGGTCTGATCAGTGTTTTGTATATTGTGATTTTGGTGTTACGAGATAGCGCCTTTGATTTTAGTAGATGTTGTAGTGCATAGTATATCTTATTTCCAGAGTTGATTCTAGTTTGTATTTCTTCCCTTATGATGTTGGAGCAGTTGAAGATTGTACCCAGGTATTTGTATGTTTCCGTTCTTTTAATGGTCATATTATCTATTTGTATGTGGCCAGAGTTTTTAGTTTTTATATAAATGGATACACATAGTATTATTTGGCACTCACAGAAGAAGAAGAAGAAGAAGAAGAAGAAGAAGAAGAAGAAGAAGAAGAAGAAGAAGAAGAAGAAGAAGAAGAAGAAGAAGAAGAAGAAGAAGGAAATAGAGATTAGAAGACGCACTAGACAACATAAAATTTGAAAGCTATAATAGTTACCATCCGGGATCGAACCTGTCGCCTCCAAATGACGACGGCGCCTCGCTGCAGGAACAAGTGTACTTCGACGCACGACCAACTAGACACTCCAACTAAAAACACTCCTGAAATAATCTTAACACCCCCTCCCCTGGAAGCCCTAAAATCTCAGGTGGGGGAGGGGGAAGGAAATTCCCCACCGGTTGAGAACCACTGGTCAAGAGGAAGGAAACCTTACACAAATGTATGTGGAAATCGGACTTACTGCACTTTTGAAGTGCATAACTAGGTGTGACAGACTGTCCTTGAAAGAGAACAAAGATGAATTGCCCCAAGACAATTCATTGTAAAGGAAATAATTTTTCTTCTACTGCTTTTAACCACTCAGTGCATCATCATCATCATCATCATCATCATCATCATCATCATCATCATCATCATCATCATCATCATCATCATCATCATCATCATCATCATCATCATCATCATCATCATCATCATCATCATCATCATCATCATCATCATCATCATCATCATCATCATGCGCCATGCCGATGCGCGTGGGCAGTCATGTTTCGCCATCTCACTCGATCACCAGAGTCGTGGATCACAAGGAGCACAACGTGTGTGCTTCGTGCGGAGGGCAGTCAACCTAACAAGGCGACGGGAGCGGCGGGGAGGCCGCAAACGGCAAGGCATACGAAGTGGGGCAAGACGTCTTAGACTTAAATGTGATCGTCTGGGCCTCAGGAATACTCGTATTCTATATTGGAATTGCGCCAGCATAAAACAACGAGGCCCTATTCTGTAAAACCTGGTATATAAGAACGAACGAACGAACGAACAAACTTTATTTTAAAATGGTAACAAATTGGGCACGCAGGTCCGTCTTACATTCGGCCCTTTCGATCACTCATCTTTCATTCATCAAATGTGCATGTTACATTTACATAGGAGGAAAAAAACATTGTCAAATGGAAGTTGTAAGCATAAACAATGCATATTATGCATGGTACATTCACATGTGAAGGGGGAAAAAAAAACATTGTCAAATGAAAGTTGTAAACATAAACAATGCATATTGCAAACGACAGGAGACGAGACTAGGTGATCAATTACTCCAAATTACCGGCTTCAAATGTTTCTACAACAGGCGACATCTGGGATTGGTGATTCTCATTCGCGACAGTATGGTGGCTTCAGAGCTAGACATGTTCAGTTGGGACACTGACGACATACAAATAAAGGCGGTTAGAGTTCAATCCGGTCTACTATTCGTGGCGGTTAATGTTTATGCCCTTAACGCGTGTGTGGATTCCCAGAAGTGGCAGTACTTAAGTGACATATTAGGTTACGAGAAATGTTATTTTCTTTGGCGATTTCAACGCTAAAGGTAGATCATGGGGAAGCATTTCCTCCAACACACAGGGGGGGGGGGGGGTGGGGGGGGGGGGGGGGAGCTCGAGACTGCACTTAAAACCGTTGACCTGATTTGTATAAACAGTGAATGTGTCTCCAGGACAGCAAGCCTTTCAGGTGATGAGGACAGTGCTATTGATCTGGCGCTGGTTTCGCCTTCACTCACTATAGTGTGTAGATGGGGTGTTCTAGGGTACCAGGCAGCAACCACCACCCTTGCAGCCTATTGGTGAAGAAAGGCAGAACCAGGCAGCACAAGTCAACGGTCAAGACTTTCCAGTATGACAGTACAGGGCAAGATTTTGTGAGTAAAATAAGGCGCGATAAGCGCAGCAAGCTTCAGGGCAGGGGAAAAAAGCTGGGAGCAGCCACCTTGGGGAAATTTTGAGGTGGAGAAGGCCTGGGTGGGTAAGCGTAGTGCTATAAGGAGATGGCAAAACGCCAAGAAGAACAGAGTTGCCCATCCTAGTCCCTGCATGCACTTAGAATGAGAGATACACACAAAAGTAAGCTATTAAAAAAAAAGTACTGGTTAAGGTGGTTAAAAGTGATGAATGGGCAGAGGTATGTCAGAGGTGTAAGCACAGACAAGTCACTGAATATGTTCTGGCAACTACATAAAAGCATGAGTGGGGTAGTCAAGAATAAGAGAATGTCTGACTTCCAAGGTGCTGACCTCATCTGGCAGAGGACTGACGAGAACAAGGGTAAAGCCCTCTTCGACCGCTATCTAGAGCAGAGCAACCAGAGAGACATGAGAGGCCAAAATTTTGCCAAGGTCACCTCAGACAGGTACAATGCCCAGAACATTTCGGATGAAGACACGGTGACAGTGAAAGAAATCAAGGCTGTACTTCGACGATCAAAAAACAGCGCTCCAGGGCCAGATCTCATTAGATACGACGATATCAATAGGTGTACCGACAACGAGCAAGAGAAACTAGCAGACATGTACACTACAGTATAGGGAGTGCTAGCATCAAGGAGGAGTGGTTACACAGTTATCTGATTCCATTGCCGAAGCCTGGCAAAGACCACACACAAATTCAGGGATATCGAGTAATAATCATGCTGAATACAATAGGAAAGCTGCTGGAGACGTTAATTCTTCTTCTTCTTCAGCTTTCCGAGCCATTGAGGTTCTTTGCTGCAAATACAATCCGTCTCCATTCGTCTCTCTGGTGGACCTTCTCTTGCCAGTCGTTGATTCCAAGTGCTTGTAGGTCTGTACATGTATTATCTCTCCACCGTCTTCTTGGTCTACCTCGGGGTCTACGGTCATTTATTTCCTGAGTGTAAGCGATTTTGTTTCCCTATTATCTTCCATTCTTTCTGTATGCCTCAGCCATTGCAGTCTATTAGCCTTCATGATACCAGTGATTAGCGGGGACTTAAACAGATCATAAATGTCTTTGTTACTTCTTCTTTTCCACTCTCCACTTTGTGTATCCCTAATGGGTCCAAAGATGCGTCTTAAAATTATGTTCTCAAAGGTTTGTAACAAGGCTTCGTCTCCTTTCGTTGTACTCCAGGTTTCAGAGCCATACAGCACAACTGGTCTGATCAGTGTTTTGTATATTGTGATTTTGGTGTTACGAGATAGCGCCTTTGATTTTAGTAGATGTTGTAGTGCATAGTATATCTTATTTCCAGAGTTGATTCTAGTTTGCATTTCTTCCCTTATGATGTTGGAGCAGTTGAAGATTGTACCCAGGTATTAGTATGTTTCCGTTCTTTTAATGGTCATATTATCTATTTGTATGTGGCCAGAGTTTTTAGCCATTCCGTCTCTTGAAATTACCATATATTCTGTCTTATCTTGGTTGATAACCAGCCCCATCTGTTTGGCTTTTTCCTTTAAGTGAGTCAATATTTCCAATGTCTTTTGTTCACTTTGCCCTATAATATCTATATCATCTGCATAACCAAGCAGCTTGGATGTTCCTCCCATATCACATTCCTCCTTTATCTTCCTTACAACTTTCTCTAGAGCCAGATTGAAGAGTAGCGGCGATAGTGCAACACCCTGTTTCAAGCCAGATGTTATTTGGAAGGGGTCTGATTTCCTGCCTTTATATGTTACTATATTATAAGTATCTTCCATGCATAGTCTGGTCATGTTGATTAACTTCCTTCGTATTCCAAATTCCTGCATAGCATTCCATAGACTATTCCTATGGACACTATCATAAGCCTTTTTAAAATCCACAAAAATGTTATGGAGATCTCTTTTATATTCCCAATGTTTCTCGGCTATTTGTCGTAATTCAAAACAATGTTTTCCCGTAGTGAATTTGAATAACGAAGACACAAACAATAGATTGCACGATTTATTGCCTGGCATATTTCGCTGCATCTCGTCAGGTACATACTGCAGAAATCACACAACTTACGTGAAATTAACTAGATAAATCCTTCAAGTTGAAATATACACAATTTCGCACAGTAATGTCACTTATCTACCACGGTAATTTTAAGCTTACTAACATGTCTTTCTGTTTACACAATTCTGGCTTGCGTTGATAGATCATAATTGCTTCTGCAAATTTTAACAAGCGAGTATTTTGTGTTCTAAACAACACGCGAAATGCAGTGTCTCTGGACACAACGTGGCCACTGGCGACAATGTGCCTGCCGATTGAAGACGCCGGGAGCTTCCGGTGTGTCGGCCCCACGAGGCTAGCATCTCCTGTGTGTTGTATCTTGTTGACCCATTGAGGTATGTGTTCTGACACCCGTTTGTTAAGCTGTCTCTCCGTTCGACCAATGTAAACGGCCTGGCATCTACATGTGAATTGGTAAATACAATTGTTTGTGGCGTACAGAGGAACAGGCTCTTTGACTGTTGGTGTAGGAATGGGTACGGTTTTACATCTAATGACTGGAGTTGCCGCACAGAATGTTCGACCTATTGCTGTAGTAAGCCGGTCTTGTAGACGTTGCATTACGTCATCCCCTCGAAAGGTTAGCTGGATGAATACCTTGAGTTTAGGGACTGTAGTTACGTCTGCTTTGGGTTTGGGCGGTTGGCAATGGCGCTTTATAAATCCTGTGGAGTACCCATTCAGGTTTAAGACATTCTTCAGAGTTTCAAATTCCTCTGTCAGTGTGTCCTGGGTGCATATCTTTCTAGCACGGTCAAACAAGGTCCGTACTAAGCCCCGTTTGTACTGGACAGGTGTGAAGCTCTGAAAATTTAGGTATTGGCCAGTCCATGTTTCTTTGCGATACACCGATCTTTGAACTGTGCCGTCTGCTCTACGTCTCATTAGAATATCTAGGAACGGTAACGCTTCGTTGTGTTCGTGTTCCATAGATAGAGAGATGTTTTTATGCGTCTTGTTCATTGTGGCCTGAAACGATGATGCTTGTAGCTCGTCTGTGGTGATAATTAGTATATCGTCCACATAACGCCGGTAAAAGGCCAAGTTGTTGATGTCTGAGGATCTCTTTTCTTCTAAGTGTGCCATGAAGATGTCCGCTAGAATAGGACCAAGAGGACTCCCCATGGCCACTCCGTCAATTTGGCGGTATGACTTAGTTAGAAAATTGAATTGGATGTTGGCGGTACATAGTAGTAGTAGCCTCTCCAGAATAGGTGTTGGTATGCCTAATTTTGGTTGTTTGTCTTCAATGCGTTCCCTTATTATTTTCACTGTCTCCTCTAATGGAACGTTAGTGAATAGGGAGGCTATATCCATGGATGCCATGTGTTTGTTATTTATGTCCATAGTATCCAATAATTCCACCAGTTGGAATGTATCTCTGAGTATTTTTGGATCGAAGGACTGTCGTACTGGCTTTAACATTTCGGCTAACCTTCTCGCCATTCGGTGTTGTGCAGAGTTAACCATGGACAGGATAGGTCTTAGCGGGATGCCGGGCTTGTGAAGTTTGGGTAGACCGTACATCTGAGGAGTGTGCGAGCCACGTGGTGTGAGCGTTTTTGCAGTGGCCTCACTGATGAGTCCCGCAGTGAGGGACAACACCCTCTAAACAGACGTGTCCGCTGACCAACGAACACCTTACTGCAGTAAAAGCGTTAAAGGCTAACAAAACCCTCGTCATACTGAAACCTGACAAAGGGGGCGGTACAGTACTGATGGACATGTCAGATTACCAGAGAAAAATGAATGTAATATTGTCAGATGAATCCAAATTCAGGATAGATCAAAAAGTAAACAAGTCGGAGGACCTGGATGCTATAATGAGGAAAGAGATCCAGTCACTTGTGAATGCGGGACTCATCAATTATGATCTATCAACGCAAGCCAGAATTGTGTAAACAGAAAGACATGTTAGTAAGCTTAAAATTACCGTGGTAGATAAGTGACATTACTGTGCGAAATTGTGTATATTTCAACTTGAAGTATTTATCTAGTTAATTTCACGTAAGTTGTGTGATTTCTGCAGTATGTACCTGACGAAATGCAGCGAAATATGCCAGGCAATAAATCGTGCAATCTATTGTTTGTGTCTTCGTTATTTGTCGTAAGATAAATATCTGATCTATTGTTGATCTGTTTTGTCTAAAACCCGCCTGGTAGTCACCTAATATGTCTTCTGAATATGGTTTTAGTCTATTTAGTAATACTGCGGATAGTATCTTATAGCTTGTGGACAGTGGTGATATTCTTCTATAATTTCCACATTGGAACTTGTCTCCTTTCTTAAAGATAGGTATCAATAATGACTCTTTCCAGTCATGGGGTAATTCTTCTGTCCTCCAGATTTTTATTATTAGTTCGTATAGCTTTAGATGTAATGCATGGCCACCTGCCTTTATAAATACAGCAGCAATTTCATCAGTCCCAGTTGCCTTATTGTTTTTAAGTCGTGTGATTACATATAGGATTTTTTCAAATGTAGGTTCTTCACTTTGTGGTTCGCATGTTAGAACCTCTTCCTGTGGGAAAATGTTACTCGGAGCTTCACAATTTAGTAATTCAATAAAATATTCTTTCCATGTGTTGCACATTTCCTCACTGGTATTTATCATATTCCCATTGTTGTCTTTTAAACCATATGTGTTTTGTTGGTGCCCTCGTTTCATTGATTCATTTTTCTGGTGATTAGTTTCCATATCTTTGATTATATTACTCATATATTCTCGCTTCTGCTGTCGGACTATTTTTGTAGCCTCTTTACATTCATTTCTATAATGCTCTTCCTTTTGGATGTTATTGATGTCATTTAACCATACATGTCTGGCATTCTTCTTCCTAATGGCTGCTTCTTCACATTTTTGATTGAACCATCTGTTCTTTCTATGCGTGGTTAACACACCGAGACATTCTTCTGCGGTAGATTGAATTGGATTCTTGATGTTCAACCAAGTTTGGTCAACGCTTTCCTCCGAAGGGTTTTGCAGAGTTTCAAGTTTACATTTTATTTCATCTGTAAATTTCTCTTTGACTGTAATGTCTTGTAGTTTTTCTCTGTTATATGTTGGGTGTAATCTTTGTAATTTAGTATAGAAAGCTCTCTTAAGTTTTATTTTAAATTTTGCTCCAACGAGGAAGTGGTCACTGTGGCACTCAGCTCCTCTATAACTTCTGACTTGCTGTATGTTTGATGCATTTCTGTTGTTAATTAAAATGTGATCTATTTGATTATAGGTTCTCTTGTCACATGATTTCCAAGTTTGTTTGTGTATATCCTTTCTTTGTAGTCTGGTACTGCTAATCTGCAGTCCTTTGGCTTCTGCCAGGTTGATGACTCTCCATCCATTATCATTTGAAGTTGTATGTAGGCTTTCCATACCGGCCACTTTTTTATTAGTTTGCTCTCTACCTATTTTTGCATTGAAGTCTCCCAGCACAATCAGGATGTCCTGTTTGGGGGTTTCTTCTATGACATCTTCCAGATCATTATAAAAGTCTTCTTTAATATCATCTTCTTTCTCTTCAGTAGGTGCATGTACATTAATCATCGTTATATTTTTCCATTTACCTTTTATTCGTAATTTACTAATCCTGTCATTAAAAGCTTTAAAGTTTAAAACGTTCCCCCATAACTCTTTTTTGATGACAAATCCTGTTCCTAATTCATGTTTATTTTGGGTGTTTCCTCCATATATTATAATCATTCCATTTTGCTCTAAAGTACCCTCTCCTGGCCACCTTATTTCTTGAATTGCTGTTATATCCATTTGATATTCAACCAGCTCCCGGGTTAGTTCTTCAGCCGCTCCAGCTCGATATAGTGTCCGTACATTCCATGTTCCAAATCTCAGAAGTCCTTTAACGTTCCAAGGTCGTTGTCCAGATAAGTCAGTCCGATATCGAGGCTCATGTATTTGTTTCGTAACAAAGAAAGGTTTTTACAAAGGTGGGGATGTTAACCCCACGCTTCAACCCCCAACCTGGGGGACCAGGGTGTTTCTCTTTGTCTGTTCTCTACCCTTTGACCTGTCGGGCTTAGGAGGCCCTGCTGGTAGCTACGCTACCGCCGGCATAGCTCTCAGGGTCATTGAGAAACTCAAGCTCCCCCACCACGACAAGGTGGAAACACCATCGGAGACGTTAATTGCCAGAAAAATATAAAGCCAGCTAGAGATGAAAGTTGTTTCCCCACCTACCATTGGAGGGAACCGTCCAAAAAGAGAAACCTGGACCAATGCAGCAGTTATTGCCCATGATGTCTATAAAGGTTTCCACTCAGGCATTGAAACCTTTTTCTGCAGCGATTAATCTTGAGGAAGCGTACAACCGAGTACCATTGGATTGTTTAATGCTTCAGCTTCATGAACTCAAGATAAGTCCTTTCCTCCTTAGTTGGATCGCTGCAGCCCTCCTCCAACGGAAAGTAGTTTTTAGATTTGGCAGTTGGACATCAAAGAACCTCAATGGCTCGGAACGCTGAAGAAGAAGAAGAAGAAGAAGAAGAAGAAGAAGAAGAAGAAGAAGAAGAAGAAGAAGAAGAAGAAGAAGAAAAAGAAGAAGAAGAAGAAGAAGAAGAAGAAGAAGAAGAAGAAGAAGAAGCAGAAGAAGAAGAAGTTGGACATCGGAACCAACAACAATATATCCTGACCTACCACAGGGATCACCATTATCTCCGGTGCTGTTCAACGCCTAAAAACCCAAAACTCAATAGCGTAAGTACTTGGTGTGTACAAGCTGGGGCAATGGTCAACCCAACAAAGGCAACAGTGACATAGTTCTCTTTGAATAATCATATTGTCAACACACCAACACCAACTGTAAATCTGTGTTCAGAGATTGGAAAAAATTCATTCAATGAAATACCTGGGGATACGTTTTTATTGAAGCCTTGTATACCAGTGTAGGAAGAACAAGGTCTGTTGGCTTTGTATAAATAAGGTTTATTTCCATGGTATGACAACTTCTACAAACATGGCGTCCTTTCAGCTTCAGACCCAGATGTTTACTGCCGCTTAACAACCCACTACGTCACGACTTGAGCATCTCTCCTCCCATTCTCCTCCGATGTTCAATCGTGCTGTAGCCTTTTCCCACCAAACACTAATACCCTACTTCTGTTACACCTCCCTATGTTTTTCTAAAGAATTTTTCCTATAAAGGAAAAAATCTTTACTTCTAATCCCCTTACTCTATTCCCTCTTTTTCCTTACCTCTCCCAGTTCCTCTAATCTTCCCCAAACCAACTCCAACTTAAGTAAATATTCTATTTCTTTAACTCTTTCCCCTGCTATATAGTTATCCACTATACAGTTATATATTTCTGGCTCGTTCTTGGCTCCTTGTTGTTCCTGTATAAAATATACATATCATAAGAACAGCTCGTATAATCGTTATCGTACCTTTGACATTATAAAATTCCTCACTCTTCCACAACACAGGATGGACAAAAACAATGTAGTTAGAAAAAGTAAAGAAGCGGTGCGCACCGAGAGAGAAGTATAAAAAATGAATATTCAACATGACCACATTTATATACAGTAATGAATAGTTAACACACTCACATTTACCTCCCTTGCCAATAAAAATTTTTTTTGTAAAATAATTTTTAAAATACATCTTACGAAATAGATCTTTGTTCTCTATAAATCAATTTGACATACACTTATATAATCAACATTTATATTGCCATCCACAATCTTGTCTATTTTTCGTTATCTTCTCTTTAACCACGAGCCCATATTCATATTCTATGAACATTTTTAATATAATTAACGCTGGTTTTTCACAGCTCCTATATCTTGCCCCCATATATCCCATGATCTGTTTCTTTGTCCAGCTATATATATATCCCCACTTATATGCTGCCATTCACAGTCTTTCCCCAACCTTATATCTTCATATAACACTACTCCCATTTTACTAACAGTTCATATCTATAAGAACCTCTTCAAGCAACTTAATATTCACAAAGAGAATATGTCTCTATATTATCCCTCAGTAGTTTTATTAACTCTTTTCTGAACGAAAGGCCTTAAACAAAGCCCCATGTAATTGAAAATTAAACTTACTTAACTAAATTTATAACCTATTCATTAACAATGTAACATAATATACAAAACCAATCATTTAAGCGAAACAAAATCAAAATAAGACATCATTCCCCCTAAATTATCCAAAGAAAAACACATTTTAAAATGACATAACATGCATTTTATCAAATCAGAATAAAATTTTCTATTACTACCTATCACTATTGGACACTTTTACGGACCAATAGTTTGTACTCAAAATACTAGGAACACAATAATTCTATTCTAAATCAATTAATCAAATAACAACAATCATTTTACAAGACCAAATCAAGCAAAAAAAACATATTATATATGAGGCATAGAATTCAATAAAACAAATGTCTTCTCGCTAAAGAGAAGGTTTTCAAAAAAAATATAAGTCCCTTCAAATTACTATACGAATCAATGTAACACATATTTATTCCTATAATTCCTTCGTGAAAACACAACAAGTCACTGCCCAGTATGTTCATATTATAGACCTTCTTCAAATGCTAAGAACGAGCGTCAACATAGGACGTTATACGACGTGATAGCAAAGATTGTTGATGAACATGAGAAAGATTGGGATCTATTCTTAGGACCTGCCCTTAGCGCTATTCGCACAAATCAAAATGAGAGCACGGGGTTTTCACCATTCTATTTAATACACGGGAGAGAACCAATACTACCTATAGATAATCTATTAAAACCAAGACGGAAATATATGGGGAAGATTTTCAAGAGACCATAATACAAGAAATGCATAAAGCACACGTAAGATTAAAGAATAATATAATTAAAGCTAGGGAAAGACAGAAAAAGTACAAAAATGTAAATACAAAGTTACAGGAGTTTAAAGTAGGTGATAGAGTTTATTACAAGAAGCATAGAAGAAACTCTAAGTTTGACGCTCGTTGGGTTCCAGGTTATTACGTTTTGGAAAAGCTAGGAAATGTATCGTATAGTATCAAGAACCAGATCACGGGACATGTGGCAAGGGCACACGTAGAGCACTTAAGAAGAGATGAGGATGAGAAGAGAAATGATAATTATAATAATAATTGTTATTCGGACACCGGATACTTAGATGAACAACTCTTGATCCGATGGTAAACTCTCAAACTCTTCTCTATTTATTATGGCAGAATCTAATATATTGACTTGCCAGTTTCGGTCGTCTATCTCTGGTTCAGCTTCATCTTCTGTGTCTCCTGATGACTGTGGGTACGGGATCCTAGACAATAGATCAGCGCATGTGTTAATCCTACCTGGAATGTACTCAATTTTTGTGTTGTATCCCTGTAGATTCAATGCCCACGTCTGTATTTTCCTGTTCTGCACTGGAGCTTCTAAAAAAGACTTTAAAGGCATATGGTCAGTTCTAATAACAAATTTGCGTTATGTAAGTAGTAATTTAGTTTCTGAAGAGCATAATGAATAGCATAAGCTTCTTTTTCAATAGTCGTTCCATTTTCCGTTGCGACTTGCTAAGTTTATGAGATAAGAAGTAAATTAGCCTTTCATTTTAACCCCTGGTATTCCAGACTCTTTTCCTTCATATGGCTGAACCAAACATGCTCCTATTGCATTGTCCGAAGCATCTGTATATAGTATTAACTGTTTGTTCAAGTCTGGATGCGTCAATAGTGGTACCAGTGTTAAACTGTTTTTTAAATACTCGAACGCTTTTTGACACTCATCATCCCACTTAAATCTAGCGTATTTGCCCGTTAAATTTGTAATAGGTTCTGCTATCTTTGAAAACGCTGGGACAAACCGCCTATAATACGCACAGGTTCATATAAACGCACGCACTTCCTTTACGTTAGTTGGAGGAGGTAACTCTTTAATAACCTTTATCTTGTCCTGGTCTGGTTTAATTCCGTCTCTATTTATAATATAACCCAAATATTTTGTTTCTGTCTTTAAAAACTGGCATTTACTAAGCTTCAATTTAACGTCATGTACTCTTAATCTATCGAATACTAATCTAATATGTTTTAAATGATCATCCACATCTCCAGCCGTAAAAATCAGAATATCGTCTATATAGGCTAATGCAAACTTTTGCATACCTTCTAATACTTCATTTATTAAGAGCATGTAGTGAGACGGCGCAGTCTTGACCCCGAATGGCATTCGTAAGAATTCGTAAGAACCCATATGAGTACAAAAAGCACTCTTCTTTTGAGCGTCTTCCGACATCGGGATACACCAGAATCCTGACCTTGCGTCTAACGTCGTGAAGAATGTAGAACCATTAAGCAGCCCCAAAATATCATCAATTACCGTTAGTGGGTACGCTACATTCTTAGTGATTTTGTTCAACGCCCTGTAGTCGCAGCAGAAGCGACTCGAACCATCAGGTTTGGCCACGATGACGACCGGAGATGACCATTCTGATTTCGACCTTGTTATTATCCCTGCTTTCAACATATCTTCTATTGCCTTTTCCACGATTTCTCTATTTCTTAATGGAGTTCTATATGGTTTTAAACTAATTGGTGGATGGTCTCCCGTATCTATTTCCATTGTAACTGTTCTTGTCTTACCCAATTACAAATCATTAATTGCAAATACATCCTGATTTTCTTCTATAAATTGTTCTAATACTTCCTTATTTTCTGGCGGAGCTTCTAACTGTGCCAACAATTCTTGTTCCCTTGTCATTTTGTCTAGTGAATGTATTTGGGCTGTATTTCTTCTGGATGGATGGATCAATTCATCCATTTGTACGTTCCCTCTTCTTCCGCGTCCGCGTCTGTTATTAACTCTTTCACTAGAAGTTTCTGAATAACTTGTTCCCGACATTTCTGCTCTATCCGTTGCCAATATGTCACTAATGTTATGTTCTAGTTTGGTTATTACACATCCTCTGTATAATTTGATTTCTCTACCTGTGTTGTTGATAATCATCACTGGAAAGGTTAAGTGTTTATCCAATGCTATTATTCCATCCGGAACTTCCAAACCAGGCTCATCAATTACTTCCTCTTGCAACTCAGTGATTCTGACTGTGTTTCCTGCCACATAATATGGGTTTCTCTTCAGCTTTGCTTGTATCAAATTAACCGACTGTGGTTTTAACGTCGTGGACATTTTAACTCTAACTAGTGCTGATATATGCATGTCTTCTTCCATATCTACATAGACGTCCTTGAATTTTAATTTATGTAAATCAAAGAAAAGTCTTACTCCATTTTTTATTAAAAAATGTCTTCCTATCAGCATGTTTCTATTTAAATCTTTCACTACATGAAAAAGATGTCTTACGTTGATCCCTCCTAATTTAAAATTGATCATTGTTTGTCCAACTACTTGTAAATTCTGTCCTGTAACAGAGTGAAGATTATTATGACTCTTAAATATTCTACAATTTCTCATTATTTTATATAAAAAACTTTCTTTAATTACACTAACCTGAGCTCCTGAATCAATTAATGTACGAACTCTATATTTTCCTATTTCTATTATACACGAACTATGATCTGTTGTCTTCACTGTAAACTGTTTGATTTCATCTAATTGAGAGCATTCTCTACTCGTCTTGTTATATCTGTTATTAAAATATTCTTTACATCTTGGGACCTTGTTATTTACCCTCCTACCATAGGTCCTGTCTAATAGGTAGGGTGGCGGTTTTCCTGCGTTCTTGTACCTGTAAAATTTCTGTGTCTATCTTCCACATTCCTATTTAATCTGCTATTGCCACTTCTACTTTGTATATTCGACTGGACACGCCTATTTCCACAAAAACGAAACACATGTCCGCGTTGACCACAAAACCAACAGACTCTATTTGTGTTGTTTGTTTTACCTACCGTCTCACTTGTAGGATACCTCATTTGTCTTCTTTCATCATAAGTATTTCTATTACTACCTTGCAACGTCTGTATACCTCCTCTCCTACTCCATCCGAACCTTGTTTGTCCTATTTCCATAGGCTCCTCAACTCTATCTTCTCGACTAGTTCCTATTTCTCGTCATGTTCTCAATCTAAATCTACGTCTCAAATTTTCTTCTTGTACCGCGATATCTACCGCCTGTGATAACCTCTCAGGGTTTTCCCTCATCAGCTTAAACTTCAAACCATCGGATTTTATGCCATCTACAAAAATTCCGACTAACATCCTCTCCACCTCTTCTCCTCGTACATTCTGTCCTAAGAATGCCTCTTCAGCCAGGTTAATCAACCTATCGCTGAACAATTGTACCGTCTCTCCGTTGTTTTGTTTAGCCTGTCTCAACACCGAAAATGCATGTTGTGGATCCGTTATTTCCGCGTACTTACGTGCTAGGTCTTCCTTGAATTGTTCCCATGTCTCATCTACTCTAGCCTCTAACTTTCTTCTTATATGATCCGAAACCGGTTCTGTTGCCGTCTGATACGCAAGTCTCATTGTCTCTTCATCTGTTGCCGAGACCAAATACGCATATTTTTCCTATGGAAGTGATCCATTTCTTAAACTCTCTGGCCTGTACACTAAACTTAACAATTTCGGTTGCCATTCCCTGTTGTTTTATTACTGTATTAAGTCTACCTACCGCTGTTCCTACCCCCGTCAAAACTTGTGCTAAGGAGTCTTGTTCCGCCATGCTGAAATATTATTATACAGACCAAGCAAACAACTTCACATTTGTAACTTGCTAATTTAAGAAATACTAATCACATCTACACCAAGAACAGTTCGATCAGCTAACAGGTTTACATATTACCCTACTCTTGTTTCCCGATCCAAGCAAGACGTATTCTTCGCCGTCAGGTTAAATTCAAACGCCAAGAGTCTGTACCAGTTGAAATGCTCCTCCAATCGATCACGTTTCAGGTATCATCAGGTAGTTAGGGAGTTTCTTCTTCTCCACGTCTCAGTAACTTCAACCCCTGGTTGGGTCCCTACCAGCCTTGAACCTTCTTTTCACCCGATGACAGGGCACATCAAAGCGACGTCTTGAGAACGACTCACATGCAACAGAGTCCAAAAGGATTAGCGAGCGGCTCTCATTTGAGTGGAGCCCCGAGATAGTCTGACACGTCACAAAACATGGGCCAATCCATGAAGGAATGAGGTATTTAGCTGCTGTCTTGATTGTGCTGTTAAAAAATTCTTGCTCACTTGCAACAACGATCAGACTGTATTGACCTTCAGCAAACTCTTGCTCGCTCAAGACAACGATTAACTGGCTTGACCTTAAGCAAAACTCCCGCTCGCTCGATATAACGATTAAACTGACTTGACCTTCAGCAAAACTCCTGACACATCCGTTAGATGAATGGATAAGAGGAGTCGCCAGGATGGTGTTTACAGTTGATGACAATCGCAGGCGCTGCAACCCGTTATGGCAAGTTGGTTTTCACTCTTCTCCTGACGCCAATTAAATTTTGATAGCAAGTCTTGAAAAAGACTTACAGACAACCACCCCTGGTCGGGCTTTTGGTTGCTGTACTTCTCACAGATAAGTTATTGGCCATTTTTCCAACTGCACTTTGTTTATGTTCAATACTTGTTTAGAACCGTGCCGTAATTCTGTCTTTGGCGATCGACATAAACGGAGCAAGGATCTTCACACCTTTTTGAGCTACTTCGATGTATTATACAGTAGACATCGTTTTTCGATTCCGCGATGTTATACATTAGACAGCATTTTGAAGACTCCGCGTTGTACCAGGCTCGAATCCTCGGTCTTTGGCACCAATATTAGTCCTATAACAGTGTGAAGGAAGAACAAGGTACTGTTGGCTTTGGTATAAATAAGGTTTATTTCCATAGTATGACAACTTCTATAAACATGGCGTCCTTTCAGCTTCAGGACCCTGATGTTGACTGCCCCCGTAACAACCCACTACGTCACGACTTGAGCATCTCTCCTCCCATTCTCCTCCCGATGCTCAATCGTGCTGTAGCCTTTTCCCACCAAACACTACTACCCTACTTCTGTTACACTTGCTTACAATGAGCACATATACCAGGCGATAACAAAGACCAAGCGGGGTTTGGCTGCGATGCGGGTGATGGCGGCAGCAAACTGTGAGCAGCGCCATCTATGTCTTCTATACGAGGGGCTGGTCATGTCTGTTTTTGAGTATGCCATGGCGATCCAGACTCTCAGCCGTAAGCAGATAGAAAGGATGGAAAGGATACAGAATGAAGCTAAGCGTATTATTCTTGGATGTACAAGAGATACAGCATGCAAGGCCAGTATGGCCTTCTTGATTGTCCAACCATTGGAGACAGAATACAAATTTGCAGAGCACGTGAGTTAACGCAAACACACAACATCCACTGCATGGTGAAATTATGAAGGTGAAGGGCAGAAGGTTAAAAAGAGGGAGGTCGTGGATGGGTCAAGCCGAAGACATTCTTCAACAGGTGTGTTCACTTGAGGACTTAGAATCTGGCGAGGAGTAGTACAAGTGCCAACAGATTTCTGTACGTTCTTTTCAGTTTGCATCCAACTAGACAGAAAATGCAGACAAGAAAATCCGGCTGCCGTTGAGGCGGGAGTATAAACGTTGATTTTCGAGAATTCGTTAGACTATGATGCTGTCGTTTACACAGTTGGGTCGGTCGTCCGACATGTGAGAAGCTCATGGGCCTTTACGGCTCAGTGGGGGGGGGGGGGGGGGGGGAGGGGGATTGTAGAGGAGGACTCTGGTGCTTTTATTGAGACCACAAGTAGCTTAACTATGGAAGTCATGGCAGTAAGTAAAGCAATAACATGGTTCGAGACACATACATTAACTAGGGCATGTTTCCTTAGCGACTCAATGAGCATGCTCAAGAGGATAGAGATGGAGTGCATCCGAGGAGAGTAGTTGCTGTCTCTGGAGCGGTCTCGGCTAGCAAAGATTAGTTTTATCTTCGTGGCATGGCAAGTGGGAGTACAAGGAAATGAGCGGGCTGACAAGCTCGCAGGTAAGGTTACTGTGGAGGGCGGACGCGCCATGGACCAGACTGACATTCTGAATGCTCAACGAAAATCAAAACGTTTGCGAGAACCAAATGATGACTGTGAATCTACATCCACTGCGAGAATAGCAAATTAAAAGAGGTGTGGCCAAACAAGAACACTACGCAGAAAGCCAAAGAAGATTGATAAACCAATATAGAACTGGTGTCGTTAGCCGCTACACGCTGCGGGATTTGCTGAAGAGGGGAGCTGAGCTCATATGGACTGAATGATTCGATGTGCAATGAGGATGATCTGTCGACTAACCAACTAACTAGTCGTGGATCAGCTCAGTGGTCCTGTCTCGACCATGCCACGAGGCGAAGCAAACTTCTCTACCTTCCCCTTGTTCTCTTCCCCTCGATCTTGCCAGTTGCCACCAAGTTCTCCAATTTATTTCTTCTCATAACGTGTCCAAAATATGTTGACTATCAAAGTCTAATTTCTCTAATAAGTTTGCGATTTTCATTTAGTCAACTGGTGCACATAACGAAAGAACGAACGAACGAACTTTATTTTCGAAGGGTAACAAAACTCCTACAGAGTAACTACCCCTACAGGGTGAGGCAGCTCCTATGGAGCACCCATTCACGCCGTTTCTCTGATTGTCTATGAGATTACAAAACATGATTTTCTTGGCTTCTATACAGAAGGTAGTTTGCTATTGCTTTCCTTCTTAGCAGTGACCATACTGGTTGACGACCGAAGCCATTGTCTCCCCCCCCCCCTCCGCCCCCACCCCCCAAAAAATAAAGATTTTCTACCTACCGTCGTGAAGTTGGAGACCATAACCTACAACTATCTGTTGGCTGATCTTCAACTTCATCCACCACCTGCACGCATGGCTTCACGTAACCCTGATCTGGGGGGTGGGGGGTGGTGGGGTTAAACAGGTACTCCACCTTGCCCAAGGGTGTCCCGAAGGCTAGCGGAGGGAAGGAGGCACCATACCTCTTCTTTGATAGGGGCTAACCCAACCCTGAAGATCACAGGTCCAAAACTCTGAGCTGTCATTGAAACTGTAGTAATTAAATTCAGCTGTGAAATGTGACTGTGTAGATAAATAGGTGAAATATCACTGGTGAAATATCATAGATACTTATATCACTTTAGAATATCTACAAGTGTGTAACGACTGATCATTCCGCTCAGTGTTGGTTCACCAATTTTCTTCCCTTGCAAAGCCTATGGTTAGGAACTCCCTGTTGGCATGGCAACAGTGTCTCATCTGAGCAAGGCCGTTGCCTAATCATTGTCAGTATAATCAAGTTTCACTAAGTTATTTGACATTTGCATTGTCTGCTCCTTACATTCTTTAATGTTATTTGTCCATCATGTTTTCTGTGGGGATCTTCGCAACCTGCCTTTTTTTTCAACATATACTCTAGTCTAGTAGATTTCGAGTACTAGCCAAAAACATAGCTAGGCCGACAAGAGTGTGTTTTTTTTTGGTATGTATTTATTCATGTTCATGTCTTTTTCTTTTTTTGTTATTGTTGTTTTTGTTTCAAAATGTATTTCTCTTTTTGTATCTTAGCTGCAATGGCGGTTATCCTGCTGAAGCTTGGGCCTACTACCAACAAACGGGCGTTGTCTCAGGTGGTCCTTACAACAGCTCACAGGTACAGTTGATTCTCATGGATGTTGATTTCATTTCTTCCATGTGATAATTATATACTTGCATAAAACTCAGGTTTGATAATGCTGTTGGGGCTAGAAAGAGACGAATGCAGTCAGTAACTCAGTAAGGGGTTCAACCTCCTACACCGGATAGTTGGACTAAAATGTTGACCTATCGTCCTTGACATGGGGACGTTAACTACCAGTACCTCTGAAGTGGCAGTGGTTCGCCTGATGGTGAGGGACACCGTTAATAGGTAAAGCTAATCCACATGAAGAATTCAGTCAAGTACTACTAGACAAAGTATTTATGGACTACGCTTGAGTTCAAAGCGAGCGAACGCAAAACAAAAACAAAACAAAACAAAACCTGGTTAACAGAAATCACAATGGAGAATATATCAAAACTAATACTAACTTTGAGTGTGAACTGTAAAAATAAAAAGTGAGACTACTTCGGCCCGATGTTGAAATGACCTTTGATGAGGCCAAGATTTTACCAGCACTTACAGAACCAAATGGGAATCAAAGAGCATTAAGACCACCAGATGCAATTTGCAAAAGATGCAATTTAAATCTCTTCCGAAGTGAGCAAACAGCAATCTCCAGACACCGCGAAGGATACAACAGATTGTAATACCACTTGTTTAATAAAGATAGGAGGTCCTGATAAATGTAACTGTGGAACTGGTAAAAAGGCCTCTAAACGCAAGTGCAGGTTGCCAGCATGCTGTTGCTTCCTGAAATCTGACGACAAACAATATGCAACAAACCATGTTGGTAATAAAGAATGTCGGCTCAATTTGAACAACAGGAATAATGATCAACCTGTGAACTGTGACATACTGAATCCGGACCAATGGCTGACAAAGTTCAATGCCGTTTAATGAGCATATAATTACAAAGTCAAATTACTATATCTGCCGGTGGGTCCTTCCAGAGTGCCTGTTATTACCAGGTCAGCATCCGAAATATAGGAGCGCAAAATACTGAGATAAGTTACTGACCTGTATAACTAATGGCCATTTCGTGATTCAGATAACACGGAGTATATTCATTCATTTTATAGTTTGCAAGGGACATAATTCGTAAACTATTTTCTAAAGAAGCAATTAGTTACATCAGTTGTTAAATCTTTAATTTAATGACACTAACTACTCACAGTTAACACGATAATTTAATATCCTAAAATATGAATATCTTAATGCTAAAATTGAATATAATGTACCTGTCAATGCAATATATACAATGTTCCAACACTGCAAACTCCGTGCACGATGTTAGCGACTTCCCCCAATGGTCGACCTGATATTCTTACTCTGATTTCTCTTCACAACGTATAAATCCTTTTCCCATTAAATTGCCACTCTTCTCTGATGTTAAATGTATAGAGGATGAATGACGAAGAAACTGTCGGATTGTAGTTAGTAGGACAAAAACGCATTTTGTGGGTTTGTCTAGATTTAGAAAATCCAGGCCGCTCAGTTTGTTCAGTCTTAAGTTCTCCATTTTATGCACTATCACAGCGGTTGATTAGTGAACAAACAAATAGACGTTGACACCCACAGAATTCAGGAGAAAGTATTAAGATTAGAAATAAGGTTATGAAATGTTTATTAGTTGATTAGTAGTTGACCCAATTATAACTAACTATGATACCTTGTTAACCAAGAAACAAAAGTTAATCGGGAAGTTAAGGAAGTGACGGTCTGGAGTCAGATGTGATAATCAGCAGTAGAAAGGAAAGGTCATCAATGAACATCACAGTAAACGGGGAGGTTCTAAAACAAGTGAACAATTTCTCCTATCTTGGACTTATAATAACAAATGATGGCAGAAGTGAAGTAGAAATCAAAAAGATAATAGGAATGGTCCAAAATGCTTTCAACAGCATGCAATCAGTATTAACATCTAGAGCAGGGGTGGCCAACACGAGGCCCGCGGGCCACATGTGGCCCGCCGGTGGTCATATTGTGGCCCGCGGAGCTAGGTCAAATGAACGTAAATGTTAACTTAATATTACATATCAACAAAAGATCATTACATCATGAGTCGTGTGACATATTTCAAATATTGTCTGCCTATCAACGACACTTGGATTCCCTATTAAACTGTGTATTCAGAGGTCACAATATTAATTCGAGGCCAAGCCCAATTTTCTAACCACAATCCTTAAGCCGCCTGTACGTTTCGTTTGAAGTTGATAGGACTTGGAAACTGCGTCCACACGACCATCTGGTTGGTGACAAGAAGACGGGAGATAGCAACACTACTGCTCCCCCCCCACTCCTCTTTCTTCAGCCCGGCCCTTTCCGATACACCATCCCCATCAAACTGTCATGTTTCGTGCTAAAAGTACGCCTAGGATAGGTACATGAAAAGAAATCGAGTGCGTGGATTGAATTGAGAAGTTTTTAAGGTGTTAACATTGAGAACTGTAAGGAGTCTGAGAAATGCTTTTCTAGCGACCAGCTGTATTTTCCATATTGCATACAGTGGGGTTCTTTGGACCTGAGGATGGTGGACTGTGCCTTGGCCGAACCTGAAGCATAGTACAATTGCTCTATTTCTCATTTGGAGTGGCTTATTCATCGGCATATGATGAAAATGATTCGCCTTTATATTGCTGTAAGAGCGGAATTTCCTTAATATTATTTGCTCTCCATTACAGAAGTCTATTGAGTGAATGATCCATGTATATAAGAGTATGGCCTGGCCAACACCAATGTACCTACTACTCAAGTAAATGCACCAGCTGAGCCCTCCCTTCATGGCTAGTTGTTAATTCAGGAGAAGGGTTATGAACATTGTCGAAACCTGGCAGTTATCCAGATGGACTTGGATTGTTTCCACCTGGACATTTTTAAAACCTGAATTTTATCCTTCAGGACATTTTGAAAACCTGAACGTTTTCATCATGGATAGTTTTCACCGCCTAAAACGTATTACCATGGATATCAGCACTGCCCGTCGTTGATCATTTATGGATAATTTCCATCCTTGACTGGTATCATTATGGATATTTATAACGTTTGAATTTTATCTAAACTATTGACATTTATAACTCCTGAAGTTTATCTGCCCTGTGGATATTTATAACTTCTGAGGAAATTTATTATCAGGGATATTTCACCGCTTGAGGAATGTTGCACTGGATACTCCCAATTCCGGAACATTTAGCCGAATGAATATGTGCACCTTGGGAACTTATTAATCTGGCTAGTTCTACTCTAGTGACTTGAACATGAACATTCGTAAAGGGAATATTATGGACGATAGACTGTAGGAACCATGGTGGTTTAGTTTGTGAAAAGACCTTATGGTATTAGATATAAACTCTCTGTTCCTGATATTCTCTGAGTGGATGTTGTTGAAGGAAGACATAATATTGGTTGGATATTGCCTGAGAACATCAGTAAGAAAGGTAAGATTAATAAGATTACTAATATTATATTGATGTGGGATTTTGTTATGTGAATATTCATTATGTGTATTTGAGGTATTACGTAACCATGGCGTCAAGCTAGTAAAGACGTTGGAGCAAAGAAGTGAAGAATCACAGAATAATTAAGAAGTTTTCAAGACAGGTGGACAATAAACTATTATATCGTGGAAATTAAAACATAGCTCATATGCTTGATATGCAACGAATCTGTTTCTGTCTTGAAAGAGAATAACATCAAACGACACTACGAGACTAAACATGCAAATAAGTTTGATAAGTACAAATGGGCAATTTCTACAAGACCAAGTAAATGACTTAAAAAAACATTTCTGCACAACAAAGAATAATTACTAGAGCGGTTCAGAGTCAACATGCTATGTAAAAGCTAGTTATGCAGTATAGTACCCAAATAAAAAAAATCGAAGCCATATTCAGATGGTTAAGGAATGTTTGGAGAGCGCCGTTGAAATTCTGTGTCCAGAAAAGGAGAAGGATTTCTAAAAAAATAAGTCTGTCTCGTCAGACTATTACTAGGCGTGTGGACGACATTGGAAAATATATTGAAGATAATTTGGAAAGTCGAGCATCCGAGTTTATATTTTATGCTCTAGCAGCGGATGAAAGCACAGATATGGCAGATACTGCCCAACTGGCAATTTTTATCGTGGGTGTTGATTTCCATTTTTAAAAGGCAGAAGAATTAGTGGCACTGTATCCACCTAAGGACACTACTAAGTTACGAGATTTGTTAGAAGCAGTTACATCGACATTGAATTGCTTTTTGTTACAACTTAACAACTTATCGGGCTTAACAACGGATGGTGCTCCAGCAGTGGTTGGGAAACACGAAGGTTTAGTAAAATTGATTGAAAATGAAGCCTCCAAAGTCGGTAACACTTCAATGCTAAATTTTCATTGCATTAATCATCAGGAGAATTTATGTTCGAAGTCCCTCAAAATGGACTATGTTATGAAAGTGGTCGTCAAAATAGTTATCTTCATTAAGTCGAACGGGTTGAATCACCGTCAGTTCAAGAATTTCTAGTCTTTGGAGTCAGATTATCATGACGTTACATTTAATGCAGAAGTAAGATGGCTGACCCGTGCCAAATTGTTGAAAAGAGTGTTTGATTTGCAACACGAAATACAATCATTCTTTGCAAGCAAGTCGAAAAGTATCCCAGTTTGAAGACAAAGAGTGGGTTTGTGACTTTGCATTTCTAGTCGAGATAACTAGCCACCTAAATGACGTTAATGCTCATCTACAAGGGAAAGATAAATTATTTAACGTATATTTTTTTTTGTTTACATTAAACCAGGCAAGCGTTTGAGCACGATCTCACCTACTGGAAAGCGACGATGTGGTCGAAGCTGTAACACGCTTGCTTATTTACTTTAATTAACAACAACAAAAAAATAATAAAAAAATAGGTGCGTTTAATTAACAACAAAAAGTGCGTTTAATTAACAACAAAAATAAAATAAAAAAAATTAGGTGAGTTATATTATTTCTGAAATTTGGCCCCCCTGCTGAAAGGGTTGTCCACCCATGATCTAGAGAGATTTTACAACGCATTAAAAATGAGAATTGCTAAATGCTATTATATTCAACGCTACTGTATGGAGCGGAAGCCTGGACATTGAGCAAGCAACTAGAAAGTCGAATACAGGCCTTGGAGATGTGGATATACAGACAAATATGTTGCATTTCATGGAAATAAAAACAATCAAATGCAGAGGTTCTAGAAAAAACTGGGTATAAAGAGAGTTGATGAAAGAAATAAAGAGGAGGCTAGTGAAATATTTCGGCCAAGTTAAAGGACATGGTACTCTTATAAAAACCATGCTGAGCGGCAAAGTTGAGGACAAGCGAGCAAGAGGTAGACAACAGTAGTATGTCAGGTCCAAACTACACCTCAAATATGGATCCAGATCCATCTGATGACGTCATTTTGTACTATACGAAGGGTATAGCTCAGCATAGAAAGCGGAGCAAAAGCTGACCATATTTTTGAAAAATTGGCGGGTATTTTCTTTTGTCTGGTTGTCTCTTCCGGTGGTCCTGATGACTACTTCCTAGTGACTTCCAGTCCTGGGGGCGGGCAGGCGGCGGCGGGCGGGGCGGACAGCGAGGCAAACCCCGGGCATGTGGAATACTTATATAGATAATTAGACCAAATAATTGCCGGGCACCTGGGTTCGAGTCCCAGTTGTGTGTGTGTGTGTGTGTGTGTGTGTGTGTGTGTGTGTGGTGCAATGCGCTCGAGCCACAGTAGTGTAGATATCGAACCCTTCGATGAGGAGGCCAAAATCAATATGACAGTGTGGGAAAATGATTTATTCCATCACTCGAGTTACCCCGAGTAGGCCAAGTAATGGCCTCGTCAATAAACGTTTGCACGCTGATAGCTAATTCGGCAGAAGTCCATGCCCATGTATCAACATTAAGCGAGTGGTGAAAATCTGGTTTAGAAATATACTAGACAGGCATACAATATTATTAAAAATTAAGCCTAAAAACATAATAAATGGCTTGTATGTATACCGGAGAGTAGTAATGTGAATATAAAAATATTATTCTCATATTATATAATCAACATCGTATTAAAATATCTTTGAATAAATTAAATCTACTAAAATAACCCTTATTATTTCTTTGTAATAAGGAATTGTCTCCCTTTTATTCTTTCCTTAATAATGTCCCCCTGACCGCTAGCCTTTACCTGCGCGCACAGGTAAAGGTCACGCGCGGACCCCATATCGGCCCGCGCTGGCTGGTCGCTAATCAGAAAATCTCGCATTGCAGTCGTCGGCCAGTATTCTAAGTATCTCGCTGAACGCTGAGCATCGGCTAATCTGATGGCTCGCTTCGGGGGACAGTTAAGTGTGCCCAATCTTAGGTCGCCTTAAAATAAGTTAAAGTATATTCTAGGTAAAAAAATTTTTACAAATCGGCTGTAAAATAGATATCGTCACTATGACTATGCTATTCTGGTTATTTTAATAGTATCATTAAAACTGGTAAAGCTATGCATAACTCTACTGAAATCACAATACGACGCCTCACAATTAGACTATAAATATGAATAGTAGCAGGATATTAAGCAGCATGTGCCATGCCGTTCGCACGGCTTTCATTCAATGTTTTGCAGTGCAAGGAATGTACAAAAAGCGGTCTACCCGGGTCTTCCCGGGAATTTTTTGAGAGCGCTCTATGTGAAGAGGGTGTATCACCAGCTAGTTGTCTATCTATCACAGGACGTCGCAGTCAGCCCCAACATTGTTTGGTTGTTCGTGTGCCATCCTGATTTGCCGGGTCATCTCACGACCAAATTTATGCCTCGTACTATAGTTATGTTTCCATCTATTACATATTGCAGCTCAAGCTGTAACGCATTGCATTTACAGGACGTCGCACGCAGCCCCAGCATTCTTTTTGTGTAGTCACGACCAAATTTCCCCAACATTGTTTGGTTGTTCGTGTGCCATCATGATTTGCCGGGTCATGACACGACCACATTTATTCCTCGTACTATAGTTATGTGTCTATCTATTACATATTGCAGTCAATCTGTAATACATTGTATTTACAGAACGTCGCACGCAGCCCAGCATTCTTTTTGTGTAGTCACGACCAAATTTATGCCTTGTACTATAGTTATGTGTCTATCTATTACATATTGCGGTCAAAATGTAATGCAGTGCATTTACAGGACGTCGCAGTCAGCACAAACAGTGGTTGGTTATTCGTGTGCTATCATGATGTGCCGCGTGTGTGTGAGTGCGTGCGTGTGTGTGTGGATGTGTGTGTGTATGTGTCTGCGCATGCGTGCGTGAGTGTGTGTGTGTGTGTGTGCGTGCGCGCGGTGTGTGAGTGAGATCACTATTTGTCTAACACTAACGAAGAAGCCATCGGGGCTGAATGGTGGAGACGGGGTGGTAAACTGATTCGCGAGAAGGTCACTGTGGCTGAATGACCTTATCACAATTGTAATGGTAAAACCATAACACATGTTCACTGGCTTGCACTGCACCCGATCACCCAGTTGCTAATGGTCACTTCTGATCACGAGTGGTAATGGCAATACCAGACCATGTGGCTAAAGCCGCTCAAAGATTGCGCTGCATCCGGTACACCTAGAGAATGGGCACATCCAATCAAATATGGCGCTTTTTCCAGACCGCCTGTGTAATGACTACAACCAGAACACGTGTCTAAAGCCGGTTAAAAGATGGCGGCGCAGATGGGTACATGTGTGTATGGGGTACAGTCGAGACACAAAGGTAATGACTACGACCGGAGATATCCATGGAATCCAAACTCACAGTGGATGAGATTACATCCAATTCGACCTTACAAACCTATTATAAATCTGACACTAGTGTTTGCAGCACCTAGAAAATGATCAAGAAAGGCTATTCTTCTTACAAAAAGCGAAAGAAACGACAAAGAGAAAAACGAAGTCATGGATTACAACCCTTGCAAACGAAAGAAATTCCTGACTCCACTCACACGGGATGTGACACAGAGCAAAAGCCCCACTCCCAAAGCATAGTAGTGGTGCACGATCAGAGAAATAAAGACATTGGTTTCCCAAATAATGTAAGCCAAAGTTCAGCAGACCATGCCAGTTTTGACAAAAGTAGCACAACTTCTACGGTACCCGTTTTGAAGACTGCTGATTCTTATTTCTTCATCCCAGCTCTGTCATTAGACATGTTGTTCTGGAAGAAACTTACTTCTTGTAGTCAGACAGCCATAGACCCGCACGAGACAACATTTGATGTGCTTGATGATGTTTCTTCAGATGAAAATACGTACGTGAACGTGTTCAGACACGTCGGTGGGGAAAACCGGAGGATGACTCATAGCGTACTGACCGCGGTAAACCTGCTTGAACATGTTTAGACATGGTTTCTATCTTGTATCAGCCGCACAGTCTGTATAAAAATGACGGCAAAGGTGGGCTAAAGACACTGAGTTTGCCATAAGATCTATCGAAAACACCTCACTGAAGATACCACAGTTGTAAGTACTACGGTGTGTATGCTATATTGTCTTGTTACAGGTCGTCAAGTCGGTATAGCGCTGTCACTAGTGTATATCTCAGAAGCTACATGAGGCAACTAACAAGAATTCACCACAATGTATAACCACCCGGTATAGGAATACTAATACAGATACTAATGATGGTCATATATACTTAAAAGGTCATCATAAATCATCATAAATCATGATCAGCGTCACTTTTGCCGTCAAGTGACGTGGGGAGAAATGGCGCTACACCGCTTGATGGATGACACTGAAAAGTGTCATGTCGGGTGATTGTCTGTATTCTAAGGCATTCTCGGCTGTAATCCGTTAGGGTAGCTGTTGTGGTGCATTCAAATTGTGTACATATGAAACTTGTTTGTCACTAAAGCATGCTTTCTCTGTTCACTAAAAAGTATTCTGCTTTTGTCCAGCTACAGATTCAAACCAAGACGACCAGTCCCGCATTGACACGTGGATCACAGCGATTCTGGAACGTACAAAGGTATGTGTATATATCAGGTCTCTATTAAGTGTAGTGTAACATATATGCGTCTACGACTATGTCCTCTTTCTGTGCAGTGTGTGGAAACATGCTTATTCAACCATTCAGTATTGATCATTATCCCACTCATTCTCCAGAGTGAAAAAAATGTGCTGACACAGGAGAATGTAGAGGCATGCTCTGTGGTCACTAATGTATTAAATGAATATATTTCACTAATGTGCACGATCTCAAAATACTCCGGCTCTTCAAAATGTGTCAAAGCTACATAAAAGTCAATTATGTGGTGTCAAATTCAGTATGTGTAATTTTTTACTGTCCCTTGTTATATCATCTTTGTCTTTTCTTCAGACTGAAAATTTGCAGACACAGAAAAAGCTCGAGACTATTGAGTGGCTTACAAGAAGTGAAATCTCGAGGCTATTGCTTACAAGAAGTGAAATCTCGAGACTATTGCTTACAATAAGTGAAATCTCGAAGTCATTGAGCTGTGTATAAGAAAGGAAGGCAACGAACGGTCTACCACAAAATAGTGGTATGTATGCTTTCATCATTTCTCACTAACTGTTGGTCATAACGAAATATTGTCACCCATAAGGGGTGGGCATAATTAAATTATATAACACAACTCTGTGTCATCTATATCTATAAAACAGACTGTATGTGGTTTTGTGGTTTTGTGTGTTTGTGGTCAGCTATGTATTGGATGCGTTCGATAACGGTACATCCGATTGAGATGAAATTTTCTACACGTCTTCCTTTCATTCCTGTGCAACTGACTATAATAGTTTCTTAGTGTAAAATCTTCTACTTATTTAATAACATTTACTTTTTCATTTTTCATTATATAGTATCTATATAGCAGGGGGACTTCACTCTAGAAAAGTTATTTCAAGGGGCATTACTTTTAATAACATTTCTATATACTTTATAGTCATATTGTTGGACTTACTTGCACTATTGTTAAACTCTTTGTCTATAGTTATTTTCAGGTATACTAGTTATAATAAATAATGATATAATCTTTAAGGCATTTTCAAAGTTTTCATAAAAATAATGCATAATGCATAACATTGTAACCCATCTTTTTCTGCTTAAAGAACGTATCAACTGTTATGTCGGTGATTAAAAACAGTTTTCATTAAAAATAATGAATGGTGTGTGGAAGGACATTCTTTTAAGTTACTGTGCGCCAGGAGCTGCGCGAAACCACGCCGGGTCAGATAGACAGACAGACAGACAGATAGTCGGGAACGGAAGCTTATTTGACTACTTATATGAATTAAATGACATGCTCCCCACCAGAGACTGGGTGAAGCCGGGCCGGGTCAGACAGACAGACAGATAGACAGACAGACAGTCGGGAACGGGAGAGCTTATATGACTACGTATATGAAATAAATGAAATGCTCCCCACCAGGGACTGGGTGAAGCCGGGCCGGGTCAGACAGACAGACAGACAGATAGACAGACAGACAGATATTCGTGAACGGGAGAGCTTATATGACTACGTATATGAATTAAATGAGATGCTCCCCACCAGGGACTGGGTGAAGCCGGGCCGGGACAGACAGACAGACAGATAGACAGACAAACAGATTGTCGGGAACGGGAGAGCTTATATGACTACGTATATGAATTAAATGAGATGCTCCCCACCAGGGACTGGGTGAAGCCGGGCCGGGTCAGACAGACAGACAGACAGATAGACAGACAGACAGATAGTCGGGAACGGGAGAGCTTATATGACTACTTATATGAATTACATGAGATGCTCCCCACCAGGGACTGGGTAAAGCCGGGTCGGGTCAGCAAGACAAACAGACAAACAAGAAGACAGACAGACTGATAGATAGATAGATCCCCTCCAGGGCCTGGGCGAAGCCGGGCCGGGTCAGCTAGTACAATATAAAATAGCACTAAGAACATAATTACGAACTTTTATTTCATACAAAGCAATGTATATTTACAAGTTGTAGTGTGTGTTTCTTTTGTTTGTGTATATTACAGAGCGTTGCCGTTTGTTAGTGTTAAGTGTGACATTGTGAATAAAACAAATACATAGATATATACAGTTATGATAATATGACATTTATGGCATAGTGCATGTAGATACACATTCCTTGCATACGGTTCACTTCCACTTCCGCAAGCGGAATGCATGAAACACATGTCCATCTCTCCCTCTCCTCTCCTCTCTCTCTCTCTCTCTCTCTCTCTCTCTCTCACACACACACACACACACACACACACACACACACACACACACACACACACAATCTCGTGCTTTCTGGAGACCGCAGTACATTAAATGCCCCCCGCTTGGAGAATAAACTTTAAACTATCATTTCCATTAAAATGTGGCGTCTTTGTAATTTCTGGGTCACTTAGCTACCGAGGCGAAGGTCATTGGTGTTGTTGTCTGATGACAAATTACAGGGTGACGCTCTAGTCCATGATACCTTTTGTTTGGGGGACAAGAATCAGGGATTTACTACTAGCAATTAGAGTCTATGGCCTGTCCCCAGGGAGATAAATGGTCCAAAGTTGTGATAGTGTCTGGGTTTCATATACAATGGGAAGAACTTAAAACCTGGCCACTAAAAGCCACCTTAGCTTACTGGGTACTTAAAGGGTTCATTCAATTTGTTTATACATGGTGGTGCATAATTTTCTTTTGAAACATATCATGACCATATAACATCATTTTAATACTTGACATACAGACTTCGTTTAAAGGCTGCTACACGCACGCACACACACAAACACACACTCGTACACATACGCGTGCAAATACATCCACCAAACACACACACACACACACACACTTACACACACACTCATACACATGCGCGTGTAAATTCATGCACCACACACACACACACATACACACACACCTGCATCCACACACATTCGCATACATATGTTACTGCCAACGGCACAGACACCCATCCACAATATATTTCATGTTGCACATTCAAATATAATAATAGGAAAATTAATAATAATAGTAGCAGTAATAATAATAGTATTAATAATAATAATAATAATAATAATAATAATAATAATAATAATAATAATAATAATAATAATAATAATATAATTGTAAGATTATTAATACCATCAATAAACACATTTACAGTTGTAGTATCCTTTGTTTAAAACAAGTTATTTGCTTCTTCTGTAATATGTGCTGTCTTCAGCCAAATCTTTTACGAGATTTGCGCTTGTGGGGCTAAGATTAGAATGTTTGCGACTTTTTATTGATAAAGTTGTTGGACAATTTCTTTGTTGATTGTCCTGTAATTGTATAGTGCTTTGTTTCTTAATGTCCATATAAGATTTCTGTACTCTGCCAATAGAACTAGTAGCTTTGTGTGGATGTCTTGTGTGGAGTAAGGAATGGAATTTATCATGATTGCTTTGTAAACATCTGTTCTTTGTTTCATATGAGTGTTTAGGATGTTTTGTAGGAGATTTCTTGTTGGCATGATTGTGTTGCATTCGTAATAGATGTGCTCTTCTGATTCTTGGACGTTCCGTCTACAAAGCTGACACTGTAGTATTTGTTTAGTTATTTCTGCTGTTTTCTCTGTTGTTGGGGTCATGCTGTAAACAAGCCTATATGTAATTTCCTTTGCTTTTGGAGTAATCTGCTTGTTGTGAATATTAGAGAAAATTTCGGTATAATCTTTTATGAAATATCTATGTCCTCTTTTAATTCTGAGATGTACCGGAGTTGCTTGTAATTTAACTAAATGCCTGTAGATTGTATGTGTTTTCTTGTGTAGTAATTTTTCGTGTCCTTTAATGGCTGAAATACATGTTTTGTAGAACGTTGAGAGAGTGCCAAAGTAATATGAGTATGTATTCCTAATAGGTTTTAAATAAGATAGCATAATTCCAATGTAATAATGTGCAGATGATACAGTATTAATTGCAGACAATGCGCAGGACCTGCAACAATTAGTAGATGCGGTTGTTGTACACAATGAGCAACTGGGGTTAGAATTAAATTGTAAAAAGACTCAGGTTATGGTCGTCACTAGGAAGAAAGAAGTGCCACAATGTAATATACATGTAAATGGAAATATTCTTCAACAAGTGAATCGGTACAATTATCTTGGAACAGTCATACCATCTGATGGGAGATGCCTTGAAGAGATTAGAACAAGAATCGCCATGGCGAAAAGTAGCCTTTAGCAAGATGAAAAAAATTCTGACCAATAAAAATATGTCAATTGAAACGAGAAAAAGAGTGTTTATGGGATACATAGAGCCTATTCTTTTGTATGGATGTGAATCTTGGGCAATGAGCAGTCAAGCTGAAAAGCATCTGATGGCTGTAGAAATGTGGTTTCTGAGGAAAATGCAAAGAATACCATGGACAGACAGAAAAACCAATGAACAAGTACTACAGGAGACAAATGAACATCGTAAACTGATTAGAGAAATTAGACGTAGACAGTCACAATTTTTTGGACATGTTATGAGAAGAAATGGATTGGAGAACTTAGTGACAATTGGCAAGATCGAAGGGAACAGACCAAGAGGAAGACCGAGAGGAAAATACCTGGATGGCTTGGCCACATGGCATGGACGAGACAGGAACACTGAGCTGATCCACGACACTGGTGATCGAGTGAAATGGCGAGTCATGACCGCCCACGCTTTCCGGCATGGCACATGATTGATTGATTGAATGTGCTATGGGTGTTTTTCTGGGCGTTGTAGGATTTCACCTACGTGTTTAATCCTAAGTGCTTGTATTTTGGTTGTTATGTCTATGAGGGCGATACCTCCATCTTTTTTGTCTTGCATGAGTGTAGTATGTTTGATACTGTAGATGGTGCTGCCAAACACAAAGCGTCTAATCTCTTTGTTTATGCTTGTGACAGTCTGACGTGGAGGGTCTTGGATTGTGCACAGATATAGTATTTTTGGAATTATATATGTATTAACAATGGTACTTCTACCAAATATGGTAGTTGTTTTGTATTTGTACCTCTGTAACATATCTGTTATTTTCTTCTCTAGATTTTGCCAAGTGTCTTTGTGTGTCTGATTTGGTTGACATGGGAAGACTATTCCGTACACTTTTATAAGATTGTTTGATGTTAAGTCAAATGGAAAATCCGCCTTATTTTTCCATTTGCCTAAGCCCATTATAGTAGATTTTTGGACGTTTAATTTTGCTCCACTCCCTTTGCCGAAAAACGAGAACGTCTCCAAAATGATCCGCACAGATTTTTCAGTTGTCGGAAAGAAAATGGTATCGTCCGCATAAGCACGCAGCTTTTGTTCACCCTTCCCTGGTATGAACGTACCCCTGACATTGTCGTCCTGTCGTATCTTTTCTAGAAGTGGCTCTAGAGCGACAACGTACAGTAAAGGGGACAAGGGACATCCCTGTCTCACTGACCTAGTCAACCTGAAAGAATTGGTTAGGGTATGGTTTAATAGAATCCGACTTTCCGGTTTCAAATATAAAATTATGACCCATGTCAGAAAATAATGTCCCAATCATTTTCTTATGGGCGAAGGATTTATACGTTGTGAAGAGAAACCAGAGTAAGAATGTCAGGTCGACCATTGAGGGAAGTCGCTAACATCGTGCACGGAGCTTGCAGTGTTGAAACATTGTATATATTGCATTAACAAGTACATTATATTCAATTTTAGCAGTAAATGTATTCCTACTTTCGAATATTAAATTATCATGTTAACTGTTAGTAGGTAGTGTCATTAAATCAAAGATTTAACAACTGATGTAACTAATTGCTTCTTTAGAAAAAAGTTGGCGAGTTATGTCCCTTGCAAACTATAAAATGAATATTATGTTCCCGTGAAAAGGAGGTATTTGTTTCCCCTTGTAACAACACATGTCATCAATTATAGGAGGCTGCAGGAAAATACGGTTAAAGACAAATTCAATCAAGAAATCAAAAATCTACATAAGAACATCCCTGATTACCACTCAAGCGTAGGTAAGGAATGGACATGTTTCAAGGCTGCCATGCTCGACACACTGGAAAATAAATGTGGAACAAAGAAAGTAGTAAATAGGAAAAGAGCGCTTCAGAAATACCAAAAGGCAAGGACAGAAGAGAATTTTGAAATATACAAGAAATTCAGAAACGAAGCAAACAGAGCAGTAAAACATGCAAAACAAAAGGAGTGGAAAAGATTCTGTCAAACACTCAGTCCAGATACACCAACCACAAAGGTGTGCAAACAAATAAAAGCTATTCAAGGAAATAAAAAGACCAGCAACATCCCAACCATCAAAAGCACGAAACTAGCAGTAACAGACCAGGACAAAGCCAAAGTGTTTGGAGATTACTTCCACGAAGTCTGCTCTAACAAAAGACTAGGAAGCAAAGAAAGACATAGAAGGGAGGAACTACACAAGAGTTAAAAGACACAACAGACCAGAACATCGAAGAACACTTTATGGATGCAGACATCACAACAGATGAGGTGATGACAGCGCTAAACGAAAAATCCGAAACCGCGGCAGGGGCGGACATTCTAAATTATACCATCATCAAAAAGCTCCCGAATAACATCATAAAAACAATTACTAAGCTGTATAATGTAATATGGCAGTCGGGAAAGATCCCCAGACAATGGAAAACAGCCACGGTGATACTAATCAAGAACATAGGGAAAGAGCCAACAAGGGTAGAATCATGCCGCCCCATCTCGCTGACATCGCACCTGGGCAAAGTTATGGAGACTGTGATAAATAAAAGAATAACATTCTACCTGGAGAAGAATGAACTGTACAGCCATTCTGAGACAATGTTCCGTATACCTGGATCTACCAAAGTAACTTGCATCATCATCATCATCATCATCATCATCATCATCATCATCATCATCATCATCATCATCATCATCATCATCATCATCATCATCATCATCATCATGATACATGCCGATATGTGTGTACGGCCATGTTTCGCCATCTCACACGATCACCCGAGTCGTGGATGAGGTCTGTGTCCTTGTTTTGATCATGCCATGTGGCCAAGCCATCCAGATATTTATTTCTCTGCCTTGCTGGCGGTCTGGAGTCAGATGCCTATGACTATCCACACTGGTCGAGGCCGATCTTATGGAGCACCCATTTACGCTGTTTCTCTGATTCTCTGTTAAGTAACGAAACATAATTTTCTAAGCATCGATAAAGAAGATATTTTGCCATGGTTTTCCTTTTTAGCTGTGAGCATACTGGTCGATAACCGTAGCCATTGTCTCCAAATAGATATCCTCTGTCTACCGATGTGAAATTGGAGACCATAACTTAAACTATCTGTCGGCAGCTCTTCAACTCCATCCACCACCTGCACACATGGAGCGCTCTGCTACATTGACTCTGTGGCACTTTGGAAGCAGATTGGAAGAACTCTCTATACCTACTTCACTTCCATAGATGCAGGCCCATTTAAGGGCTTAAGTGACCAGAATGTCAATGCATAACATTTAAAAAGTAACTTAGTCTTCCGTAGGGTTCACCAGCCAACCAGCCCTGTGTACGGATCTAACACTATATTCCAGATATACATAATGCAATGTAAATGACCTTTATATATGACCTTCTTTTTCTTCTAGTGTAGAACAGTGGGTTCAGAATCAAATGACACCTTATTTTTTTTTATTAACTATCTTAGTATCAAACCATCATTTTCTCTTTTTTTTTTCATAGTCCCGTTCCTCTCTCCGATCTCTGCTCTTCTTTCCCCTCTCCATTCTCTTAATTATTAACCTTTTCTCCCTTCTTTTCCATCTCTTGACTTCTTTTTTCTCTCTTCTTGTCCCTTTGTCCTCTCTTCACTTTCTTTGCTCACCCTCTTTCTTTCTCTGTGAACACACAGTATCAGAGCTAACAATCTGATGACAGTCTAACAAAACAGACGTAGAACGAAGTCAGACTCTGAATTGTTCGCTTAACATTTCAGTTTTTCATATCCTTTTCTAAACATTTCTTTAAAAATTGAAAGCTCAAAAGATTTAAAATCTGAGTTTGTATTGTTTGATGTTTGGTAAGAATTGATATCAAAATCTGTTTTAAGTATTGATCATGCAGATTTCTATTAAGAATTGATGACCGGGACTTTTTCACGTGGACTTCTAGTAATAAAACTTCCCCTGGTCTCTGGGTAGTGAGATCTGACGCCCGTGTGTATTGTTGCGAACGTAAAAAAATCCCTTGGCAGTTGGAAATTGAAAAACAGTAGCCTAACGGCGCTGCCCGGGCAAAATTTCGAGTTAAAAATCTAACCAAAGTATTTTCAGGTTCCTCGCCGGTGCTACGGACGTCATGCACTTAGCTGAGTTTCTCCAGACTCAGATTTGAGTTAGGAGGAAAACGGAGCACTTATGAGTTACACCCGTGTGCCATGATGTTGATCCATCGACTAAACTAGAATAAACTAAACTAAGAATTGATATGTCACTATTAAGAATTTATTACATAATTCTCTATTAAGAATTGAACACATACGTCTCTATTAAGAACTGAACACCTAAGTCTCTATTAAGAATTTATTACATAAATCTCTATTAATAATTGATCACATGTCACTAAGAAATTATCACATATGTCTCTTGGCAAAGACCACACAAAAACTCTGTCTCTTTTGAGATTTGATCACATACATCTGTATTAAGTATTGATCACATAAGGGCATGTTTACAAATCAAACTACATTACTGCAAAACTACTGATCAATATCAGTATTAACAGCGATGAACATGTAACTAATAACTGAATTCAACACTTCTTTAATATTAAAAATGTTCTTGTTATTATTTATCAGGCTGGACGTAACTTTGACCCAGAAGAACACGAGCATGTAAAAAGAATTCTGGGTGTTCCAAACGTGGCAAAAGCTGAATTTTTGGCTCGTCAGTTGCCTAGACAAGAGTTTGAAAGAAATCTGAAAGACAGTGAGCTGCCAGAGACTTTTGACCTTAGAGTGGTGTACCAAAACTGCCCAACACTGAAGGAGGTTCGTGATCAGGGAGACTGTGGCTCCTGCTGGGTGAGACCATTTGTTTGTTAGTTTAAGACATCACATACTTTGTCTCTCTAAGGAACCATATTGTCTTGCTTTAAGACAGGTTGTTTCCCTGTGTGGGTAAGACAGTAAATTGCTTGCCTGTGTTGGTAAGACAGCAGATTGTGTTTTCCTGTGTGGGTAAGACTGCAGATTGTTTGCCAATGTGGGGAAGCAGTAGATTGTTTGAATGTGTGGGGAAGCAGTAGATTGTTTGCCTGTGTGGGTAAGACAATAGATCGTTTGCTAGTATGAGTACGACAGCAGATTATCTGGGTAAGAGCGCAGATTATTTGCCTGTCTGCTGCAGATTGTTTGACTGTCTACAACAGATTGTCTGTCAGGGTAATACAACAGTTTGTTTGCCTAAGACAGGCAATTGTTAGCCTGTCTAAGATACGTTTCGATGCCTGTTTGAGACAGCAGATTGTTCTCCTGTCTGGGTAGGCCAAAATTGCTTCTTTGTTTACCTGTTTGAATAAAACAACATATTGTTTGTTTGCCATTCTACGACAGTTTGTTTACCAATTGACAGTTTGCTAGTCTCGACAGTTTGTTTGCCATTCTACGAAAGTTTGTTTACCAATTGACAGTTTGCCATACTACGACAGTTTGTTTACCAGTTGACAGTTTGCCAGTCTACGACAGTTTGTTTGCCAGCCTATGACAACGTTTGCCTGTTTGGGTACACGTGAAATCCACTATATGATTAACTTGACCTTTATCCATCTCTCAGGCCTTTGGTGCTGCTGAAGCCATGACTGACCGCATTTGCATCCAGTCTCAAGGGAAGGTCCAGTTTCATTTTTCTGCTGAAGATATTTTGGCCTCTTGTGATACTTGCGGTGACGGGTAAGTAACTAGATTTGTGTGATGGAATAGGACATCCAGGATATTGAAAATAATATATACAGCTTTCCTGTTCACGTGATTATTTACTAACACATAATTATACCCTGTGCCCAGGGAAGCTTTGGCTGATTTGTTACGGTGTCCTTCTCCGTTTCATAAGGTGCCGGGTTCAATCTTTGCACAGGGCTGAGAATTTGATCAAACATCACACATCCCCTGATCTCTTGGGTAGTGAGATTGGATACCTAACCTTCTGGGATAAGGGTGGAAACAGAAGGCCCCTTGTGCAAGTTGCGCACATAAATTCCACTGAAGTTGGAAATCGCAGATTAGGTCTTGAGGCAGCTGTCCTGACAAAATTGTTTGTAAAGAAAATCGACTCAAAGATAGATCCTAATACATTATCATCTGCCTAGAGCAGTGGTTCTCAACCTTTTTTGGTCCATGCACCCCTCCACCATATGTTAAGAATGTCATCCCCCCCCCCCCCCCATTTCGTATTTCCTCCCTATTAATCACTCCCCCCCCCCTTTTTTTTTACACAGTATACGTAAAAATGGAAGCTAAATGTAACAACACATACTAGAACAAGTCTAGACGTCTACATAAAACGTGATTTGTGGGTCTACTTACGTTACAAAACGAATTTTAGAAGGGCGAGAAATACACAACCGTAAAGTATGGAGGGGAAAACAATATTAAGTAATCAGTTCCTGTATTAACGCGATCTTGAAAAATAATCTGAACACCCCCTCCCCCTGGAAACCCTAACATCCCAGGCGGGGGGAGGGGGAAAATTCCGCACGGTTGAGAACCATTGGTTTAGAGGAAGCAAACCTGACACAACTGCATGTGGGAATCGGACACAATGACTTTTGAGGTGTGACACTGTCCTTGAAAGAGAACGAAGATGAATTGCCCAAATAATATTTTAAAGGAAATTATTTTTCTTCTTCTGCTTTTAACCACTCAGTAGATCATCATCATCATCATCATCATCATCATCATCATCATCATCATCATCATCATCATCATCATCATCATCATCATCATCATCATCATCATCATCATCATCATCATCATGCGCCATGGCGATAAGCGTGGGCAGTCATGTTTCGCCATCTCACTCGATCTCCAGAGTCATTGACCAGCTCAGACATTCCTGTCTCGTCCATGCCACGAGGCGAAGCAAACTTCTCTACCTTCCTCTTGTTCTCCTCCCCTCAATCTTGTCAGTTGTCACAAAGTTCTCCAGTTTACTTCTTCTCAAAACGTGACCAAAATATGTTGACTATCAAAGTCTAATTTCTCTAACCAGTTTGCGATTTTCATTTAGTCAGCTGGTGCACATAACTACCCCTACAGGGTGAGGCAGCTCCTATGGAGCACCCATTTACTCCATTGCTCTGATTGTCTATGAGATTACAAAACATGATTTTCTTGGCATCTGTTTGCCATTGCTTTCCTTCTTAGCAGTGACCATACTGGTCGATGACCGTAGCCATTCCCCCACCCCCACCTCCCCCCCCCCGCAAAAAAGAGATCCTCTACCTACCGTCGTGAAGTTGGATAACATAACCTACAACTATCTGTTGGCTGCTCTTCAAATTCATCCACCACCTGCACTCATGGCTTCACGTAACACTGATAAGGGGTGGGGGAACTAAACGGGTACTCCATCTTGCCCAAGGGTATCCCGTAGGCTAGCGGAGGGAAGGAGGCACCATACCTCTTCTATGATAGGGGATAAACCAACCAGAAGATCACAGGTCCAAAACTCTGAGCTGTTATTGAAATTGTAATAATTAAATTCAGCTGTGAAATGTGATTGTGTAGATAAATAGGTGAAATATCACTGGTGAAATATCATAGATACTTATATCATTTTAGAATATCTACAAGTGTGTAATGACTGATCATTCCGCTCAGTGCTGGTTCACCAATTTTCTTCCCTTGCAAAGCCTATGGTTAGGAACTCTCTGTTGGCATGGCAACAGTGTCTCATCTGAACAAGGCCGTTGCCTAATCATTGTCAGTATAATCAAGTTTCACTAAGTTATTTGACATTTGCATTGTCTGCTCCTTCCATTCTTTAATGTTATTAGTCCATCATATGTTTTCTGTGGGGATCTTCACAGCCTGCCTTTTTTTTCCAACATATACTCTAGTCTAGTAGATTTCGAGTACTAGCCAAAAACATAGCCAGGCCGACAAGAGTGTTTGTTTGGTATGTATTTATTCATGTTCATGTCTTTTTCTTTTTTGTTGTTCTTGTTTTTGTTTCAAAATGTATTTCTCTGTTTGTATCTTAGCTGCAATGGCGGTTATCCTGCTGAAGCTTGGGCCTACTACAAACAAACTGGCGCTGTCTCAGGTGGTCCTTACAAAAGCTCACAGGTACAGTTGATTCTCATGGATTTTGATTTCATTTCTTCCATGTGATAATTATATAATTGCATAAAACTCAGGTTTGATATGGCTGTTGGGGCTAGAAAGAGACGAATGCAATCAGTAACTCAGTAAGGGGTTCAGCCCCCTACACCGGATAGTTGGACTAAAATGTTGACCTATCGTCCTTGACATGGGGACGTTAACTACCAGTACATCTGAAGTGGCAGTGGTTCGCCTGATGGTGAGGGACACTGTTAATAGGTAAAGCTAATCCACACGAAGAATTCAGTCAAGTACTACTAGACAAAGTATGTATGGACTACGCTTGAGTTCAAAGCGAGCGAACGCAAAACAAAACAAAACAAAACAAACCTGGTTAACAGAAATCACAATGGAGAATATATCACAACTAATACTAACTTAGAGTGTGAACAGTAAAAATAAAAAGTGAGACTACTTCGGCCCGATGTTGAAATGACCTTTGATGAGGCCAAGATTTTACCAGCACTTACTAACCAAATGGGAATCAAAGAGCATTAAGACCACCAGATGCAATTTGCAAAAGATGCAATTTAAATCTCGTCCGAAGTGAGCAAACAGCAATCTCCAGACACCGCGAAGGATACAACAGATTGTAATACGACATGTTTAATAAAGATAGGAGGTCCTGATAAATGTAACTGTGGAACTGGTAAAAAGGCTGCTAAACGCAAGTGCAGGTTGCCAGCATGCTGTTGCTTCCTCAGATATGAGGAAAAACAATATGCAACAAACCATGTTAGTAATAAAGAATGTCGGCTCAATTTGATCAACAGGAATAATGATCAACCGGCACTCTTCCGAATTCCGGTCCCAAATAGTTCCGCAGTGAATAGGTCAGGGGTTAAGGGTTAGGGTTAGTTGTTAACTAAACACTGACCCTAACCCTTACCCCTGACCTATTCACTGCGGATCTATTTGGGACCGCAATTCGGAAGAGTGCCTGATCAACCTGTGAACTGTGACATACTGAATCCGGACCAATGGCTGACAAAGTTCAATGCCGTTTAATGAGCATATAATTACAAAGTCAAATTACTATATCTGCCGGTGGCGCATTCCAGAGTGCCTGTTATTGCCAGGTCAGCATCCGAAATATAGGAGCGCAAAATACTGAGATAAGTTACTGACCTGTATAACTAATGGCCATTTCGTGATTCAGATAACACGAGTATATTCATTTTATAGTTTGCAAGGGACATAATTCGTAAACTATTTTCTAAAGAAGCAATTAGTTACATCAGTTGTTAAATCTTTAATTTAATGACACTAACTACTCAAAGTTAACACGATAATTTAATATCCTAAAGTATGAATATCTTACTGCTAAAATTGAATATAATGTACTTGTTAATGCAATATATGCAATGTTCCAACACTGCAAACTCCGTGCACGATGTTAGCCACTTCTCCCAATGGTCGACCTGATAGTCTTACTCTGATTTCTCTTCACAACGTATAAATCCTTCGCCTATTAAATTTCCATTGCACTCCAAATCTAGAAAAAGACAACTATGAGGATTAAGTCCAAACTCAACAAGCAGTACTAAGGAAGAAGAAGAAGAAAACTCACCAACCAAATCAACGCCAAAAAAGAAGGAAAGACAAACCGAAAATACTGACGAAACCATATACAACGACACCTTTGATGATAAAACTAAATCAGAATTGACATCTAAGAACACTACTGACACTGACACTGACACCGAAGAAGATGGTCTACTGTTTTAACATCTACAATCAGATCACGTCTGCACCAAGGCAACAAGAAAAAAAAATAACTATCTCAACTAGACAACCTAGTTCGTATCTGATTACTTATTACTGTTAGTCAACAATAAAATTTGCTTGTTTTGATTAATTTTAAAAAAAAAAAAAAAAAAAAAAAAAAAAAAAAATTAAATTTCCATTCTTCTCCGATTTTTTTTTAATGTATAGAGGATGAACGATGAAGAAACTGTCGGATTGTAGTTAGTAGGACAAAAACGCATTTTGTGGGTTTGTCTAGATTTAGAAAATCCAGGCCGCTCAGTTTGTTCAGTCATAAGTTCTCCATTTTATGCACTATCACAGCGGTTAATTAGTGAACAAACAAATAGACGTTGACACCCACAGAATTCAGGAGAAAGTATTAAGACTAGAAATAAGGTTATGAAATGTTTATTAGTTGATTAGTAGTTAACCCAATTATAACTAACTGTGATACCTTGTTAACCAAGAAACAAAAGTTAATCAGGAAGTTAAGGAAGTGACGGTCTGGAGTCAGATGTGATAATCAGCAGTAGAAAGGAAAGGTCATCAATGAACATCACAGTAAACGGGGAGGTACTAAAACAAGTGAAAAATTTCTCCTATCTTGGAGATATAATAACAAATGATGGCAGAAGTGAAGTAGAAATCAAAAAGATAATAGGAATGGTCCAAAATGCTTTAACAGCAAGCAATCAGTATTAACATCTAGAGAGATTTTACAACGCATTAAAAATGAGAATTGCTAAATGCTATATTCAACGCTACTGTATGGTGCGGAAGCCTGGACATTGAGCAAGCAATTAGAAAGTCGAATAGAGGCCTTGGAGATTTGGATATGCAGACAAATATGTTGTATTTCATGGAAATAAAAACAATCAAATGCTGACGTAGCCTAAAATGGATACCACGAAATACCCTAGGAAATAAAGACAGGCGGCGTGATATTGAACACATCACCCAACCCAGTGGTGATTTGAACATAAACAAATATGGGACGCAGAGGTGTTTCCAAGGCACCAGGGCCGGGTTATATACTGGCCAAGACCTATTGACGCGTCCTCGTCGAGCGTCCTGGGCAACAGGTCCCTTCGGGGTCCTGGCTAAAGTCAGTAGGATCGCCGAATCCTCCGAAGTCGGAGAGTGCCTGCCTGTATGACGAGGAACCACCAGTCTGCACATCAATAAGCCAGACATGGGACAACGGATACTCACGCAAACCTCAGGTCCTGTATGACATCACACTGATGTTGGACAACAGGATGCCTTCATCCGACATACAGGACTTCGCGTTGGACCTCAAGTCAACGAACACAAGCAAGCAAGCAAGCATAAACAAATATTCGATATCACCTTATACCCAATACGTTTCAAAAGCATTTCTATCGCTACTTTACTTAGGATAAGTCTATAGATGCTGAGATTGCGACTTTATACAGGGTGTATTTGTAATGACTGTGCAGTGTTTGAAAATATTGCCGGTCTAAGTTTTGTATTTACCTGTTATGTTGCACGAAATTTACAGAGGGTGAATGAATACAAAACTTGGACCGGCAATATTTTAATACATTGCACCGTCATTAAAAAATACACCCTATAGATCTATCAGTATAGTGGCTGATTTGACCATACCATTTGTTGTCCAATTTGACGATTGAGTTCAATCCACGACAGGCAACCCTGATCGTATTCCCATAGTCGGTTGTGCTCAGTCTTCAAAACCCAAATCCCGACACAACCAAATAAATCAGTTTTTCCTCCCAATTTATCAGCAATGGTTGCCATATCGTCTTTCTTCCTTTTTTTGTTTTATTGGCCGCATAAATTCCACTGAAGTTGGAAATCGCAGAGTAGGCCTTGAAGCCGCTGTCCTGACAAAATTCTTTGGAAAGAAAATCGACCCAAAGGTAGAGCCTAATACATTATCTTCTGCCTAGAGCAGTGGTTCTCAACCTTTTTTTTGGCCAATGCACCCCTCCACCATATGTTAAGAATGTCACCCCCTCCCTTTCCTCCCTATTTCCTCCTTATAACCCCCCCCCCCATTTTTTTAAAACACAGTATACGTAAAAATGGAAGCTAAATTTAATAACACATACTAGAATAAGTCTAGACATAAAACGTGATATGCGGGTCTACTTACGTTATAAAACGAATTTCTGAATTACGGAACCGTAAAGTATGGAGGGGAAAACAATATCGAGTAAACAGTTCTTGTATTAACGCGATCTTGAAATAATCTTAACACCCGCTTCCCTGGAAACCCTAAAATCCCAGGTGGGGGGGGGGGGGGGGGGGTGAGGGGGGGGGGGGGGAATTCACCACCGGTTTAGAACCACTGGTCAAGAGGAAGGAAACCTTACACAAATGTATGTGGAAATCGGAATTACTGCACTTTTGAAGTGCATAACTAGGTGTGACAGACTGTCCTTGAAAGAGGACAAAGATGAATTGCCCCAAGAACATTGTAAAGGAAATAATTTTTCTTCTACTGCTTTTAACCACTCAGTGCATCATCATCATCATCATCATCATCATCATCATCATCATCATCATCATCATCATCATCATCATCATCATCATCATCATCATCATCATCATCATCAGCAGCAGCAGCAGCAGCACCATCATCATCATCATCATCATCATCATCATCATCATCATGCGCCATGCCGATACGCGTGGGCAGTCATGTTTCGCCATCTCACTCGATCACCAGAGTCGTGTATCACAAGGAGCACAACGTTTGTGCTCCGTGCGGAGGGCAGTCAACCTAACAAGGCGACGGTGGCGGCGGGGAGGCCGCAAACGGCAAGGCATACGAAGTGGGGCAAGACGTTTTAGACTCAAATGTGACCGTCTAGGCCTCAGGAATACTCGTATTCTATATTGGAATTGCGCCAGCGTAAAACAACGAGGCCCTATTCTGTAAAACCTGGCATACAGGAACGACAGGAGATGAGACTGGGTGATCAGTTACTCCAAATTGCCGGCTTCAAATGTTTCTACAACAGGCGACATCTGGGATTGGCGATTCTCATTCGCGGCAATATGGTGCCTTCAGAGCTAGACATGTTCAGTTGGGACAATGACGACATACAAATAAAGCCGGTTAGAGTTCAATCCGGTCTACTATTCGTGGCGGTTAATGTTTATGCCCGTAACGCGAGTGTGGATTCCCAGAAGTGGCAGTACTTAAGTGACATATTAGGTCACGAGAGAAATGTTATTTTCTGTGGCGATTTCAACGCTAAAGGTAGATCATGGGGAAGCATTTCCTCCAACACATAGGGGAAGGATCTCAGGACAGCAAGCCTTCCAGGTGATGAGGACAGTGCTATTGATCTGGCGCTGGTTTCGTCTTCACTCACTACAGTGTGTAGGTGGGGTGTTCTAGGGTACCAGGTAGCAACCACCACCCTTGCAGCCTATTGGTGAAGAAAGGCAGAACCAGGCAGCACAAGTCAACGGTCAAGACTTTCCAGTATGACAGTACAGGCCAAGATTTTGTGAGTAAAATAAGGCGTGATAAGCGCAGTAAGCTTCAGGGCAGGGAAATAAAGCTGGGAGCAGCCACCTTGGTGGAATTTTGAGGTGGAGAAGGCCTGGGTGGATAAGCGTAGTGCAGTAAGGAAATGGCAAAACGCCAAGAAGAACAGAGTTGCCCATCCTAGTCTCTGCATGCACTTAGATTGAGAGATATGCACAAAAGTAAGCTATTAAAAAAAAACTGGTTAAGGTGGTTAGAAGTGATAAATGGGCAGAGGTATGTCAACGTGTAAGCACAGACAAGTCACTGAAATTGTTCTGGCAACTACACAAAAGCATGAGTGGTTTAGTCAAGAATAAGAGAATGTTTGACTTCCAAGGTGCTGACCTCATCTGGCAGAGGACTGAGGAGAACCAGGGCAAAACCCTCTTCCACCACTATCTAGAGCAGAGCAACCAGAGAGACATGAGAGGCCGAAATTTTGCCAAGGTCACCTCAGACAGGTGCAATGCCTAGAACATTTCCGATGAAGAAACGGTGACAGTGAAAGAAATCAAGGCTGTACTTCGACGATAAAAAAACAGCGCTCCAGGGCCAGATGGCATAAGATACGACGACATCAATAGGTATACCGACAACGAGCTAGAGAAACTAGCAGACGTGTACAACAACAGTATAGGGAGTGCTAGCATCAAGGAGGAGTGGTTACACAGCTATCTGAGTCCACTGCCGAAGCCTGGCAAAGACCACACACAAATTGAGGGATATCGAGTACTAACCATGCTGAATACAATAGGCAAGCTGCTGGAGACGTTAATTGCCAGAAAAATATCAAGCCAGCTAGAGAGGAAAGTTGTTTCCCCACCTACCATGGAAGGGAACCGTCCAAAAAGAGAACCCTGGACCAATACAGGAGTTATTACCCATGATGTCTATGAAGGTTTCCACTCAGGCATTGAAACCTTTGCTGCAGCGATTAATCTTGAGGAAGCGTACAACCGAGTACCATTGGATTTTTTAATGCTTCAGCTTCATGAACTCAAGATAAGTCCTTTCCTCCTTAGTTGGATCGCTGCAGCCCTCTTCCAACGGAAAGTAGTTTTTAGACTTGGCAGATGGACATCAAAGATCCTCAATGGCTCGGAACGCTGAAGAAGAAGAAGAAGATGAAGTTGGACATCGGAACCAACAACAATATATCCTGACCTACCACAGGGATCACCATTATCTCCGGTGCTGTTCAACGCCTAAAAACCCAAAACTCAATCGCGTAAGTACTTGGTGTGTACAAGTGGGGCAATGGTCAACCCAACAAAGGCAACAGTGATATTGTTCGCTTTGAATAATCATATTGTCAACACTCCAACACCAACTGTAAATCTGTGTTCAGAGATTGGAAAGAACGCAGGCAATGAATTACCTGGCGATACGTTTTGATTGAAGCCGTGCTTACAATGAGCACATATACCAGGTGATAACAAAGGCCAAGCGGGGTTTGGCTGCGATGCGGGTGATGGCGGCAGCAAACTGTAAGCAGCGCCATCTATGTCTTCTATACGAGGGGCTGGTCATGTCTCTCAGCCGTAAGCAGATAGAAAGGATGGAAAGAATACAGAACGAAGCTATTCGCATTATTCTTGGATGTACAAGAGATACAGCATGCAAGGCGATGCGCTTACCTTCTTGATTGTCCAACCATTGAACACAGAATACAAATTTGCAGAGCACGTGAGTTAACGCAAACACACAACATCCACTGCATGGTGAAATTATGAATGTGAAGGGCAGAAGGTTAAAAAGAGGGAGGTCGTGGATGGGTCAAGCCGAAGACATTCTTCAACAGGTGTGTTCACTTGATGACTTAGAATCTGGCGAGGAGTAGGTACAAGTGCCAACAGATTTCTGTACGTCCTTTTTCAGTTTGCATCCAGCTAGACAGAAAATGCAGACAAGAAATTCCGGCTGCCGTTGAGGCGGGATTATAAACGTTGATTTTCGAGAATTCGTTAGACGGTGATGCTGTCATTTACACAGTTGGGTCGGTCATCCGACATGTGAGAAGCTCATGGGCCTTTACGGCTCGGTGGGGGGGGGGGGGGGATTGTAGAGGAGGACTCTGGTGCTTTTATTGAGACCACAAGTGACTATGGAAGTCATGGCAGTAAGTAAAGCAATAACATGGTTCGAGACACATACATTAACTAGGGCATGTTTCCTTAGCGACTCAATTAGCATGCTCAAGAGTCTAGAGATGGGGTGGATCCGAAGAGAATAGTTGCTGTCTCTGGAGCGGTCTCGGCTAGCAAAGATTAGTTTTATCTTCGTGCCATGGCAAGTGGGAGTACAAGGAAATGAGCAGGCTGACAAGCTCGCAGGTAAGGCTTCTGTGGAGGGCGGACGCGCCATGGACCAGGCTGACATTCTGAATGCTCTATGAAAAGCAAAACTTTTGCGAGAACCAAATGATGACTGTGAATCTACAACCACTGCGAGAATAGCAAATTAAAAGAGGTGTGGCCAAACAAGAACACTACGCAGAAAGCCAAAGAAGATTGATAAACCAACACAGAACTGGTGTCGTTAGCCGCTACACGCTGCGGGATTTGCTGAGGAGGAGAGCCGAGCTCCTATGGACTGAATGGTTCGATGTGCAATGAGGATGATCTCTCGACTAACCAACTAACTAGTCGTGGATCAGCTCAGTGGTCCTGTCTCGACCATACCACGAGGCGAAGCAAACTTCTCTACCTTCCCCTTGTTCTCTTCCCCTCGATCTTGCCAGTTGTCACCTAGTTCTCCAATTTATTTCTTCTCATAACGTGTCCAAAATATGTTGACTATCAAAGTCTAATTTCTCTAATCAGTTTGCGATATTCATTTAGTCAACTGGTGCACATAACGAACGAACGAACGAACTTTATTTTCGAAGGGTAACAAAACTCCTACAGAGTAACTACCCCTACAGGGTGAGGCAACTCCTATGGAGCACCCATTCACGCCGTTTCTCTGATTGTCTATGAAATTACAAAACATGACTTTCTTGGCTTCTATACAGAAGGTAGTTTGCTATTGCTTTCCTTCTTAGCAGTGACCATACTGGTTGACGACCGAAGCCATTGTCTCCCCCCCCCCCTCCGCCCCCCACCACCCCAAAAAATAAAGATTTTCTACCTACCGTCGTGAAGTTGGATAACATAACCTACAACTATCTGTTGGCTGCTCTTCAACTTCATCCACCACCTGCACCCATGGCTTCACGTAACACAGATCTGGGGGGGTGGGGGTGGTGGGGTTAAACAGGCACTCCACCTTGCCCAACGGTGTCTGGAAAGCTAGCGGAGGGAAGGAGGCACCATACCTCTTCTTTGATAGGGGCTAACCCAACCCATGAAGATCACAGGTCCAAAACTCTGAGCTGTTATTGAATTGTAGTAATTAAATTCAGCTGTGAAATGTGACTGTGTAGATAAATAGGTGAAATATCACTGGTGAAATATCATAGATGCTTATATCACTTTAGAATTTCTACAAGTGTGTAATGACTGATCATTCCGGTCAGTGTTGGTTCACCAATTTTCTTCCCTTGCAAAGCCTATGGTTAGGAACTCCCTGTTGGCATGGCAACAGTGTCTCATCTGAGCAAGGCCGTTGCCTGATCACTGTAAGTAAGCATAATCAAGTTTCACTAAGTTATTTGAGATTTGCATTGTCTGCTCCTTCCATTCTTTAATGCAGTGGTTCTCAATCTTTTTTGGCCCATTCCCCCCCACCCCCCTTCACCATATTTTCAGAACGCCATTCCCCCCTTTCTATCAAAAATTTGGCCCGTTCCCCCCTTCACCGTATTTTCAGAACGTCATTCTCCCCCCCCCCCCCCTTTTCATATCTCCTATCTAAAACTCCCCTCACCTCTACACAGTATACGTAAAAGTGGAAGGCAAATGTAATAGCATATACTAAAACAAGTCTAGACATCCATATAAAACATGATTTGTGGGTCTACTTACTTTATAAAAGGACGAGACATACATAACTGTAAAGTATGAAGAGAAAAACTGTCAAGTAATCGGTTCTTGTATTAACACGATCTTGAAATGGTCTTCATCCCCCCCCCCCCCCGGAAACCATGAAATTCCCCCCTGGGGAGGAATTCCCCACCGGTTAAGAACCACTGCTTTAATGTTATTAGTCCATCATATGTTTTCTGTGGGGATCTTCACAGCCTGCCTTTTTATTTTCAACATATACTCTAGTCTAGAAGATTTCAAGTCGTAGATAAAAACATAGCCAGGCCGACAAGAGTGTTTTTTGGTATGTATTTATTCATATTAATTTTGTTTGGTTGTTCTTTCTTTTTCTTTCTTTTTTTGTTTCAAAATGTATTTCTCTGTTTGTATCTTAGCTGCAATGGCGGTTATCCTGCTGAGGCTTGGGCCTACTACCAACATACTGGAGTTGTCTCAGGTGGTCCTTACAACAGCTCAGAGGTACAGTTGATTCTCTTGGATGTTGATTTGATTTGTTCCATGTGATAATTATATCATTGCATGAAACTCAGGTTTGATATGGCTGCTGGAGCTAAAAAGAAACGAATGCAATCAGTAACTCACAGATGAGAGAAATAATGTCTGCAGCAAGGATATGACAATATAGTGGAGATGATTGGGTATGTGTTACTGCAGAATAAAGGAAGCGATAATAATCACAGACAGTATACATACTTTACAACGTACACCAAATTCAAACCCGGTTAACTTAGGTCAGCATGGCCGAACGGATAAGAACGCGTGTTCTTAAACATCCGGTATGCTGATGCCAAGGTAAGGGGTTCAACTCCTACACCGGACAGTTGGACTAAAACCTCAAGTACCTCTGAGATCCGGGTGGGTTCCCCTGATGGTGAGGGACACTGTTAATAGGTAAAGCTAATCCACACGCAAAATTCAGTCAAGTACTACTAGACATAGTGTCTGGACTACGCTTGAGTTCAAAGCGAGTGAGCGCTAAAGAAAACACAACTAATACTGACTGAGAATGTAACACAGCTAATACTGACTGAGAATGTGACAAAACTAATACTGACTGAGAATGTGACAAAACTAATACTGACTGAGAATGTGACAAAACTAATACTGACTGAGAATGTGACAAAACTAATACTGACTGAGAATGTAACAAAACTAATACTGACTGAGAATGTAACAAAACTAATACTGACTGAGAATGTGACAAAACTAATACTGACTGAGAATGTAACAAAACTAATACTGACTGAGAATGTGACAAAACTAATACTGGCTGAGAATGTGACAAAACTAATACTGACTGAGAATGTGACAAAACTAATACTGACTGAGAATGTGACAAGTAAATCTCGCCCGAAGTGAGCAAATAGCAATCTCCAGACACCGCGAAGGATATAACAGATTGTAATACCACTTGTTTAATAAAGATAGGATGTCCTGATAAATGTAACTGTGGAACTGGTAAAATGGCTGCTAAACGCAAGTGCAAGTGTCCAACATAACACAAAATAGAAAATCATGTTGGCCTGAACCTGCTCCATTTGAGGACACTCTATGGAGATGTCAACAAGCTCAAGTTGACAGATACTTTCTTTAAATATAATCAGGACGACATCTGAAGGTGTACACAGAAGAAACAGTGAAATGCCTGGTCACAAATGGTTATGAAGTTAAATGTTTTGGTCTAAATACTTTTGGTCTATACCCTAGAATAGATTGAAAATGTCATTTATGTGGTCACTGGAAATAGTTGCATTGAATTTGGATAGGTTATGGCTTTTTATTACTTAATCTAACTACAGTTTGTCTCCATGGTGACATGTTTAAGCCTCCTGCCTCACGCTCAAAAGGTTATGGTTTGATTTCCCGACCCTGTCATTCAGTTCATGAATGCAATTGTCAGACTCCTGGGGGGGGGGGGGGGGGGGGGGGGGGGTCGTTGCTGAAGCAGCGAATGTTGTCCTCTGTGTAATGCTTTCAGCAGGCTGCTCTACACGAGGACTGATCCAGCCGGTATAAAACCTGATACAGTTAATTCAGTCCTCAACCGTAAACCCTTTTATACCTTTCAAACAATTTCTGTGCTGGATGTGAATCCTTGGTAAAGTGGATGTTTTTCCGTCGGGTCAAAACGAAAACCCTAACCTGCACAGTTCGCTGCGACTGCACCTGCCAGGTGGCCTTAATTCCTCAGGCCTAAGATCTCCCTTGTCCTACACCACAAGGTATTATAGGCAGCAGAGTTACTAACCCAACACCGGTTTGTGTTCAAGGGTTGTCTACCATACGAGATTCCCCCTACTGGCCATCGCGTTGGTGACCACCTGAAGCCCTTCGGTGGAGAGGAAATGAAGACCCCCAAATGCAAGAGTTCCTGTGAGGAAAGCTACAAGACTCCATTCTTAAAGGACAAACACTATGGTAAGTCATGTTCTTGTCATGAAGTGAACTGGGTGCATAACTGTCAGAGTTTCCGTAAATGATGTATGTATGTGGTCATTTATGCATGTGTGTGTGTGTGTGTGTGTGTGTGTGTGTGTGTGTGTGTGTGTGTGTGTGTGTGTGTGTGTGTCTGCTTGCCTTCCTGTCTCATAACATGGTAATATGCATTCTTTATGTTCATAACCTTTTTGTCTTCTGTAGCAAGCACAATAGATAATTAGTGTACGAAAGATGGGTGATTGGAAGGGTATAATTTAAGACGGGCCTGCGAGCCCAATTTGTGACCTTTTGAAAACAGTTTGTTCATTCATTCATGAACTATGGCATGTGTCGAATGGGATTAGAGTAAGAGTCAAGATCTGACATCATCAGGACATTCCCATATGTGCACTGTCCTAATCTTCAACAAGCAAAGTGTCCCAATACTAATGGTACCAGCTGCCATCAGATATAGCTGTTTGAGGCTTCTCTCACAAGATATCCTAACCTGAACATAATCTCTGTAAAACCCTTTATTTTAACAAGGAATTGAATCTAAGTCCTATATGTAAGGCAGTCAACAGCCCCATGAATATGCAGTCAACCCAATATTCTTTCAAGTCTGAGTGTTCTCTAATAAGATTCTAATCATTGCCAGTCACTCCTGCTGTGAGGTTGTCAGCTTCTACAATTGGGTATCAGATAATTTACTTAAAGTACCATTCAAGGAAGAGAGTTTGCCAGTCTCATCTTACGATGTGACCTAGTAACTGCAGAAATGTGGCATCTCGGGGTAAATGGCAGAGAATACCATGAACAGACAAAAAAATTAATGTCCGAGAAGCAAATTAAAATTATAAATTGATTAGAGAAATTAGACTGAGAGTTCAGATTTTTTTAGGCACGCAATGAGTGAAAATAGAATATAGAATAGCGAGAAGACATGTGAATAGAATAGTAAAGAGGGAAAAACAAAAAGACTGGGAAGAGTATGGAGAAACCCTAAATAAAAACTACAAGGAGGCAACTAGAAACTTCTACAAAAAGATAAGTGCAATGCGAACCAGAGGATAACCCTTTGACCCAACTGAAATAATTAATCAGCGAAAATGGAGAACCAATAAGTGAACAAAAACAAATCCTATTAAGATGGAAGCAGTATTTCGAACAACTTCTCAACATCCCATCTGGTGTCACAGGAATTCAAGAAACCTACACAGATGCCACCGAAGAAATAGAACCAGACATACTAAAAGATGAAATTGTAGAAGCCATCAGATTAGCCCCATTGAGCAAATCACCGGGACAAGATGAAATACTTAAATGAACTAATTAAAGCAGCAAGAGAAGTAGGAACAGCACGGCTACATAGACTATTCAACCATATTTGGGTAGAACAACAGACACCACGAGACTGGGGAAATGCCATAATTGTCCCAATTTGGAAAAACTAAGGCAGCAAAAGAGATTGCACACAATACAGAGGCATTTCACTGTTGAGTCATACTGGGAAAATATTTTGTAAAATTCTTGAGAAAAGATTACGAACTACTATAGAACCCCAGCTAAGTGAAACACAACTTGGATTTAGGAAAAACAAAGGATGCACAGATGCCATTTTTGCTTTAGACAACTTATAGAAAAATCAATCGAATTCAGTGAAACACTCTACTTAGCCTTTGTCGACCAAGAAAAGGCATTTGATAGAGTAGATAGAAACAAGCTGTGGGAAATCCTTAAACAATATGGAGAGAGAACACATCTAACAAACCTATGTAGAAGCTTATACAACAACAGTGAATGCATAGTGAGGGCAACTGGAGGACACTCAGAACCCTTCACCATAAGATCTGGAGTACGACAAGGTTGTGTCCTGTCCCCTCTCTTGTTATAACATATATAGACAACATATGTAAAGAAACCAGCCAAACAGAGACCGCAAGAATACCGCATGACGAGAACACAGAAGAAGAACCATCTGCAAATCTAACCATTAAAGAACTCCTGTTTGCGGACGACCAAGCACTAATAGCAAAATCAGAAGCTGAATTACAAGACCACATGAATAGTCTAAACGAAATGTGTAGGGAACATAACATGAAAATTAGCACAAGCAAAACAGAGGTAATGACTATAACTAAAGAAGAAAAAACAACAACAATTCACCTAAACGAACATCCCTTGAAACAAGTAAAGAGTTTCAAGTACCTAGGAAGTATAATATCATCAAATGGCAGATCAGAAGACGAGATCGAAAATAGATGCAATAAGGCAAACCATCTCATAGGACAAATGACACCAATACTAAAGAACAATACTGTATCTGTAACTACTAAGAAAGCACTTTACAACACAATCTTCCTACCAACTCTATGCTACCAATGCCAAACCTGGACAATGACAGAAAAAGAGAAAAGAAAAATCACAACAACAGAAATCAGATTCCTGAGAAGATTACTCAACGTATCAAGAAGAGATAAGATCACAAATGAAGAAATCAGGACTAAAGTGGGGGTTACAACAGCACTAGATTTTATTAGAAAGCAGCAAGTCAAATGGTTTGGCCATGCAAGTAGGTTACCAACTAACAGCATACCACAACAAGCAATGGAAACAGAGGAAGAGGCCGACCACGTAAACGTTGGACGGAGGGAATAGCAGAGTCCATGGGAATATCGATACATGAAGCCCATAATCGGGCACTCTCACGATGTTTATACTTCACCTCGACACCGCAAGGTACAAGAGGAACATGATGAGATGAGATGAGATGAATGAGTGAAAAATAGATTTGAAAACATGGTGGCAGCAGGAGCACTTTATGTGAACAGAGGACGGGGAAGACAAAATTTGAAGACCTGGATGGCTTGGCCACAAGGCATACTTGGATATTTCACACTTCGAGATGCAAGTCTCGTGATGTGTAAGACGTCCATCCATGACTGGCCAAGTATTTCAGCATGGAACATGATTATTTGTCTAGTGCATATGACAAAACACTGACATGTAAGAACATATTACAGTATTATATTGAGGTTAAGTGTAGAATAATTTACCATATATACGTTGGTTACTTGGTAAAGAAGGTGCTAGAGGAAACAATGGAAAACAAACAGGCAAGAGGAAGACATAAATAAATGGGTAGACAAGAGATGTGCTGAAAGACGTCAACACGCGTGCACAATGTGTGAGGTGATGACACCACGTCATGTTCATCCATCGTAAAAGATGATTACTAATCCAATGAGATGAATGAGTTCAAAGGAAACTGAGACAGATAAGTGACCAATAGTTTTTCTTTGTGTTAGACGCGCTGAGCGCATGAGACAAAAGATGGTGCATGATGGTGAAAATGACCATGTGTTTATATGCATCCATTGTGGACAAATACTTACAGCGCGAATTGGTTGATTGATTGATTGATTGATTTAGGAATCGACATCACAGCATACAGGGCATTACCATAAGCGCTCCGTCCCCATCCTCAGCAGCCAGCGAAGAGTTCCAACACTAATAGTACCAGTAGCAATCTGATTATATGTCCGTCTCGCCTTTCCTCTGAGCGTCGATCGTCGGCCAGATCCCCTCGTCACCCCTCGCTGTCGCATTCTTGCCAGACCATGGTGATCCATTTGCTCCTCCGAGGTGTACACGTGCTCCAACAAGGCCGCAACCACGTCTTCCTTATCATGCATCAATATTCCACCAAGTTTTGAAGAGCCAGTCAATCTGTCCGCCTGTTCATTCCCCAGCACACCAGCATGCCCCGGAGAAAAGATCCAGACGATGCTTGTCACCCGTGACTTCCGAAGCGAAGCAAGCGACTCTGCACGAAGCTTGCCTGTCCTCACCCTACTCAGCATGCTTCCTGAGTCAGTTACAATCACGATGTGTGTGTGTATCGTATTCTCCATCCAGCGGAAAGCTGCACTGACCGCCTCCACCTCCATTTTTAAGCTAGATGTTGTGGTATCATATGCCAGGCTCTCCTGCACCAAACGGCGACCATTAGCTTTTGCTAAGAACCCCCAGGCATTTCTCCAGCATCTCAACACCGAACCATCTGTGTATATAATCACATCACCCGGGCGAGCATTATCCTGAATTAGTTGCTGGATTTCCACTTCCGTGGCCCCTGCTGGCCACTCCCTGCACTCCCGGCTCAATGTGATTATAACTTTGCACAAGTCTGACTGCTCCGCTGGTACTCTGACCCACTCCTCTCCTCGCCTAATTGTCTCCAAGATGCACACCTGTCTGATCGTATCCTCCGCCTGAGCCATCCATGATTTCCCTCTTGTCTCTCACATGATCAGTCACATTCGCTCCCGCCTTGGGTTGTAGTTATTATGCCTTTTAAAGCACGATATAACAAACTATCGTCTGTCAAAACGGCCAGGTGCCAATGAGGACAGTGTGGATAGTAGATGATGGTCACATTAGAGTAGGCTTGTGTTGCATTGAACGTACTGGCTCCATTGATTTTCCAGTGCGATCTCTGCTGACCTGCAATCTCTACTGACCAAGTCACTGCAATCAAGTGTACATCATCTAGATCAGTCTTCCACAAAAGCCTCCCATGTCTATGTTCATGCCGAAGGCTTTAAAAGTAATCTCGAGGATGTCTTTAGAGCATTTATTTTGGTTTGGGCATCTTTTCCTATGCTATAGTTTGCCATAAAATATTATTTGTAATTTGGATGGACATACGGGCTTGGTGTCCAGCACAGTGAATCTGGTGTTTCTTTAGTAATGGGTATACATGAGGTGAAGCAAGAGCTGACATCCCAGCACATGAGACATGCCCATACAAGCTCCGTCCTCAACAGCCAACGAGAGTCTCAATTCTAATGATACCACTGCAGTCTGATTGTGTGTCCGTCTGACCTTTCCGAGTCGGTCAGATCCTATGCCACACAATTTCCTCCAGGCCATTAGTAAGTGTATGTGAAGGCTTAACACTCGACACCCCTAAGGCAGTATCCATTGCGTGGGTTTTAAGAACCGGTATAATTCAAACTTGCTTGTCTTTCAGGTACTAACACCTACACTGTTAGTGGTGAGGATAACATCAAACAGGAGTTGGTGCAGAATGGTCCAGTGGAAGCAGCTTTCACTGTCTACAGTGACTTCATGAACTACAAGTCAGGTATGCATGAGATCATCTCACTAATGGTTGTTCATCTGTATTGGTGTGTTCATGTCTTGGTGTGTTCATCTGTATTAGCGTGTTCATCCGTCTCGATGTGTTTATCTGTCCTAATGTGTTCATGTCTTGGTGTGTTCATATCTTGGTGTGTTCATGTCTTGGTGTGTTCGTCTGTCTTGGCGTGTTCATCTGTCCTGAAGTGTTCATCCGTGTTAGTGTGTTCATGTCTTGGTGTGTTCATCTCTGCCTTGGTGTGTTCATGTCTTGGTGTGCACATGTCTTGGTGTGATCCTCTTGGTGTGTTCCTCTGTCTTGGTGTGTTCCTCTGTCTTGGTGTGTTCCTCTGTCCTGGTGTGTTCCTCTGTCTTAGTGTGTTCCTCTGTCTTGGTGTGTTCCTCTGTCTTGGTGTGTTCATGTCTTGGTGTGTTCTTGTCTTGGTGTGTTCCTCTTGGTGTGTTAATCTTTGTGTGTTCCTCTGTTTGGTGTGCTCATATCTTGTTGTGCTCATATCTTGTTGTGTTCATGTTCATATCTTGTTGTGTTCATATCTTGGTGTGTTCATGTCTTGGTGTGTTCATATCTTGTTGTGTTCATGTTCATATCTTGTTGTGTTCTTATCTTGGTGTGTTCATGTCTTGGTGTGTTCATATCTTGTTGTGTTCATGTTCATATCTTGTTGTGTTCATGTTCATATCTTGTTGTGTTCATGTCTTGTTGTGTTCATGTTCATATCTTGTTGTGTTCATGTCTTGTTGTGTTCATATCTTGTTGTGTTCATATCTTGTTGTGTTCATGTTCATGTTTTGTTGTGTTCATGTTCATATCTTGTTGTGTTCATGTCTTGTTGTGTTCATGTTCATATCTTGTTGTGTTCATGTTCATATCTTGTTATGTTCATGTCTTGTTGTGTTCATATCTTGTTGTGTTCATATCTTGTTGTGTTCATGTTCATGTCTTGTTGTGTTCATGTTCATATCTTGTTGTGTCCATATCTTGTTGTGTTCATATCTTGTTGTGTTCATGTTCATATCTTGTTGTGTTCATGTTCATATCTTGTTGTGTGCATATCTTGTTGTGTTCATATCTTGTTGTGTTATATCTTGTTGTGTTCATGTTCATGTCTTGTTGTGTTCATATCTTGTTGTGTTCATATCTTGTTGTGTTCATGTTCATGTCTTGTTGTGTTCATGTTCATATCTTGTTGTGTTCATGTCTTGTTGTGTTCATGTTCACATCTTGTTGTGTTCATGTTCATATCTTGTTGTGTTCATGTTCATGTCTTGTTGTGTTCATGTTCATATCTTGTTGTGTTCATGTTCATGTCTTGTTGTGTTCATGTTCATATCTTGTTGTGTTCATGTTCATATCTTGTTGTGTTCATGTCTTGTTGTGTTCATGTTCATATCTTGTTGTGTTCATATCTTGGTGTGTTCATGTCTTGGTGTGTTCATATCTTGTTGTGTTCATGTTCATGTCTTGGTGTGTTCATATCTTGTTGTGTTCATGTTCATATCTTGTTGTGTTCATGTTCATATCTTGTTGTGTTCATGTCTTGTTGTGTTCATGTTCATATCTTGATGTGTTCATATCTTGGTGTGTTCATGTCTTGGTGTGTTCATGTTCATATCTTGTTGTGTTCATGTTCATATCTTGTTGTGTTCATGTTCATATCTTGTTGTGTTCATGTTCATATCTTGTTGTGTTCATGTTCATATCTTGTTGTGTTCATGTCTTGTTGTGTTCATGTTCACATCTTGTTGTGTTCATGTTCATATCTTGTTGTGTTCATGTTCATGTCTTGTTGTGTTCATGTTCATATCTTGTTGTGTTCATGTTCATGTCTTGTTGTGTTCATGTTCATATCTTGTTGTGTTCATGTTCATATCTTGTTGTGTTCATGTCTTGTTGTGTTCATGTTCATATCTTGTTGTGTTCATATCTTGGTGTGTTCATGTCTTGGTGTGTTCATATCTTGTTGTGTTCATGTTCATGTCTTGGTGTGTTCATATCTTGTTGTGTTCATGTTCATATCTTGTTGTGTTCATGTTCATATCTTGTTGTGTTCATGTCTTGTTGTGTTCATGTTCATATCTTGATGTGTTCATATCTTGGTGTGTTCATGTCTTGGTGTGTTCATGTTCATATCTTGTTGTGTTCATGTTCATATCTTGTTGTGTTCATGTTCATATCTTGTTGTGTTCATGTCTTGTTGTGTTCATGTTCATATCTTGATGTGTTCATATCTTGGTGTGTTCATATCTTGTTGTGTTCATGTTCATATCTTGTTGTGTTCGTATCTTGGTATGTTCATATCTTAGTGTGTTCATGTCTTGGTGTGTTCATGTCTTGTTGTGTTCATGTTCATATCTTGGTGTGTTCATGTCTTGGTGTGTTCATGTCTTGTTGTGTTCATGTTCATGTCTTGTTGTGTTCATGTTCATATCTTGTTGTGTTCATGCCTTGTTGTGTTCATGTTCATATCTTGTTGTGTTCATGCCTTGTTGTGTTCATGTTCATATCTTGTTGTGTTCATGTCTTGTTGTGTTCATGTTCATATCTTGTTGTGTTCATATCTTGTTGTGTTCATGTTCATATCTTGTTGTGTTCATGTTCATATCTTGTTGTGTTCATATCTTGTTGTGTTCATGTCTTGTTGTGTTCATGTTCATATCTTGTTGTGTTCATGTTCATGTCTTGGTGTGCTCATATCTTGGTGTGTTCGTATCTTGGTGTGTTCATGTCTTGTTGTGTTCATGTCTTGGTGTGTTCATGTCTTGTTGTGTTCATATCTTGGTGTGTTCATGTCTTGGTGTTTTGTTCTGCCTTGGTGTGTTCAGTTCATGTCTTGGTGTGTTCATGTCTTGGTGTGTTCGTCTTGGTGTGTTCATGTCATGGTGTGTTCATATCTTGGTGTGTTAATCTTGCTGTGTAACCCTGCCTTGGTGTGTTCCTCTGCCTTGGAGTGTTCGTCTTGGTGTGTTCATGCCTTGATGTTCAATAGAGTACTTGCAGTGTATGGCGGTTTGGGGGGAGAGGAGGGGGGGGGGGGGGTCTGTGAGCCTGAGGAATTAAGGCCGCATGGCAAGTGCCGTCGCCGTGAACTGTGCAGGTTAGGATTTCGCATTTTGCCCTCGACAGAAAAAATATCCCACACCTTATCGAGGATTCGAACCCGGGTCTTCCGAAGGAGAATCCGGCGTTCTGGTACAACCCTGACACCTATTCCATCTGTAAAAGAATCATCGTCTCCGTACACCAAATCAAACTGCATTTATCAATTCCAGTGTGAGTGACAAGCAACTTATGTATATAGAACGGAAAGACTAACCGAACATATACCAGTGTGGGTGATAAAAGCTGTCTTCAGGAATCCCTGTGCCGTTTATAGGCTTAAATACACCCTCTGTGATTTCTCAACAACTCACAAACTACGGTTAGAAAGATAACAAAGATTAAGCATTTTGTATACTGTAACAATAAACGATTGCGCATATATAGTGACATCTTAGCAATTAGGTGATCCCAGTTCCTACAGTCTCTGTTGGAGTCTCTGTGGCGAAGTGGTCAAGCTGTTTGACGTTTGACTCGTGAGCCGAAGGTTGTGGGTTCGATTCCGGGCCGTGTCCTTTGGTTTACGAGTTAAATGTTTCGGAGACTCCCATGGGCCGTCGCTAAAAGCTTCGGAGTTCGTGCTTTGTGCGACGCTTTCCGTGCTGCGGAAAAAGACCGAGCCATATGGGATAAAAACCCGGAGCAATGACGTCGACCCTGTCGACTTTTAAGCGACTTTTAGTTCCTACAGTTTTGTGTAGAGTTCATTTAAAATTACCATGGGGATAACATATGTTCCACATTTTAACATCTGTGTGATTTCAGTGCATAGTGCAAGACAGTCGAGTTTAGTATTTCATTAAAATTTGATAAAGTGGAATAATCTACAAAAATGACCAAAAAACCAGGCAATCTAATATAAGGTGTATTTTTAATGACTGTGCATGTGTTTGAAAATATTGCCGTTCCAAGTTTTGTATTTACTCTCTGTAAAGTTCATGCAACATAATAGGCAAATACAAAATTTGGACCGACAATATTTTCAAACACTGCAGTCATTAAAAAATACACCCTGTACCAGCCATTGCATACTTGAATGAATCGAAACGAATCAAATAAACTGCTATTATTTGGTTCTAATGAAGAGTTATTCAAAATTATGCTAAATCAACTGTTGAGAAGATGATTTTACACATAATTATTCCATCATACCCATGGATAAAGTTCCTATACCTTCCCTTGAGTCTCCAGTTTATAAGGCAGCAATGTCAGTCTGGTCCTTACTTACAAAATATGTCTTTGGTGCCCCTGCCAATAAGGCATAGTTCTTGGAGTCACGAGGACACACAAGCTCATACGAATACAAACTGAGCGATTACAATCTGAGGATGTGGGACTACAATCTGAGGGTATGAAACTACAATCTGAGTGTATGGAACTACAATATGAGTATAAGGAACTGAAATCTGATGTCATGAAAAAGTCTGGGGTCAAGGGACAATACCACAATCAGGATAAGGTATTGCAGTCTGAGGATACAGGAGAGAAAATTAAAATGATGTAGTTTTAATCTGTTAAAAATTATTTCTACTGGTGTTAGATCATAAAAATAGATAAAAACCTTTTTTAATGTATTTAGTATCTCATGTTTAGCTGTCCCTTTAGCGCACGGTCTCTTTTTGTGTTGTGTACGTGTCTACCAGTACACTTCCGGAACATTTCTTGGAGGCCACGCAGTCAAGATGATTGGTTTCGGTGTGGAAGATGGAGTCAAATACTGGCTGGTTGCTAACTCGTGGAACTATGGCTGGGGTGAAAAGGGTAAGTCTTGTGCATTTAAAAGATGCAGTATTAGGTTTTTGTTTTTAGAAACTGCTGAAATTGTAGAGAACTGCAACACTTGTCTGTATGGTGCAGGTATTGAAGAGACAATACTAGACTTGTGTGTTTTTGTTGTTGTTGTTGTTTGTCCATCAAGAATGATGATGACCATTCATTTCATCCAGTGGGGTTGAAAGTATGGAGCCGTGAGTTCTAAGATGGCTGATAAGGCCTATTTGGGCTCGAAATGTTCTTTGACATGTGGACAAAGAATGCTTGGCGCTCCTGGAGGAGGATTTTCTGCAGTGGTTTTTCTGTTCTGTCTTTTCTTCACAGCTCTTGCAGTCCTGGTGCCTCACAAGTGACTGCACCCTTGCGTAATGATGTATGCCATGAATTTTGGTCTTTGGCAGCAGTCTTCCAGGTGTCAAGTCCAAAAGCATTCAGTGATATTTTCAGAGTGTCTTTAAAGCGTTTCCCCTGGCCGCCTTGGGAGCGTTTACCACAACGCAACTCACCGTAAAAATTTCGTTTAGTAACCCTGTGATCTGGCATGCGAGTCAAGTGACCAGCCCAGCGAATCTGATTCTTCATTAGTAGAGTGTGGATACTGGGCATGGACGCTCTTCTAGGACTTCAGTGTCTGGGATCTTGTCTTGCCATTTAATCTTCAGTAACTTCCTAAGGCAGACTGTGTGGAAGTGGTTTAATTTCCTAGCTTGTCGCTGATAAACAGTCCAGGTTTCACAAGCATATAACAGTGTGGATAGTACAACTGCTTTGTAGACTTTCAGCTTTGTTTGCAGGCTTATTCCATTTCTGTCCCATACATTCTTGTACAGTCTGCCAAAGGTCGCGCTGGCCTTGGAGATTCTTGCATTCACTTCATTATCAATTGTGGCAGCTTGTGACACAGTGCTGCCAAGATAAGTGAATTTGTCCACAACACTTAGACTGTGATCATTCACTTTGATATACTGCACAGTGTGATTATTCCCTAGAGCTGGCTGGTACATAACTACATTCTTCTCCAAATTGATATTGAGCCCAAAGTTGGCACAGGCATGTGAGAAAGCTGAAACATTATGTTGCATTGCCGCCTCTGAGTTGGCGTATAGAGCGCAATCATCAGCAAACAGGAGCTCTCTGACGGTGTAACTGTTAATTTTGGTTTTAGCTTTCAGCCTTCTGAGATTGAATAACTTTCCATCCATGCAATATTTGATGTCTATTCCAATGTCGTTGTTCTTGAAGGCATTCGACAAAATAGCTGAAAACATGAGGCTGAACAGTGTTGGTGTCAGGACAGGGCTCAGACAGTTCACCATTTTCCTGTACTCTTGCCTGCATGCCATCATGAAATAGCCGCACTATTTGGACAACCTTTCGTGGACAGCCATATTTTGCCATAATCTTCCACAGTCCTTCTCTGCTGACTGTATCAAAACTTGTGTATATGTACACCGTATGCTTCAAGGGAACATACTTGACTTGTGTATGTGTTGTACGCTGCATGCATTCAAGGGACCATAATAGATTTGTGTGTGGGTACACTACATGCATTCAAGGGAATATACTAGACATGTGTTTATATGTAGAGTACATGCATTGAAGAGAGAATACTGTACTTGTGTATGTGTTGTGCACTGCATGCATTGAAGAGAGAATACGGTAGGATTGTTGTGTGTGTGTGTGTGTGTGTGCATGTGCACGCGCGCGCGCGCGTGTGTGTGTGTATATATAATGTACATTTGTTTTTAGAGACGCTCTGTGGCGAAGTGGTCAAGCCGTTTAACTCGGGCTCCGAAGGTTGTGGGTTCGATTCCGGGCCGCGTCCTTCGGTTCTTTAGGAGACCTCTGTGGATCGTCGCTAGAGCTACGGAGTTCGTGCTTTGTGCGACGCTTTCCGCGCTGCAGAAAGAGACCGAGCCATTTGGGATAAAACCCGGTGCAATGAAGTCGACCCTGTCGACTTTTAAGCGACATGTGTTTTTAAATATGCGAGTTGTGTGTATATTTAGACATGCGTTTTTATATATAAACATTTAGATACTTGTTGCGCGTATAAACACTATAAAATTGTGATTAAAACATGCTTATGAAATGATGAACAGCATAGATATATAAATCATGCTTTAAAATTGTGTTTACAGGTATCTTCAAAATCCTCCGTGGTCGTGATGAGTGCGGCATTGAAACCGGGATTGTGGCTGGCACTCCTAAGTACTAAGTCACCAGTGCTTTGTGAGCTGCATAGAAAATCATCTTGTGCCTAAGACATGTTTCATCTTGTGAAAATGAGAATTTATTACAACCTGTCACAATAAACAACAGTTTGAAACATTTTGGTTCGTTCAAATTGTTTGTTACTGACATTTACAGTGACAGCATGACAAGATATTGTTGTACTGTAAAGTGACAGTTAAGCTGTTCTTGTGAGAAATTAAAAAAACAAAATAAAAAATATTTCATTTAGTCATTAGACTGGTGTTAAAGGTCTTCACTGTTCACCTTCGTGCTGCATGTTTATACAGACCAGCATGCTTGAAATACCAAATTGTTCCTTTGCCGTTATTGTATCTCACACTTACCACGGATTTTTGTCTTCCGGAATTCTCTTTGGTCTTCATGCCTAAAGGTCGCATTTTAAAAAATAAATTATTGCTAATTTTCCACTTATGAAGAGAAATACAGAAGCTTCAACATGCCAACGAAGTCAATGCAAGAAGACATAAGTGAGTGACTATCTGAGTGCAACCAAAATAACAGTTAAAACATAATGTGGCGACAGATTTATTTATCAACAGCGTATTTTTTTCATATCTAGGTTCTCTAACAGACGGAAAGTGATGCCAGAAATTGCAAGAAGAAATATTGCTGGGGAAAACAACTAAAGCAATTAAAACTCTACAGATTGGAACCCAATGACTAACAGCGTGCAGATTTCTTGTAGCAGCATATATGGGACATATTGTGGATGACACGACAGAGGTCGTCAATATAACAGATTAAAAAAATGGGTTGTCACAAATAGCAGTGATCTATATCTATAAAACAGAGTGTATGTGTCTTTGTGTGTTTGTGGTCAGCTAGCTATGTATTGGATGCGTTCGATAACGGTACATCTGATTGAGATGAAATTTTCTACACGTCTTCCTTTCATTCCTGTGCAACCGACTATAATAGTTTCTTAGTGTAAAATCTTCTACTTATTTAATAACATTTGCATTTCCATTTTCATTATATAATTTCTATATAGCAGGGGGACTTCACTCTAGAAAAGTTATTTCAAGGGGCGTAACTTTTAATAACATTTCTATATACTTTATAGTCATATTGTTGGACTTACTTGCACTATTGTTAAACTCTTTGTCTATAGTTATTTTCAGGCATATAAGTTATAATAAATAATGATATAATCTTTAAGGTATTTTTAAAGTTTTCATAAAAATAATGCATAATGCATAACATTGTAACCCATCTTTTTCTGCTTAAAGAACTTATCAACTGTCATGTCGGTGATTAAAAACAGTTTTCATTAAAAATAATGAATGGTGTGTGGAAGGACATTCTTTTAAGTTACTGTGCGCCAGGAGCTGGGCGAAACCACGCCGGGTCAGATAGATAGACAGACAGACAGATAGTCGGGAACGGAAGCTTATTTGACTACTTATATGAATTAAATGACATGCTCCCCACCAGGGACTGGGTGAAGCCGGGCCGGGTCAGACAGACAGACAGATAGACAGACAGACAGTCGGGAACGGGAGAGCTTATATGACTACGTATATGAATTAAATGAGATGCTCCCCACCAGGGACTGGGTGAAGCCGGGCCGGGACAGACAGACAGATAGACAGACAAACAGATAGTCGGGAACGGGAGAGCTTATATGACTACGTATATGAATTAAATGAGATGCTCCCCACCAGGGACTGGGTGAAGCCGGGCCGGGTCAGACAGACAGACAGACAGACAGACAGATAGTCGGGAACGGGAGAGCTTATATGACTACTTATATGAATTAAATGAGATGCTCCCCACCAGGGACTGGGTGGAGCCGGGCCGGGTCAGCCAGACAGACAGACAAACAGACAAACAAGCAGACAGACATACTGATAGATAGATAGATCCCCTCCAGGGCCTGGGCGAAGCCGGGCCGGGTCAGCTAGTAAGTTATAAAAGTGGCTATTAGAGGGTATGCAATACAGAAAAGTAAGGTCATGTGCCGTCAATGACATGGGTGATCCAGCTTCTCCACATTTTGTGATCAAGTATCAATTTGTGAGGTGATGCCCTGTTTGCCATGCCAAAGTGCTGCCAAGAATCTGTCTTTCTCAGCTTCTCTTTGTAACTGTCAGTGTGTTCATGTTTCTCTTCTCACAATGTAGCCACACACAAAAAATGATTGCTTCATTTTTTTTGGCGATAAGTTATCTTTGTGTTTTTAGCCTCTTTGAAAACATATTTCTCATTTTGGCTGTTCAAGAAATTGTCAGCATTCTTTTGTAAAATCACACTCATGGCCTGCTGAAAATTCCTTGGCACAGCCAAAGAGTAATCATCTTGTGATATCGGCATGTGTATTATGTCATTGTTCGTTTAAATGCCACGAGACAATATAAATTTTTTCGCCGGCGGCATAAAAAACCAACAACAAACATTTTCCATTTTACACTAGAGATACATAGGAATACATGTTTTGTAATAATTAGTAAAATGCAAATTTCCCATAGCAAATGTGAAGTCTTCGGATCAGCACATTTTGTAGACCTGAGTGCATCCAAGCATAAGTAGCCATATTTAAGGTTGACAGCTGACACTGAAACCATGTCCGATTGTGCTCATGTCACTGTCAGCATTACGTCAGAACCATTACACCAACACGGTCGCAAATAACTTTTGATAAATTACACGCTACTGCTGCTTAGGGGAAAAGATGCCATATGCTTTTCTATCGTTGCATGGAGCAATGTTGGTTCACAAATTAATAAATGAACAACTAGAACAACGCTCTGTGTTATGCCATATGCTCTTCTATCAATACATTTAGCGATGTTGGTTCGCTAATGGATATACGGAGAGACTGAACAGAAACATACTGTGAATAGCCATCAAACATACCCCTAACAAAAATATTCCAGAGTATCTAAGACCGGGTAAGAAAGAGCCTCAGACACCCCAAAAACGATGGCACAACCCAGTGGCCTGGTGGAACGACAAGTGCACAGCAGGACAACAAAATGAAGGTATTCTGATCATGATTTTAAAATTGGTTATTTACTAATGAGATCACCACAGATAGATATGCGTTGAAAAACAAAATCTGACGGTACCTCAATGATGTGTGTATCTCGATTCTAAGTGGAGTTATTCAAATTTGAGTGGCATGGCCTTTCACTAAAATTTTCTAAAAAATCCGCTCACTGAGATAATTTTGGCGCGGCCTAATCAGTGTTGAGGCCCAAATTGTCAAAATTTAACATTTTTTAAAGAATATCTACATAGTTTTTAAACAAACATCCTAGCAACCATACTTCGCTGCGATCGGGGTTTCGAGGCCTAACTGCTCATGTAAACTATTTTTAATATGACGTATGGTGACCTAATTAGCAAGTAAAAATGGCCTCTAATTAATTACTAATTCATTAATTACTCCGTGAATTCTTAATTGTAGCTTAAAATTTTTTTGAAATGTATATGGTTTTATGCGGAATGATGTTACGGATCTAATGGTCACTTTGGTGTTTTGATAGTATGTGTTGTGGCCTAATTAGCAATTTAAAATAGCCGCTAATTAATTACTAAATCATGAATTGGCCTGCTGTGAGATATTTCCAGCCACTTGACGGCCTTCGACTTAAGATATCTGATCATTTCCGCACGCCATACACCCGCATCGCTCAGCAGCGATCCTGAGAGAATAAAAATTATGCAGGCGATTCAAGCCAATGAGGGCGGTTGGCTAAAACCGGCGGAATCAGCCAGCGAGAACCCCTCTACGGACAATTGGGGGGGGGGGGATGATTGTTAGTTGTAGATTAACGTCAAGTTGTTCACCACCTGGTACATTGAAGCAAAGCAGTGTTCTAGGTGCTTGGGCAGGCTCAGCTTTCATTGTGTGGTGAATCATTCCTTGAAGTTAAGGTAATACGATATTTATATTTATAATAATGTCGATGTAATGTTTAAAATGTTTACAAATGATCATAGTCTAATTTTTCGTTCCTGTGGGAATGAAAACAAGCGCCATGTTTTCTGTTTACTGCACTAGCCTAGTTAGAACCGCCAGCTAGACATTCTGTTGCGATATACTACTAAAGAATATTTTCTTACATTCTGTTGCAATCTGCTAGTAAAAAATGTTTTCTTACATTATTTTACAATATACGGCTAAAGAATATTTCCTTATATTCTTTTACATATGCGGCTAAAGAATATTTTCTTACATTCTGTTACCATGTGCTAGCAAAAGAATATTTCTGATATTTTGTTACCATGTGCTACTAAAGAATATCTCTTTATATTCTGTTACATTTGCGACTACAAGAAGATTTCTGTATATTTTGTGACAATATGCCAATGAAGAATATTCCCTTATATTCTGTTACAATCTGTATGTATCTACTTTTCTCAATATATGAGTAATGTACTTTTCAAATGTACTTGCTAGACATTGATGCTTTTACAGAGGAATAAGTCTTAAGAGACTATCTCTTTAAAACCATGTACATTGACTCACACCTGTAGGGATGTATATATCTTGTGATTCTTTTATTCACATTTTTCCCCCTGAATATGTTTTGGGAAATTGTCATGTTTTGTTCTGAGAATAAATGCTCATTAATAAGAGTTGCACCATATACCCAAATGTTAGTCAGACGCGGCACACACCAAAAGCCTCACACCTTAGTGATGATGATTAGGTGGTTCTTACGGTCAAGGGCAGGTCATTTATGTTCTGAAATAGGATTATAAAGCAGCCCATGTCTAACTCTGTGCATGGGATAACCTGCAATCTTGGGTGGTTTAACAATGCCGGCCTCCAGCCCTTTGCTTAGAAGAGACCTCGGGGAATGACCATACCTGTTTTGTTTAAACCAGTGCTTATGCTAAATACATAACTCTTATAAAGGCACCCACATAAACTCATAAGATAAATATATTCTTATTTGTGATTTGTTGTAAGCCGGTCTCTCTGGCCGAGGGGTTACACCACTTTCTCCGTAATCCTGTTTATCACGCAGGGTCTCGTAGCAGGCGAGAACTGGAAGCGGTTCTTCCCCCGCTGGTGACTTGCGAGATAACTGAGCGGGCCGCTCAGAAAGCAATGGCAAACTACTGAGCGTAATCTTGCCATGAAATCAACAATCAGTTGAATGATGCTGGTGTTGACAGCGATGTCCTGTAAAGGATATGCAAAACAAAAAAAAATCCGATATGTTGAGTACTAAGACTTAAACATGAGTGTCTTAGACCTAACCATGTTGTGATATATGATTCGTGTTCATCGGTGTTAACGTTAGTTTCCTGTATGAGTATAAAATCAGGTTTATATTTTTGTATGAGTGGTATAAGATGATTAATTATGGATCTTATACTCGAATGTTAATACTCATTATTTTAATTTCCGCTGCCATTTTTGTTGTAATATAAGAAACGGTTGAGTATAATTTTGTTTCTTGTTTCAAACTGCCTGTATTCATGTTATCATTTCTGGAGATATTCAGTAGATTCCTTCGCCGGGCTTGAAATATCTAAGTCAATAACGAGGCATGGAGAAGAATCTGACAGGTTTCTTTGTCGTTGTGGTGTGTTAATATTATCACTGTCTCTTCTGGTCATGGCGCTGGTCGTTATCTTTTCAGTATAATTACTTACACATTTCTTTTTGTTTGACCTGTGCTCTTCAGGCGGTGTTGGGTAGTCTTGGTTGTTGAGGGCTGTCAGCGTGGTAACAGGTGTTTAGCGGGCTGGAGGTGTCGAGCTCTCCCCGTCAGACAGGCTCTTGGTTGAGCGTCCCCTTTCCGACTGACCAGCAAGAAACTGTCTTCACCCTCCTTACTATGTTGATCTGTCTGGGAGTTCGAGGTGACTTTTTGTGCCAATCTAGGTCCCTTCTGGGTTTGTACTTTGGCCGGACATTTATTACTCCAGTGGGAGTCCTCCCCACATACTGAACTCGCTACGGCGCCCCGGAACTGTGATCAAGAGTCGGTGTAGCTTGTCTTCTACCCCGTCCAACTCCATGTCCACGTAATATGGCAGAGGTTCTTTCGGGTTGCACAGAAGTAACCACTTGTCCGTGCTGTTTTTAAGTTTATGCACTTCCGCATTTATATCTCCCGAAATATCAGCAGCTATTTGATCCTGATTTGGTTGACATGGGAAGACTATTCTGTACACTTTTATAACATTATAAAAGTAATATTGTTAAATTGTTTGTCTTATAGAATTCATCAAAACAAATTTTTATCTGGCTTGTAAAAGGCCCAAAAGAATATTGTGAAATTTTTTTTTCATGTTCAATTTATGATACTGAATTTATTTGCATGAATTTTATAACAAATACAAAACACCATTTCCACAGAAGAGGCGGCAGTAATAGCTACACAACAACCAGTCCGCTGCAAGCGTCGACTTCTGGCCCCATTACACCAGTCTCTAGTCTGTGTCACAAAGACTACCTCATCTACATCAAATTTTTCTGCAGTTATATAAAATTACTCCCAATTTACCCGATTTTCCCCAGGTAAATGAGCTGAAAAATTCACGCAAAAACTCTTGTTGCCTAAAGCACCATTCTTTCAAAGCATGAACAAGATAGTTATTGTTACTTTGTTACACACACCATTACATTTGGTATCCTTTGTTAAAACTACATAAATAATATATTTATCTAGATCTGTGGCTAGTGTGTTAAAATAGCAAACAGCAGCAAGAAGGCCATCATCAGACAAAAAAGACCCATAGCTTCGGACAGGGCAAATCCCAAGATGGCAAAAGAGAAAAGCTGACCCTTCAATGAAGAGTTACAAGTATAGCCTATCACCAGACTTCCGAAGACGCTGCCAATTCCAGCCCCTGAGCCAGCGACACCAACGGTTGCAGCTCCAGCACCAATATACTTAGCAGCCAGATCAATATCATGTCAAATATCAACTGCACTGGTTTGGAAAGATCGGATCTGGCTAAAAAGGGATGGTGTATTGCTAAATCTGGACTACATTCAAAGCTGCGATACCACTGTAACTTGAGATGCTGACATTTGGTGCATGCTGCTCTTGTTTTCCTACGACTGTGCTGCCGACCGGTCGCAACGCTAGGCGGCTCAATGACGATGTGACAACAATTGGAACAAATCTTTTTACATTGCGAATACAGCGTATACATTCATGCACATGTGACATTATATTCTTGGCATGGTGTAGTAATCATTTGCTCCCATGCATACCAAACCATTTAATTGAAACTTTCACACCGCAGGCACCTCATGCAAGCTTAGTTTCATGTAAGCAAGTTCCATAGTATTGCTGAATCACGGTATTCCACTTAATCACAAGTGCGAAGGATTTGTTTGTGGCGGGCTGGGCTGAGACCGGGAAAGATCTCAACAAAGAGAGAGAGAGAGAGAGAGAGGAGAGAGAGAGAGAGAGAGAGAGAGAGAGAGAGAGAGAGAGAGAGAGAGAGAGAGAGAGAGAGAGAGAGAGAGCGTAAACAGATTGGAATTTATTTAGTTCACTACACAAGATGGCAAATTTCCCACCACTACAAAGAGTTTACCTGAGCTCTTCCGACCGAGGTCAAACCTCGGTCGACAAGACCACTGACTCACAAAGGGCACTTTCCCATCGTTCTGTCTAGGTTGGGCCAATAGACTCAGTAACAAAGAAGGGACATTTATTCAGTTATTTGGCCCTTTGTTCCCCAATGATTGGGCTTAGTGGTACACATTCGGAGTATAGAAATATCTGTGAGAGTGTGTGTTTGAACATGTATGTTATGTAGTGTGAACTTGATGGGAGTGGCTCTTGCTTAATCTTCGAATAGCTGGGCGATTTTCTGTTGAAAAATCTTTGCTAGTATGTGTGGGTATATTGTGTGGTGATTGTGGGTGGCCGAGTTTCGACTAGACCATATTATGTTTCTATACTCCGCTAGTGCAACGAGAAGTTTAGTGTGTTTGTCTTTTGTGGCTGTGGGTATTGTATTTAGGAAAATCGCTTTGTAAGCGTCAGTTTTCTTGTTTGTGTGTGTTTCTATTAACTGTTGTAGTGCAGTCTTAGTGGCTGTGATTGTTGGGCATTCATAGAAGAGATGGTCCTCTGTTTCCTGAATATTGTGTCTACATAATTTGCATGGGGCTATTTGCTTGGATGTCTGTGCTGCTCTCTCTGTTGTCGGGGTCATATTATAAATTAGCCTGTATGTTACTTCTTTGGATTTCGATGTGATATGTTTGTTGTGTAAGTTAGTGAAGGTGCAGCTATAGTCTTTCATATAATATTTGTATCCTCTTTTGATTCTCAGATGTAGTGGTGGGGCTTGTTGTTTCACTAAATATTTGTATATCTGCTTGGTTGTCTGTTGTATTAAATGTTCATTGCCTTGAATTGCTTGCATACATGTTCTGTAGAAGTGCGGTAGTGTGCCGTAATAGTGCGGTGTTGTTTTGTCTATTTCCTTAAGTCTATGTAATCTAATTGCAATATAGTATAATGCTAGCGAGTGTTGATCTGGATGATTGATGATGCGTCCTATGTGGTTGATTCTTAATGCTTGTATTTTTGTGTGTAGGTCCTGTAAAGCGACACCCCCTCGTTTCTTATCTTGTATTAAAGTCTTGTGTTTTATACTGTGGATTGTGTTGCTGAAGATGAATTGTCTGATGTTTTTGTTTATGTCTGTGACTGTTTGTTTTGGGGGGTCTAACACTGTGGCTAAATATATTATTTTAGGAATGATGAAGGTGTTTACAATTGTGCTTCTTAAAAAAATTGTTGATGTCTTGTATTTGAACCTATGTAGTATGTCTATAATTTGTTTTGTCAGTGATTGCCATGTTTCTGTATGTGTTTTTCTGGGATTGGATGGAAATGTGATCCCATAAATTGTCATGTTATCTGTGACTGTTAGATCCGGGGGGAAATCTGCTTTATTCTTCCACTTCCCCAGACCCATTATTTTAGACTTCTGTATGTTTATTTTGGCCCCACTTCCTTCACCAAACTGTCTGAAGGTGTGAAGTATGTTCGTTATGGAAGTGTTGGTTGTAGGGAAGAAAGCGGTGTCATCTGCATAAGCAACTAATTTCCGCTCCCCAGACCCTTGTATAAATGTACCTTTAATGTTAGTGTCCTGTCTAATTGCTTCTAAGAGTGGTTCTAGTGTGAGTACATATAGGACTGGTGATAGTGGACACCCTTGTCTGACAGATCTAATGATTTTGAAACAGGCAGTGAGTGAATGATTCACCAGTACCTTACTTTCAGGATGTTTATACAATATTCCTATCCACTGTCTATAGTATTGTCCTATGTTACAGTGCGCTAGTGTTTTGTGTAAGTATGAGTGTGAAATTCTGTCAAAGGCCTTCTCCTGGTCTAAAGATAAGAGGGAGGATTGACAGTCTTTCTGGTGGGTGTATGTAATGAAATCTCTAATGAAATGTGTATGTTGATGTATGTTTCTGTGTTGAATACTGCACTGTTGGTCTGGGTGGATGAGTGATGGCATTTTTATTGTGTTTGCAAGTGATTTTGCTAGAATTTTGTAGTCTGTGTTTAATAAAGAGATGGGTCTATAGTTTTTCAGCTGTGTTTTGTCTGTGTTGTCTTTGGGTATAAGTGTTATATATGACATGTTGCAAGTGTTTGGGAGTTCTTGTTTATGAAAAGCTTCTTGGTAGACTTTTAGAAGGAAATTGCCTAGGATAGGAAAGAAATGTTGGTAGAATTCTACTGTGAGTCCATCTGGTCCTGGTGTTTTGTCTTTCTGCATTTGATTGAGTGCATGTGTTATGTCTGCTAATGTAAGCTCTGTGTCTAGTGTGTCCTTATCTGTGTCTGACAGTTTCTTTGTGTATTGTAAGAACCTATTTTGTGTTTGTGTGTTGGCGGGTTCTGCTGTATATAGGTCAGTGTAGTACTGTTGGAATGTTTCTAGTATATGTATTGCCTCTGTTTGTGTGTTTCCTTGCATGTCTGTTATTGCTCCTATTTGTCTGTTACGTTGAATGTTTTGTTCTAATGCAAGGTGTTGTTTACTGGGACTTTCTTCTGATATGTTAGTAAGTTTAGTTAGAAGGAGTGCACCACGGAATGTGTGTTGTTCTAATTGTGATTCTAGTGTGTGTAGGTGTAGTGCATTCCTGTCAGTCTGTTTTGTGAGTTGTATTGCTGTCTGTATGATATGTTCTTGTTGTTGTCTGTCTTTATGTATGATGGATGCTAAATGTTGTGTTCTATAACGTATTGTGTTCTTTAGTAAATCCCAAATTTGTGTTATGTTGTCGGTGGGTGTACTATTAGTGTATGTTAGAATAAGGTGTGTCATGTGTTGTACATAACCTGCGTTTTGGAGTAATGTGTTATTGAACTTCCAATGTGGTGTTCTTTTTGATGGCCTTGTATTTGTAGTGTCTGAAGTGATGTGTGTTAGTACTGCTTTGTGATCTGTGTGTTGTAATGTTTCTTGCAGATGTTTTGTGTGCATTATGTGGTTTGTTGAAGGTGTGTATATTCTATCTAGTCTGGTTGATCTAGTGTAGGCCCTATTTTTGTGTGTTGTTGCAATGTTATTAGGGTGTTTGTATCTGAAAGCGTCTGTTAAATTGTGTGTGTCTAAGGTATTTTTTAGTATATCCAGTTGATGTATTCCATTTCTGTCATTTCTCCTTAATTGTGTCTTAATTCCTGCTTTGCCTCCCCCTACGATATCCAAATCTGAGAGTACAAAATTGAAATCCCCTGCAAGGATAACATTTTGCCCTCTGTATGTTTGTATAAGTAAGGTGTCTAATTCTTGGTAAAAATTTGGTTGATGATTGTAATTAGGTGGTGCATGTATGTTCACTATGGTATATGCATGTATAGTGTTTTTAACCTGTATTATGGAGATTCGTCCCTGGTTATCCGTGTGTGTTTTAATTATATCCCACCTGTCTGATGTCTGCAGAATAGCTGTTCCTGACCCAATTTTGTGTGTGCCTAAACTAAAGCATGAATGTTTGAGGCCTAGCTGTGTGGTGATATGTTGTGCGAATGTTTTTGAACATATGTTTGTTTCTTGTAGTAGTATAAAGTCTGGTTTGTGTTTGTTTATTAGTGTGATAATGTGTTGTAATTTTGTACGTATGCCACAAATGTTTAAAGTAATAATAATTAAATCACTAGTCATTGTAATTTAAGTAAAAACAATAAATGAGATATAATAACTATATCGATTCACACACAAAGTTGTTATCCATGATGGGTACATTTAGGCGAGCAAGTCTTTAGTGGCAAAGGTTTGTGTGAGAGGATCATCTTGATCCTCGTTCTTATCACTTGTGTCGGTGTCTACAAAGAGAGTGTCTGGTATGCTGTATGTGTCGTCTTCGTCTTGTACTTGTGTCTCCTCTTGTTGTTCTTGTTCAGTTTCCTTTGTCTTGCCTATAGTGGCTTTGACTTTTTCTTTCTTTGGCAGTGATAAGTAATCTGTTTCTGTGTCGTCGCTGTGTTTTGACTGCAGTAGTCTTCTGTTAGCCCATGTTCTCTTCTTTGGTTTGCTGACGACTTGAAAACCGTCAGAGTCTTCATTCCTTGGATTGATTTCTTGTGTGTTATTTTCTTGTGTGTTATTTTCTTGTGTGTTCCTGTCTTCTTGTGTGTTGATTTGACTATTGAAAGTTTGTGTCAGTTCAATCTCTCCCTGCGGAGGAGTTTCTCTTTCGAGTGGTGGGAAATCTTCTTGGCTTTGTACACTGACTGCTGCTGCTGTTGGTGTCATCGGTTGTCGTCGACTTGGGCATTTATTTGCCCAATGGTTGTTTTGGCCACACGCTGGACAATTGGTCTTTCTCCCCGGCATCGTGATCAACACTCTGTGATTATTGTTCGTAATGCCAGGAGTGTAGATCCGTATATAATGGGGGACTTCCTTTTTTGGGTTGCAGAGCGCTCCCCACTTGCCAGCCCCATTTTTTATCCTAAACACCTCAGCCTTTTCATCTCCTGTGATGCTGTGCACCAGTTTTTTAACTCCTTGGGGAGCAATCGTGACGGGTAACCAGTGGATGGTCAGCCTGTCTTTTTCTTTCTCTCGGTGCTCCAGAGATATGTCTATCCCTAGACTTGGTAGAGAAAACTTTTTGCCGTGTAACTTGTCATACACGGCTTTCTGAGCCTCTGCTGACAGGTGAAAGTACCACCTAGTGGGAACTTCGAACCTATGCAGGTCGACGACTCCTCCAAAAGGTACACCTCCTGGACCAGTTAGGGCACTCATAATAAGTGCAGGTGTTGCTTTAGCAGCAGCTCCGGGACCAGTTATGGAACACACTATCGTTCCGGACTGGTGAAGTAGCTGGACATCGTAGTCATTTATCGAGATCCCGACTTCAGTGATATTCGAATACATCTTGAAATTTGTTGTTTCAGGTAATAATTCCGGGGAAACATCCAGAATATCAAATTCAACGAATATCACCACAAAATCCGGAAAAAATACACAAGTTTATAGATAGCAGTTTCAACAAGTATTCCGCAGAATACAAGATTTTCGACTATTCCATACATAGGAGGATGTAATTAAAAAACAAATGATTACATTAAAGATTTATACGTTAAAATAGTCTTTAGAGGTTCTTTGGTTCAGAACCGTCTTTCGCCACCAATGTGTATTGGAACAAATAAAAAAATTTTTTTTTTAAAGTATCCCCAAGAGGCCAGTGAAAAATGTTTATTTCGTTCATACTTTATTGACCATTAATCAACAAATGGAACAAATAATTTTTTTTTTTTTTTTAACTGTTATTGAGTGTTAAAATCGTTGCAAAGTGTGTTGTTCGTGTTTTTACAGAGCGTTGCATGTGGACGTGTAGGTGACATATGCGCAAAATCACAAACATTTTATACATTTGAACATTTCTTCATTGAAATTGTTGTAAGGAAATATTATAAACAAAACAGCAAGATGATAGTACACCGTTATTATTTCCCCTGTCACATCCCTCACCTGTCGGCTCCAACCCCACCAATACCATCACCACCACTCAGTAATGATGAACATGGCAGTATAAATTGTTAGAGCCAACCGTTGAGGGCGGCAGCAGAATCAACGACAACAGTATCAAAATGGTGGGAAAGGGGGATGTGACAGTATACTAGCTTACAATGCAGAAAAGGTAGTGATTTCATTTATACTGTTTGTGTTGTTACATGCGTTCTGTGTGTTCAGTATTTGTGTACGTGTATTTACGGAGCGTTGCATGTGGGCGTGTAGGTGACATATGTATAACATTACAACAATTTATTCATTGGCATACTTACATATGAGAGAATTTGTTTTACTATATTTGTTTCCCCTGTCACTCCCTTCACCAATTGGCTCCAAAACCGCCAACACCATCACCACCTCTTCGGTAATGATGATAATGACAGTAAGCTTTTTAGAACCAACCAGTGAGGGCGGCGGCAGTATCCACAGCAATAGTAACAAGCGGGGAGATGATGGATTTTGATAATGATAAACAGTAATCATAAAATTAAGGATAATAGCAATCAAGCTATAATAATAGAATAGACATACAGAGTTACATACTTAATCTCAGTATGAAAGCATGGTAATTGTAGTACAATTGCATTTGTCTTGTTAGTATTTTTACCTGCGTCCTGTGTGTTCAGTATTTGTGTGCGTGTATTTACCGAGCGTTGCATGTGGGCGTGTATGTGACGTGTGCAATATTTTATTCATTGGACATATTTACATGTGAAGGGGGGTAATAAGGAGAAAGAATAAACTTCCCATTTTGTTTCCCTTGCCACCCTCTCACCTATTGGACCCACCACACCAATGCCTTCATCACCACTCTCTGGTAATGATGGTAAAGGCAGGATAAATATTTGAACCAACTGGTGAGGGTATCAGCAAAGGCAACAACAACCATGAGCGAGGGAAAGGGGTGGGGGGGGCGAACATGGGAGATGAGGTTATATATTAATAATGATAATAATAATGCAAATAAACCCAAATACAACAATAATAATAATGACAAAAATTACACCTACTAAGGGTGATAACAGCAATGATAATAAACGCAAAGATAATAATAGTTATGATAAAGATCACATTTTCCAAACATGTGATTCCATTTGCTAAAATGATTTTCTTAGGAATGGTGTTAACATAGCATAGCAGGTACATACAATTGCAACCTGCAATGTTCAATAATAGTAGGAGTAAAAGGAGTTGGTTATCTTTTTCTCCTTGCTTATTTTTTTATTTTTTGGTCTTAATTGTAAGGGTTCGTTCACTTTTTTCCCTTTCCTCTTTTATTTTGTTTGTTTGTTTTTTTTGTAAAAAATAAACAAGCATTTGTATTAACACAAATTTTTACAATCTCATTGGTTTGGTAACCAACTGTGATTTTGTATTCATTCATTCAACATGCACTCACATTTTCCTGTTTCGTTCTCGCACTCATGTTTACTAAATTATCTGTATCTATAAAAGAAATGCAAATGCAGTCCAAATGCAGACTGTTACAGTGATCACAGATAAATTACTGGCACACTGAGGGTAAAGTTAAAGAAAGTCAAGTATACAGCAGGAAACCCTAAATATGACTTGTGCAAATTGAAAACTGACAAAGAAATACAAGATAATTTTAACATAGAAGTAAAGAACAAATTTGATTTATTGTCTGATCTAGAGATCCTATTTCAAGATGTAGATGATCAGTGGGAAATGCTGAAGAATTCAATCAGTTGTGCAGCAGAAAAAACTATTCCAAAAGTAAAGAAAGTGGGCCGTAAGACATGGATGACTGAAGAAATTTTACAACTAATTGAAACAAGAAGACAGAATAAAAATAATCCTGCCAAATATGAAGAAATTCACAGAAAAGTCAGAACCTTATGTAAGGAGGCTAAAGAAACATGGCTTGAGAAAAACTGCAGAGAAATTGAAAAACAACACAACAGTAAAAACGCGAAACTAATGCACAAAAGAATTCAGGAGATTACTAATCAAAGAACACGTACATCAGCAGGCTGCCTAAAGACAAAAGATGGAAGAGTCATAATAGAAAAAGATCAGATTTTACATGTATGGTCAGATTACGTGAAAAACCTTTATGACGATAACAGAGACGAACAATATATTGTTCAAAATAACAATGAAGGGCCAGCAATTTTGAAGATGGAGGTTCAGAATGCTCTTAATCATATGAAATCTGGCAAGACCCCTGGTCCAGACAGCGTCACAACAGAAATGATTAATGCTTTAGAAGAATATGGAATAGATAAAGTTACCAGTCTGCTTAATACAATATATGATACTGGAAATATACCTCATGAGTTATGTAATTCTGTATTTATTGCAATCCCAAAGAAATCAGGAGCCTTGGAATGTGATCAACATCGAACAATTAGTATAATGAGTCACATCACGAAGATTTTGCTAAGAATTATCATGCAAAGAGTTAGGAGGAAAATACAACCTGAAATAGGAGAAGAACAATGTGGGTTTGTAGTAGGCAAGGGTACAGTAAATGCTGTGTATATACTGAGAACCGTAATCGAACGTTCTATAGAAGTAAACAAAGATCTACACCTTTGCTTTATTGACTACACAAAGGCTTTTGATAAAGTGAGACATGTCAACATGATAAGGATGCTTGAAGATCTACAAATTGATGGGAAAGACCTTAGACTTGTAAAAAACATATATTGGAAACAACAAGCTGCCATAAGAGTTGATAATGAAGTAAGCCAATATCAGCCTATTAAGAGAGGTGTGAGACAGGGATGTGTAATGTCTCCAGATCTGTTTTCCCTGTACAGTGAAAATATTTTCAGAAATATTGAAAATATGGAAGGAATCAACATTGGGGGACGATGCATCAATAACATTAGATATGCAGATGATACAGTCTTGATTGCAGACAATGAACAGGACCTGCAAAATTTAGTAGATGCGGTTGTTACACACAGTGAACAACAAGGGTTAGAATTAAATTGTAAAAAGACACAGATTATGGTCGTCACTAGGAAGAACGAAATACCACAGTGTAATATACAAGTAAATGGGAATATTCTTCAACAAGTGAATAGGTACAATTATCTCGGAACAGTAATAACATCTGATGGGAGATGCCTTGAAGAGATTAGAACAAGAATCGCCATGGCAAAAGTAGCCTTTAGCAAGATGAAAAACATACTGACCAATAAAAAGATGTCAATTGAAACGAGAAAAAGATGTTGAGATGCTACATAGAACCTGTACTTTTATATGGATGTGAAGCTTGGACAATGAGCAGCCAGGCTGAAAAACATCTGATGGCTGTAGAAATGTGGTTTCTGAGGAAAATGCAAAGAATACCATGGACAGCCAGAAAGACCAATGAAGAAGTCCTTCAAGAAACAAATGAAGATCGTAAACTGATCAGAAACATTAGACGTAGACAGTCACAATTTTTTGGGCATGTTATGAGAAGAAATGATTTGGAGAACTTGGTGACAACTGGTAAGATCGAAGGGAACAGACCAAGGGGAAGACCTAGAAACAAGTATCTGGATGGCTTGGCCTTGTGGCATGGTCGAGACAGAAACACGGAACTGATCCACGACTCTGTTGATCGAGTGAGATGGCAGAACATGACCGCCCACGCTTACCGGCATGGCACATGATGGATGGATCTATAAAAAAGGATGTATGTATGTATGTGGGTCCGTTCTTTATGTGTTCGCGAACGGTCCATCCGATTGAGATGAAATTTTCTACACGTCTTCTTCTCATTCCAGTGCAACCAACTGTCATAGTTTTTTTTTAGTGTACAATACTAACATACTTACTAAAATTTAATATTTAAATTTACATGACTTAACATAAGAAAAATTAAATAAAGGGACATAACTTTTAGTAGCATTGCTATATCTTAGGTTAAGTCCCCTGGCTAATAATAATATATATATATATATATCTAATAGATAGATAGATAGATAGATAGATAGATAGATAGATAGATAGATAGATAGATAGATAGATAGATAGATAGATAGATACATAGATACATAGATACATCGATAGATACATAGACAGACAGACAGATTATCGCCAGGAACTGGGCGAAGCCTGGCCGGGTCAGACAGACAGACAGACAGACAGACAAACAGTCGGGAACGGGAACTTATATGACTACTTATTTGAATAAATGAGATGTTCCAATCAGGGACTGGGCGAAGCCGTGCCGGGTCAGACAGACAGACAGACAGACAGACACATCCCCGCCATGAACTGGGCGAAGCCGGGCCGGGTCAGACAGACAGACAGACAGACAGACAGACAGACAGACAGTCGGGAACAGGAACTTATATGACTACTTATATGAATTAAATGAGATGCTCCCATCAGGGGCTGGGCGAAGCCGGGCCGGGTCAGACAGACAGACAGACAGACAGATAGATAGATAGATAGATAGATAGATAGATAGATAGATAGATAGATAGATAGATAGATAGATAGATAGACAGACAGACAGACAGACAGATAGATAGATAGATAGATAGATAGATAGATAGATAGATAGATAGATAGATAGATAGATAGATAGATAGATAGATCCATCCATCCATCATGTGCCATGCCGGTAAGCGTGGGCAGTCATGTTCTGCCACCTCACTCGATCACCAGAGTCGTGGATCAGCTCCGTGTTTCTGTCTCGACCATGCCACAAGGCCAAGCCATCCAGGTACTTGCTTCTAGGTCTTTCCCTTGGTCTGTTCCCCTCGATCTTACCAGTTGTCACCAAATTCTCTAATCCATTTCTTCTCAAAACATGCCCAAAAAATTTTGACTGTCTACGTCTAATTTATCGAATCAATTTACGATCTTCATTTGTTTCTTGAAGGACTTGTTCATTGGTCTTTCTGGCTGTCCATGGTATTCTTTGCATTTTCCTCAGAAACCACATCTCTATAGCCATCAGATGTTTTTCAGCCTGACTGCTCATTGTCCACGCTTCACATTCATATAAAAGTACAGGTTCAATGTAGCATCTCAACACTCTTTTTCTCGTTTCAATTGACATCTTTTTATTGGTCAATATGTTTTTCATCTTGCTAAAGGCTACTTTTGCCATGGCGATTCTTTTTCTAATCTCTTCAAGGCATCTCCCATCAGATGTTATTACTGTTCCGAGATAATTGTACCTGCTCACTTGTTGAAGAATATTCCCATTTACTTGTATATTACATTGTGGTGATAGATAGATAGATAGATAGATAGATAGATAGATAGATAGATAGATAGATAGATAGATAGATAGATAGATAGATAGATAGATAGATAGATAGATAGATAGATAGATAGATAGATAGATCCCAGCCAGGGACTGGGCGAAGCCGGGCCGGGTCAGCTAGTAATTTTATAAAGAAGAGTACATGTGTTTACTCTGGAGGTATCTGTGATACTTTGTGTTTGCAACATAGGAAATTATCCATTAGCATATTTCATTCCTTGAACACATTTACATGTGAAAGGGGGGGGGGGGGTAACAAAGAAAAGGGGAAATCTTTACATTTTTGTTTCCCTTGCCACAATCTCACCAATTGGTTCCACTCCATCAATGCCTTTGCTACTACCCCCACTGGTTGGTTCAAACATTTATCCTGCCAGTACCATCATCAGTGTTACCGTTTTAGTACTTTTCGCGCAAATGTATGGCTTTTTCAAGCCAGTTAGTGCGAAAATTTTCCTTTTAGCACGGCCGGCCGCGTAAATTTAGTGCTTCATAAAAATTTGTGGTGCTCTTTGGTGCTTTTTTGGGGTAAGTAAAAATTACTTTAAAATTCATTTTTGGAACACTAAAAAGCCGAATTTGAAATGAAGCAAGGGTATAAAACAGTCTTAGTACGTTACCGCGCAATATTCAACTAATTTAACTCCCTTTAATACGATTTAGCTGGAAGTGAACGCCATCTTGCAGACAAGTCAAACGTCAATACATTAGCTTGTAATCGAGTTCATAATTTTGTGGTGTCTACATTATCCTTTCATTTAAGCTTATTTGTGTTTCACCATGAGCAAGAAATATTGTCAACATTTCAGAGAACAGTGGCTCAATGACACGAGATTTCAAAAATGGTTATTAAAAGTAAAAGGGGATAATACTAAGTGTTTTTGCAAATATTGCAAATGTTCAATTGCAGCCAGGTTAAATGATATTGAGAGGCACAAGAATACAACGAAACATCAGAAAGCCGAACAACCATTCAGTACACAAAGGCAAACAACAATTGCATTTGACAAACTGAAAGATGATGTCAAAGAAACAGAAGGATGCATGAGTTTGTTCATAGCTGGCCATTGTTCGCTTCGCGTTGTTGACCATTTAAGTGAACTCTGCAAGGTACACTTTGGTGACAGCAAAGGTTGCAAGAACTTTAAGCTTAGGAGAACTAAGTGCAGAGCAGTTATTTCAAATGTACTTGCACCATATTTCACAACAGACTTGACAGCTGATATTGGCAAAAGTAAATACAGCTTATTGATTGATGAAAGCAATGACATTTCTGAAACTAAGCTACTTGGAGTAGCTATTAGGTACTTTTCAGAGACAAGAAAGCAGCTTGTGGTTACTTACTTAGATTTAGTTGAACTGAGTGACTGCAACGCACAGGCAATATGCAATGCGTTAAAAGATTGTTTAAACAAGAATGGACTTGAGTTGCAAAGACTAGTTGCACTCGGCACTGACAATGCGTCTGTCATGACAGGTGTAAACAATGGAGTATATACAAAATTAAAATCCGAAGTTCCTCATCTGGTACTAATTAGGTGTGTATGTCATTCCCTTCAGCTGGCAGTGTCATAGGCTGCAGCTGCATGTCTGCCCAGGAACATCGAGTTCATGATTAGAGAAACATATAACTGGTTTTCTCACTCAAGTCTTCGTCAAGCAAAGTACAGGGAGATTTTTGCTTCAATAAATGATGGACAACATCCGCTAAAGATTGTTCAATTAAGCCAGACACGATGGATGTCCATTCTATCTGCCATTGTCAGAATATTGCAGCAGTGGGTCGAGCTCAGAACTCATTTTGATGTAGCAAGACTCAACGAGCGCTGTTATACAGCAGAACTTCTACATTCTATGTTTAGCGACATGAAAAACTATGTGTATCTCATATTTCTCAAGCATATTCTCGGAGAAGTTCAAAGTGTGAATAAGAAATTCGAAGCAGATATACAGGATCCAACAACACTACTCAGCGATCTTGTCCAGCTCATTGATTCTATCAGTTCAAAGATTGCTATTCCTGGGGAAAAAAAATAACAGAAAGTGATGCTATTCAAGATTATTTAGATCCTAATCCCAATCTAGGTTATGAGTTTGAGAATGGCAAATGCTGTCATGATTACAAACTACCTAAGGATATTCTACGAAAAATTGGATCACAGGAATCATATACACGTTTCTTTCAATCATCATCATCATTGCAAGAGCAAACACGGCAGGAAATAGCTTCAGAAACTGAAGAGGAGTTGTCTGACTGGGATTTGGCAGATCTGGAACGAACTTCATTCTAACATTCAGTGATAATAATCATTTGTAATGTGCTACTTTATAATATTTTTAATGAATACCGCCAGTGCTTGTTTTAGTGATTTCCCAAGAAATAGTATTGTAATTTGGTGCTTTTTTGGTTCGAAAGTAGTTCTGATTGGGATTTGGCGGATCTGGAATAAACTTCATTGTAATATGAAGTGATAATAATAAATTATACTGTGCTATCTTGTTACATTTGTAATTAAAACAGTTGGTGCTTTTTTTAGTACTTTCCACAAATTTTTGGTGCTTTTTAGTACTTTTTGGGGTCGATTTTTGTGCTTTTTCATCACAGGGAGATGGCAACACTGACCATCATTACCAGAGTAGAACAAATAATTTTTTTTTTTTAATCTTTTATTGAGTGTTAAAATCGTTGCAAAGTGTATTGTTCGTGTTTTTACAGAGCGTTGCATGTGGACGTGTAGGTGACATATGCGCAAAATTACATCTTATACATTTTAACATTTTTACATTGAAATTGTTGTAAGGTGACATTACAAAACAACAGCATGATGATAGTGCACCGTTATTGTTTCCCCTGCCACCTCTCTCTCCTGTCGGCCCCAAAACCACCAATACCATCACCACCAATCAGTAATGATGAAACTGGTAGTATAAATTGTTGAACCAATCGGCGAGGGCGGCAGCAGCATCAACAAACAAACAGTGTCAAGATGGTGGGAATGGGAGGTGTAAACAGTGTCCGGGTTTACAAGGCAGAAAGGTAGTGATTGCATTTATAATGTTTGTGTTGTTACATGCGTTCTGTGTATTTAGTATTTGTGTAGGTGTATTTACGGAGCGTTGCATGTGGGCGTGTATGTGACGTATGCATATTTTATTCATTGGACATATTTACATGTGAAGGGGGGTAATTTGGGAGAAAGAAAAACTTTCCAATTTTGTTTCCCTTGCCTCACTCTCACCTATTGGACCCACCACACCAATGCCCTCATTTCCACTCTCTGGTAATGATGGTAAAGGCAGGATAAATATTGGAACCAACTGGTGAGAGTATCAGCAAAGGCAACAACAACCATGAGCAAGGGAGGGGGCACATGGGAGATGAGGTTATATGTTAATAATGATAACATTAATAATATATAAAACATAGAAAAAACCAAATACATCAATAATAATAATGACAAAAAATAAACCTACTAAGGGTGACAACAGCAATGATAATAACAGCAATGATAATAATAGTTATGATAAAGATCACATTTTCCAAACATGTGATTCCATTTGCTAAAATGATTATGTTAGGAATGGTGTTAACATAGCATAGCAGGTACATACAATTGCAACCTGCAATGTTCAATAATTGTAGGAGTAAAAGGAGTTGGTTATCTTTTTCTCCTTGCTTATGTTTTTTTTTTTTGGGTCTTAATTGTAAGGGTTCATTCATTTTTTCCCTTTCCTCTTTTTTTTTTTAAAAATAAACAAGCATTTGTATTAACACAAATTTTTACAATCTCATTGGTTTGGTAACCATATGTGATTTTGTATTCATTCTCATTCAACATTCCCTCACATTTTCCTGTTTCTTTCTCGCACTCATGTATACTAAATTTTAATATCATTAGGAAGAGTACTTGTGTTTACTCTGGAGATATCTGTGTATTTTGTGTTTACAACATAGGAAATTTTCCATTTGCATATTCCATTCCTTGAACACATTTACATGTGAAAGGGGGGTACCAAAGAAAAGGGGAAATCTTTGCATTTTTGTTTCCCTCGCCACACTCTCACCAATTGGTTCCACTCCGCCAATGCCCTCATCATCAATTGGGCAATGATGGTAAAGGCAGGATAAATATTTGAACCAAACAGTGGAGGTAGTAGCAAAGGCAACATACCATAAGCAAAGGGAGCACAGGGGAGATGAAGTTGTAAAATAATAATTGATGATAACAATAATAATTATAAAATTAATTATACTAAGGATAATGAGGTAACTACTGAACACAAAGAAAAGGGTAAATCTTTACATTTTTGTTTCCCTTGCTACACTCTCACCAATTGGTTCTACTCCACCAATGCCCGCATGACCACTCTGGTAATGATGGTACAGGCAAGATAAATGTGTGAACCTACCAGTGGGGGTAGTAGCAAAGGCAACAAACCATAAGCAAAGGGGGGCACAGGGGAGATGAAGTTGTAAAATAATAATGATGATATCAATGATACTTACAACATTAATGATACTAAGGATAGTAAAGGTAAAATAATGATAGTCATAATAATAATAATAATAATAATAATAATAATAATAATAATAATAATAATAATAATAATAATAATAATAATATTGTAATAGTATAATAGATATGTGATTCTATTTACTAAAGTGATAATCTTAGTAATGGTGGTAGTATAGCATAGCAAGTGCTTTTAAAGCAAATCATTCAATAATTAATGAATTGGAATGGAAGGAGTTGATTTTCTTTTCTCCCTTGTTTTTTTCCCCTTATCTATAAGGGTTAATTCATCATTTTGAAGCAAATAAACAAGCATTTATACTTCCACAAATCTTTACATGAGGGATTATTCATTGGTCTTGGTGACCATATGTGATATTTTATAATCATTCACTCACCTATTCACTCACAGTTTCTTCTTTCTTTCTCGCACTCATGTATACCAAATTTGTAATACAATAAAGAAGAATACATATGATTTACTCTGGAAATAGTTGTGATATTTTGTGTGTGTGTACATAAATGAATATTAAGTGTGTGTTATATGTGTGGTGTTTGTATCTGGCAAAGTTTCTGCAGGTCCATATAAGTTGTCTGTAGTAAGAAAGTGCTACAAGTAGTTTTGTATGTATGTTTATGCTGTCTTTGGTATAGTGTTGAGAAATATTGCTTTATATATGTCGGTTTGTTTGCCTGTGTGCGTTTGTATGAGGTGTTGGAGTGTTGCGCGTGTGGCAGTAATTGTTGGACATGTATAATAAATGTGTTCCTCTGTCTCTTGTGTGTTGTTTCTACATAATTGACATTGTTTGGATATGTATGCTTCTACCTGTGTTGTGGGGGTCATACCGTATAACAGTCTATATGTGATTTCCTTAGCTTTTGGAGTTATGTGTTTGTTGTGTAGGTTTGAAAAGGTGCATGTGAAGTCAGTCATGAAGTATTTGTGTCCTCTTTTAATCCTAAGTCTTAGTGATGGTGCTTGTTCTCTAACTAAATGTTTGTATATTGTGTGTGTTGTTTGCTGTATTAACTGTTCATGTCCTTGTATTGCCTGTATGCACGTCTGATAGAATGTTGGCAGTCTTCCTTGGTAGTGTGCAGTTGCAATGTTAATGGGTGTGAGATGTTTGATGTTGTGGCTTATGTAGTATGGTGGTAGTCTGTTCTGTTCTGGGTGTCTGATGATTTTACCTATGTGACTGATTTTAAGTGACAGTATTTTTGTGTGGATGTCCTGTAGTGCAATACCCCCTTGTTCCTTGTCTTGTATGAGAGTTTTGTGTTGTATGCTGTGTATTGTGTTGGTGAAGATGAAGCGTCTGATTTGTTTGTTTATGTTTGTGACGGTCTGTTTGGGAGGGTCCAGTACTGTCGCTAAGTATATTATTTTGGGTATTATGTATGTGTTGACTATTGTGCTTCTACCAAATATTGTGGATGTCTTGTACCAATGTCTGTGTAACATGTCTGTGATCTGTTTGGTCAGTGCGTGCCATGTCTGTCTGTGTGTTTCTGTGGGATCACATGAAAATGTGATCCATACAGCTTCATGGTGTCTATGTGTCTCAGATCTGGAGGGAAATCAGACTTGTGTTTCCACTTTCCCAGACCCATTATCTGTGATTTATGTACATTAATTTTGGCTCCACTGCCTTTTCCAAAATGGATAAAAATGTGGAGTATATTCCTTATTGATGTGTTGCTGGTGGGAAAGAAGGCAGTGTCATCTGCATAAGTGATGAGCTTCTGCTCTCCTATCCCATGCAGGAAGGTTCCTTTAATACTAGTGTCTTGTCTTATCTTCTCTAGTAAAGGCGCTAGGGTGAGCACATACAGGAGTGGTGATAAGGGACATCCCTGTCTTACAGATCTCGTGAGCCTGAAGCTAGCTGTCAGTGACTGGTTCACCAACACTCTGCTCTCGGGGTTTCTATACAAGATCTGATACAAGGAAATTGGTCTGTAGTTCTTCAGTTGTGTTTTGTCAGTTTTATCTTTGCATATGAGTGTAATGTAAGACATGTTGCAGCTGTCCGGAAGATTTTTTGTGTCAAAGGCTTCTTGATAGACTTTGAGGAGAAGATTGCCTAGAATAGGAAAGAAGTGTTGGTAGAATTTTACTGTCAAACTGTCTGGTCCTGGAGTTTTGTCTTTGTTTAGTGTGCTTAGTGCCTGTGTTATGTCTGTCAGTGTCAGTTCTGTGTCCAGTGTGTCTCTGTCTGTGTCAGATAATTTCTTTGTGTACCGTAAGAAGTTGTCTTGTATCTGTGTGTCGACTGTCTCTGCTGTGAATAGTTATGTGTAGTGTTGCTGGAAAGCAGTTTCTATGTGTGGTGTTTCTGTCTGCATGTTTCCTTGCGTGTCTGATATTTTGCTTATTTGTCTGTTACGTTGTACACTCTGTTCTATTGCTAAATATTGTCTCGTAGGTGTCTCTTGTGTGATTGTGTTGAGCTTTGTTCTGAGAAGAGCATCCAGATATCTGTGTTGTTGGTGTTCTTCTAGTTGTGCTCAATTCCGTTCCGTTCACATTACGAATGGTCCCGTTCAACCGTCGACTATATCGGATGGGTTGTATTTGGGTCCTTTATTGTGTGGCTTGTTATGATTCGTTCGTAGATCGGGCTGCTTTTTTCAGATTCCTGGTTTCTGGTTGGCTGATTTTGTTCGTTCTTGTCTTGATAAAGTGTTACATGTCTGGGCAGAGTCGCGCACTTGTTGGGGCCTGGAGTTATTGTGTACCCACCCCGTCATATGGTGCTGTTTCCTTCAGGGAGTCTACCAATCGTCGCTCCACCTGTAGTTCCTACCCCTTCCCCGTCTTGGGTTGTCTTCGAACCTTCCCGTTCATCTGGTGTCTCGATGGTTCGATCTTGGTGGAGGAGAGATTCTCAATTGCCCTACAGAATTGGTCTTGGTCTGGGGGGCCGTTCTCATCCAGTTCGATTTCAATTTCTTCTTTTGGTGCTTCGTCTTCTGTCTGGTCTTTGCATCTTCTGGTTCTTTCTGTGACTTGAGTAGTTCTATCTGGTCTCTTTCTTCTTGGATTTGTTTCAGCGTTTCTTCTGTTTTTGCTCTTTCTTCTTGAATTTTCGATAGAGTTTCGTCAGTTTCAGCTTTTATGGCCGCCATTCGAGTGACACCCTGCTCTATCTTCTGCTGGACTTGCTTCAGTTCGTCCAGGATGCGTTGAACGGCCGTTATCTGGGTTTCTTGCGTCTTGTCTTTATCTTCCTCCATGTTTTTGAACTGTGTTCTCAGGTCCTTCAGTTGGCCTTCCAGTTGTGCTTCGTCGCTTTTTGATAGTCGGTTGATCGCCTCGTACTGCCTCCTGGCCTCCTTATATGGTAGGTTAGAATTAATGTCGATTTTCATGCCTTCTTTGCTGCTTGGTGGCAGGGGCAGCCGAGGTATCTGTCGCCGTGGTTGCCGAGGCAGTTGGCGCACTTTCTGTTGGTGTTAGGACTCCTGAAGTCCGAGTCGTTCTTGGCATGCTGGCACTGACTATATTGATGGAGACCAGAGCAGTACCTACACACCTCCACATCACTCTTGCAGGTGGCACGAGGGTGCCAAAACATCTGGCACTTGGAACACTGCTGCACTCTCGGTATGTAGGGCTCTGGTACTTGGTCTTTCTTGTCCCATATAATGTATTGAGGGATCAGTCGGTCCTCCAATGTTACGACGACAACTGTAGAGGGTATGTTGTTTTTTCAGATGGTCCGCTCAGCACTGGTGATCTTGATCTTGCGGTTCTCCCTTGTTAGCATCTCCCTGATCTGGTCGTTGGCGAGATGGGTCTTGACTCGTTTGATGACCCTCTTTTGATTGTGCGGTGCCGGGCGGCTTCCAGTACTATGCCGTGGTGAAGCTGGATGACGGCATTCTCTTCTTGTGACATCTTCGGTAGAAGTGCTGTAGTCTTTGGTTTTTTGTTGATGGTGACCACTACTCCATCAGGTGTCTTACGCAGCTGGCCGATGCTGTTTCTTCCCAGCTCGTTTTCCAACAGACTAATTATCTTGTCTGTTGGGAGCGCCGTCAGTTTAGCTTCTCCCATGCTTGTCTGCTTCAGTAGTATTTTGCCGGTGAAGTCTACCGTAGTATCTGTTGTTTCCTCCTGTGTGGAGGTCTCTGGTACATTGGGCTGCATCTCCTTGGTGTTGATAACTTCACGGTTGCTGCTGGCTGTAGTTATGGTTTCTGCGACGGGAACGGTTTCAGCTGATGTCGGAGCAGGACTGCTGCTGTTTAAAGAAACGAGCACAGCAGTCGCAGCGGTCTTCCTCGCCTCTGCCTTCTTCTTCCCGGTCGTATATAGCGAGTGTCTGAGCGGCATTTTTAACGCGAGGCATCCTCTGCATTATCTGATTAGGCGACTTGCTCACAATAGCGCGTCGAGTCGGGACCAGTTGTGCTTCTCGAGAACAAATAATTTTTTGTTGTTGTTGTAATTACAGATTTATTTACTGGATTAATACAGACACTCAGACAACTAGTTAATGAATAGGCATTTACTTATAACCAGTGTAAATTTTATTTCATGACCGAAATCTTTTTCATCTGTAGAAATGTAATATTTAGCCACACTTTGATTTCCAAAAGCGCTTTTAATAGAAAAATATTAACAAACTGTTAAACATTCTCTATTGCTGAATTACATTGAAACAAATAAAAGCACAGAGTAAAATGAAGCATAGACAAATAACATTTCTAATCCAAACTGCTCGCTCTGTTTCAAGTAGACAATGTCAAAATGAATCCCCTGTCAAATGGAACATGTTATTGTGTAACAGCTAACTTCTAAAATACACAGACACAAAAGTGTGTGCAGCACACACATCTACCACACCAAACAGAACTTTTTCTGCTGCAATATTTAGTGATGACTTTCTTCGCCTTCTTTCCTGACATAGGGCTGATCCTCCTCGTGGTGTGGCCAGATTGTTGGTCATTTAGGGTCAAAGGCAGACTCCGGGAAGTAGTAATTATAAGACTCCATCGTCAGTTCCTGATACTTGCCCAATGTGTCGATCTTGGGTATAAATGTCTTGTTGCCGTCAATTTCCTTCTGGATAGTAGCCACGTACCGTCTGATGGCCTTGTCCTGCTCCTCTCTTTCTGCCTCTACCTTCTGCATCACATGATCCTTGTCTACTGGATAAGGCACACTAACCGCTTCATAAGCCTTCTAGAAGCGATCAGCCATTGATGGGTCAGGAAGCCTCGACTTGTAGCCAGCTAAATCTATCTTTGGCAGATTTACTGGCAGCTGGTGAACCTTGTTACGAAAAGTATCATGCTTAGTCTTTATATTTCTGAAAGTGTCAACTTGAGCTTTCGGAATAACCGCTGCAAATCTTGCACAATCCACAGCAGAGCTGGATATTCTTTTCGCTGCTTTGCTCGCCATTGCCGACAAATGTCCTAACCTCAATGTCAAACTGGAATAAATGTTTTTTTTTTTTTTAAACTTTTATTTCATACAAAGCAATGTGTATTTACAAGTTGTAGTGTGTGTTTCTTTTGTTTGTGTATATTACAGATCGTTGCCGTTTGTTAGTGTTAAGTGTGACATTGTGATTAAAACATATACATACATATATACAGTTATAATAATATGACATTTATGGCATAGTGCATGTAGATACACATTCCTTGCATATGCTTCACTTCCACTTCCGATAGCGAAATGCATGAAACACCTGTCCATCTCTCCCTCTCCCCCACCTCTCTCTCTCTCACACACACACACACACACACACACACACACACACACACACACACACACACACACACACACACACACACACACAATCTCGTGCTTTCTGGAGACCGCAGTACATTAAATGCCCCTCGCTTCGACAATAAACTTTAAACTATCATTTCCATTAAAATGTGTTGTTGTTTGTAATTTCTGGGTCACTTAGCTACCGAGGCGAGGGTCGTTGGTGTTGTTGCCTGATGACAAATTACAGGGTGACGCTCTAGTCCATGATACCTTTTGTTTTGGGGACAAGAATCAGGGATTTACTACTAGTAATTAGAGTTCATGGCCTGTCCCCAGGGAGATAATTGATCCAAAGTTGTGATAGTGTCTGGGTTTCATATACAATGGCAAGGACTTAAAACCTGGCCACTAAAAGCCACCTTAGCTTACTGGGTACTTAAAGGGCTCATTCAATTTGTTTATACATGGTGGTGCATATTTTTCTTTTGAAACATATCATTACCATATAACATCATTTTAATACTTGAGATACCGACTTGGTTTAAAGGCTGCTACTTGCGCGCACGCGCGGGCGCGAGCACACACACTCATACACATGAGCGTGCAAATTCATGCACCACACACACACACACATACGCACCCACACCTGTATCCACACACAGACGCATACATATGTTACTGCCAACGGCACAGACACCCATCCACAATATATTTCATGTTGCACATTCAAATATATTAATGGGAAAATTAATAATAATAGCAGCAGTAATAATAATGGTATTATTAATAATAATAATATAATTGTAAGATTATTAATACCATCAATAAACACACTTACAGTTGTAGTATCCTTTGTTTAAAACAAGTTATTGGCTTCTTCTGTTATATGTGCTGTCTTCAGCCAAATCTTTTACGAGATTTGCGCTTGTGGGGGGCTAAGATTAGAATGTTTGCGACTTTTTGTTCATAAAGTTGTTGGACAATTTCTTTGTTGATTGTTCTGTAATTGTATAGTGCTTTGTTTCTTAATGTCCATATAAGATTTCTGTACTCTGCCAATAGAACAAGTAGCTTTGTTTGGATGTCTTGTGTGGAGTAAGGAATGGAATTTATCATGATTGCTTTGTAAACATCTGTTCTTTGTTTGGTATGAGTGTTTAGGATGTCTTGTAGGAGATTTCTTGTTGGCATGATTGTGTTGCAGTCGTAATAGATGTGCTCTTCTGATTCTTGGACGTTCCGTCTACAAAGCTGACACTGTAGTATTTGTTTAGTTATTTTTGCTGTTCTCTCTGTTGTTGGGGTCATGCTTTAAACAAGCATATATGTAATTTCCTTTGCTTTTGGGGTAATCTGCTTGTTGTGAATATTAGAGAAAATTTCGGTATAATCTTTTTTAAAATATCTATGTCCTCTTTTAATTCTGATATGTACCGGAGTTGCTTGTAATTGAACTAAATGCCTGTAGATTATATGTGTTTTTTTTTTTTTTGTGTGTGTAGTAATTTTCCGTGTCCTTTCATCATCATCATCATCATCATCCTTTAATGGCTGAAATACATGTTTTGTAGAACGTTGGGAGAGTGCCAAAGTAATGTGAGGATGTATTCTTAATAGGTTTGAAATGTGATAGCCTAATTCCAATGTAATTGTGTGCTAAAGGGTGTTTTTCTGTGTGTTGTAGGATTTCACCTACGTGTTTGATCCTAAGCACTTGTATTTTGGTTATTATGTCTTGGATGGCGATACCTCCATATTTTTTGTCTTGCATGAGTGTAGTATGTTTGATACTGTAGATGGTGCTGCCAAACACAAAGCGTCTAATCTCTTTGTTTGTGTTTGTGACAGTCTGACGTGGGAGATCTAGGACTGTGCACATATATAGTATTTTTGGAATTATATATGTATTAACAATGGTACTTCTACCAAATATGGTAGTTGTTTTGTATTTGTATCTCTGTAACATCTCTGTTATTTTCTTCTCTAGATTTTGCCATGTATCTTAGTGTGTCTGATTTGGTTGACATGGGAAGACTATTCCGTACACTTTTATAAGATTGTTTGGGTCGCAGAGGTGTTTTAAAGGAACCAGGGCTGGGTTCTATACTGACCAAGACCTATTGAAGCGTCCTCGTCGAGCGTCCTGGGCAACAGGTCCCTTCGGGGTCCTGGCTGAAGTCAGTAGGATCGCCGATTCCTCCGAAGTCGGAGAGTGTCTGCCTGTACGGCGAGGAACCACCAGTCGGCACACCAATAAGCCAGACATGGGACAACGGATACTCACGCAAACCTCAGGTCCTGTATTAAATCACACTGATGTTGGACAACAGGATGCCTTCATCCGACATACAGGACTTCACGTTGGAGCGCAAGCCAACGAACACATGCAAGCAAGCAAGCAAGCATAAGATTGTTTGATGTTAAGTCAAATGGAAAATCCGCCTTATTTTTCCATTTGCCTAAGCCCATTATAGTAGATTTTTGGACGCTTAATTTTGCCCCACTCCCTTTGCCGAAAAACGAGAACGTCTCCAAAATGATCCGTACAGATTTTTCAGTTGTCGGAAAGAAAATGGTATCGTCCGCATAAGCACACAGCTTTTGTTCACCCTTCCCTGGTATGAACGTACCCCTGACATTGTCGTCCTGTCATATCTTTTCTAGAAGTGGCTCTAGAGCGACAACGTACAGTAATGGGGACAAGGGACATCCCTGTCTCACTGACCTCGTCAACCTGATAGATTTGGTTAGGGTATGGTTTAATAGAATCCGACTTTCCGGTTTCAAATATAAAATTTTGACCCATGTCCGAAAATAATATCCCACGTTGCAGTGTGAGAGAGTTTTGTGGAGGTATGAGTGAGATATTCTGTCGAATGTTTTTTCTTGATCTAAAGAGAGAATTGAGGACTGACAGTTTTTCAGATGTGTGTAGTTGATGATGTCCCTTATGAAGTGTGTGTGTTGCTGGATATTCCGGTGTTGAACACTACATTGCTGGTCTTCATGAATGAGAGCTGAATTTAATCTATCTAGAATATTTATTTATTTATTTTTTTTTTTTTAAACCTTTATTGAGTGTTAATAAACATTTGCATTTGTATTGTTAGTATTTTAACAGGCGTGCTGTGTGTGTGGTATTCGTGAAGGTCTGTTTAAACGTGCGTTTGTGCGTGTCGAATTGGTGTACAAATGCGTTTCAACATCAAATTACAAAATATATGTACCTAATATGCCTAAAGTATTAGCAATAAAATAAGACAAGAAAGTATTAGTATGGCTGACCAGGATTATGGACTTTCCCATACTCTGCCAATCATCTCATTTTTACGTGATTGATGGTAAAAAGGTGGTGATGATGGTGGTGATTTCGATAATGGGGACAACAACGACTATAATGCCGTGATTATTTCTTCCCTTATTCGTTCTAAACCCATTCTTGCCTTTTCATACACCATGCACCCTCTTTCATACCCATGGTATATACATAAGTTGAATTTTTGATGTCACCGCTGAACGAAGCCACGCCCAGTGACTACAAATAAAACACAAAAATTCTGCGTTTGACCACCACGTTCACAAAGGGCGTGCATCCATCTCTTTCAGAGCATGCATGTATATACACTGACACACACACACACACACACACACACACACACACACACACACACACACACACACACACATATATATATATATATATATATATATATATATATATATATATATATATATATATATATATATATATATATATATATATATCCGTGAACATACCGATAAGAACAGATTTTTTTCCCTTCAATTTTTACAACCTTTATTACAACATTTTTACATTGAAATGGGAGGTGGGGGGAAGGGGGTGTAAACGAAAGGAAAAATAATTTATATTTACATAATATAAATTATGAGCAATAAAATAAAATTTTAAGCATGTATTACTTTGTAAGGACAGTGATTGATGATATTTATGATGATGATGTTGATGATGATGATAATTATGATGATGTAGATAACAAACAAATTTTGGTGAGTTGATGATTTCTTCCCTCACACACCCTAAAAATCTCCTTTCCTCACTCTTAGCATCTTTCCATACCCTCATACTAATATATACACATAGAATAGAAAGTTGGTGTCTAAGGTGAAGCCACAAAACAGTTCACCTCTCGCCGTCCACACGCGTCGCAACGGTGTGGGTGTCAGTAGCCTAGGAAGCGATGCAGATTATGTCAGTGTGTCTGTGAATATTTGTGTAATTTTGTTTTGAAACATATGCAGTATTAAAAGTTAATTGTACGTTTTAAATTTGTATGAAGCTGCATTTCTACAGGACCACACTAGGTACCTGTATTCTGCCAGTGAAATTAGCAATTTCGTGTGGTTGTCCTTGGTAGTTTTAGGAATAGTATTTAAAAAGATTGCTTTATACATATCTGTTTTCTTTTTAGTGAATTTTTCAATGAGTTGTCTTAGTGTGTCTAGTGCGGCTTGGACTGTTGGACATGTGTAATAAATGTGATCTTCAGTTTCCTGTATGTTATTCCTGCAAAGTTGACATTGTGCTATTTGTTTTGACATGTGTGCTTGTTTTTCCGTAGTTGGTGACATGTTAAAGATTAAACGATACATAATTTCTCTGGCTTTGGGTGTGATGTGTGGGTTGTGAAGATTAGAGAAAGTACATGTGTAGTCTTGTATGTAGTATTTTTGTCCTCTTTTTATTCTAAGTCGTAGTGGGGGTGCTTGTTGTTTGACTAGATATTTGTAAATCTGGTGTGTTGTCTGGTGTATTAGATGCTCGCGTCCTTGAAGTGCATGTATACATGTCTTGTAGAAAGAGGGTAGTGTTCCAAAATGGTGTGGAGAATTGAGTTGCATTCTTCTAAGGTGTTGTAGTCTGAGTTCTATGTAATAGAGTGCTAGTGGGTGCTGTTCTGGTTGATTGAGGATATGTCCTATGTGTTGGATTCTAAGCGCTTGTATTTTGGTGTGTATGTCTTGTAGTGCTATCCCCCTTGTCTTTTGTCCTGTATGAGTGTCTTATGTTGTATGCAATAGATTGTGCTGCCAAAGATGAAACGTCTGATGTGTTTGTTGATGTCTGTGATTGTCTGTTTAGGAGGGTCTAGCACTGTGACTAAATATATAATTTTGGGAATGATTAATGTGTTAACTATAGTGCTCCTACCAAATATTGTGGATGTCTTATACTTGTATCTGTGCAGCATGTCTATAATTTGTTGTGTGAGATTTTGCCATGTATGTGCATGTATTTGTCGGGAGTTGTTAGGGAATGTTATCCCATAAAGTCTGATGTTGTCTGTCGCTGTTAAGTCGGGAGGAAAGTCTGCTTTGTTCCGCCACTTACCGAGACCCATTATGTGTGATTTGTGTATGTTTAATTTTGCTCCATTCCCCTTACCAAACTGTGTAAAGGTGTGGAGTATATTTGTGATGGATTTGTTGTTGATGGGGAAGAAAGCGGTGTCGTCCGCGTACGCGAGCAACTTCCTCTCTCCTCCCCCAGGAATAAAAGTGCCTTTGATGTTCGTGTCCTGTCTGATTGCTTCGAGTAATGGTTCCAGGGTCAGCACGTAAAGCAGCGGTGATAGGGGACATCCTTGTCTCACCGACCGTGTGAGCCGGAAGCCAGCAGTAAGCGTATGGTTTACCAACACCTTACTTTCGGGTCTCCGGTATAAGATCTCTATCCACTGCCTAAAGTACTGGCCCAAGTTGCAGCGTGTTAAAGTCTTATATAAGTAGGAGTGGGAAATTCTATCAAAGGCCTTCTCCTGGTCCAAGGACAAGAGGGCGGCCTGACAGTCTTTCTCCTGTGTGTATGTGATGATGTCTCTAATGAAATGCGTATGCTGGTGGATGTTCCTATGTGGTACCCAGCATTGTTGGTCTGTGTGTATGAGTGTTGACATAAAGGGTCTCAGTTTATTGGTCAGTGCTTTAGCAAGTATTTTATAGTCTGTGTTGAGTAGCGATATGGGTCTGTAGTTCTTCATGTGTGTCTTATCTGTATTTTCCTTAGGTATTAGTGTTATGTATGACATGTTGCAACTGTCTGGTAGTTGTTGTTTGTCAAAGGCGTCTTGAAATACTTTAAGAAGAAGGCCACCTAGGATAGGAAAGAAATGTTGGTAGAATTCTACAGTCAGGCCGTCTGGTCCTGGTGTCTTGTCTTTATTCATTTTACTGAGTGCGCCTGTTATATCAGTCAGTGTTAATTCTGCGTCTAGTATGTCCTTTTCTCCGTCTGACAACTGTTTACTATACCGTAAAAAGTTGTCTTGTATCTGTGTATCTACTGTTTCTGCTGTAAATAGATGTGTATAGTATTGATTAAAAGCCTCTGTTATATGTGCTGGGTCTGTTTGTGTGTTACCCTGCATGTCAATTATTTTACTTATCTTTCTCCTGTGTTGTACATTCTGCTCAATTGCCAAATATTGTTTACTCGGGGTCTCTTAGGTAATTGTGGTGTGTTTTGTTCTGAGGAGAGCACCTAGATATCTGTGTTGTTGGTATTGCTCTAGTTGTTCTTCTAATGTGTGTAAGTGTGGAGAGTTGTTGTCTACCTGCTTTGTTAGTTGTATGGCTATTTGTATAATTTGTTCTTGTCTTAACCTTTCTTTATGTATAAAGGATGCGAGTTGTTGTGTTCTACTTCGTATTGTATTTTTCAATAAATCCCAATATTGTCCTATGTTTTCCGTTGGTATGTTGTCCGTGTATGTGTGCAAGAGTTGTGTCATATATTGTACGTATTCTGTATGCTTGAGAAGTGTGTTGTTAAATTTCCAATGTTGCGACCTTTGAGATGTATGTGTGTTTGTATGATTTGTGCTGATGTGTACTAATACTGCTTTATGATCCGTGTACTGTAATGTTTCCTGTATGTGTTTGGCGAGTATTATGTGGTGTGTTGCGGGTATATAAATCCTATCTAATCTAGTTGCCCTGTTGTATGCTTTGTTTGTGTGTGTTGTTTCCCTACTATGTGGGTGCAATTGCCTGTATGCGTCTATTAGGTTGTGTGTGTCTAATATGTTTTGCAATGTCTCTAATTGATTCATGCCCTCTCTGTTGGTTCTTCGTACCTGTTCCCCGACATCTTCCCCTACTATGTCAGAGTCTTCTAGGACACAGTTGTAATCCCCACAAAGTATGACATTCTGTCCCCTGTATGTGTTTATAAGTATTGTGTCTAGTTCTTCGTAGAACTGTGGTTGATAGTTGTAGTTTGGCGGTGCGTGGATATTTACTATAGTGTATGTGTGTGTATTATTTCCTATTTGTACAAAAGTAATTCTACCCTGATTGTCACTGTTGCTGTTTAGTATGTTCCATCTGTCTGATGTTTGTAATATAGCTGTCCCCGAACCTATGTTGTGGACCGCTAAACTGAAATATGCATGTTTAAATCCTAATTGTGTTTTAATTTGTGCACCTTGTACGTCTGAATGTATGTTTGTTTCTTGTATTAGGATAAAGTCTGGTTTGTACTTGCGTGTGAGTTGTATTATATTGTGTTGTTTTGTTCTCAGCCCTGAAATGTTAATTGAAATTATTATTAAATCATCCATTTACAGAAACAAACAATTACAGAGATCTCTTTTGAGTTATTAAGTTCGCACTAATTTTCGATGCACACGAATTTCCACAGAAATAAAGACACATTATAGCGGTGATAAGCGTTCACCGTTTTTGGTTCAGGCCTTTTCCTCCTCGGAATCCGTGTCGGTATCAATTATCAGATTTTTAAATGTTGGGATGTCATCGTTTCCCTCTTCTGGAGAGTTGTAGGTTGTATTTTCCGATTGTCTTTCTGTTTGCTCGTTTTGTTTTCTCGTTTGTTCATTCTGTTTGCTCGTTTGTTCATTGTCTTCCGGTTTTATTGTTCGGTTTTTCCCCTTCTTGTGGGGTTCGACTATTGACGAGGATTCGTGTTCGTCTAAACCGTTGGCTTGTTCTTGATCCATTTTCAGAGTTTGAAATGTTATGGTGTCATTTTTTCCATCTTCTGGAAAGTTGTGGGTCGCGTTTTCCGATTGTCTTTCTGTTTGCTCGGTTCTGTTTGCACAGAACACATGGTTAATCTCTGAATCGAGCGACGAGGTTTACACCTCATCGTAAACTAAACAGAATATCTAGAATAAATGGGCGAAAGATTTATACGTTGTGAAGAGAAACCAGAATAAGAATGTCAGGTCGACCATTGGGGGAAGTCGTTAACATCGTGCACGGAGCTTGCAGTGTTGAAACATTGTATATATTGCATTATCAAGTACATTATATTCAATTTTAGCAGTTAAAGTATTCATACTTTAGGATATTAAATATCGTGTTAACTGTGAGTAGGTAGTGTCATTAAATTAAACATTTAACAACTGATGTAACTAATTGCTTCTTTAGAAAAAAGTTGGCGAGTCATGTCCCTTGCAAACAATAAAATGAATATTATGTTCCCGTGAAAAGGAGGTATTTGTTTCCCCTTGTAACAACACATGTCAACAATTATAGGAGTCTGCAGGAAAATACGGTTAAAGACGAATTCAATCAAGAAATCAAATATCTACATAAGAACATCCATGGTTACCACTCAAGCGTAGATAAGGAATGGACATGTTTCAAGGCTGCCATGCTCGACACACTGGAAAATAAATGTGGAACAAAGAAAGTAGTAAATAGGAAAAGAGCGCTGCAGAAATACCAAAAGGCAAGGACAGAAGAGAATTTTGAAGAATACAAGAAATTCAGAAACGAAGCAAACAGAGCAGTAAAACATGCAAAACAAAAGGAGTGGAAAAGATTCTGTCAAACACTCAGTCCAGATACACCAACCACAAAGGTGTGGAAACAAATAAAAGCTATTCAAGGAAATAAAAAGACCAGCAAAATCCCAACCATCAAAAGCACGAAACTAGCAGTAACAGACCAGGACAAAGCCAAAGTGTTTGGAGATTACTTCCACGAAGTCTGCTCTAACAAAAGACTAGGAAGCAAAGAAAGGCATAGAAGGGAGGAACTGACACAAGAGTTAAAAGACACAACAGACGAGAACATCGAAGAACACTTTATGGATGCAGACATCACAACAGATGAGGTGATGACAGCGCTAAACGAAAAATCCGAAACCGCGGCAGGGACGGATATTCTAAATTATACCATCCTCAAAAAGCTCCCGAATAACACCATAAAAATAATTACTAAGTTGTCTAATGTAATATGGCAGACGGGAAAGATCCCCAGACAGTGGAAAACAGCCACGGTGATCCCAATCAAGAAAATAGGGAAAGAGCCAACAAGGGTAGAATCATACCGCCCCATCTCGCTGACATCGCAACTGGGCAAAGTTATGGAGACTGTGATAAATAAAAGAATAACATTCTACCTGGAGAAGAATGAACTGTACAGACATACACAATCCGGGTTTAGAGCCAACAGGTGCACGATGGATCAGATCATCAAATTGGAAAACCATGTAAAGAAAGGATTCAAGAGAGGGGAAAAGACGTTGGCTGTATTCCTGGACCTAGCCCAGGCGTACGATCAATGCTGGAGTGAAGCCGCACTAATCAAGATAAAGAAAGTAGGCATAGCGGGTAGAACCTACAAATACATAGAAAACTTCCTCAAAGATAGAAGCTTCTCAGTGAGGATAGGGAATGAGGTATCCGACACATATGTGCAAGAGAAAGGCATTCCCTAAGGCTCGGTCATCTCACCAACAATCTTTTCAATACTGGTAAACCACCTGACAGAGGAGATTCAAAGCTTCGCAGGTGAGGATAGGGAATGGGGTATCCGACACATATGTGCAAGAGATCGGCATTCCCCAGGGCTCGGTCATCTCACCAACAATCTTTTCAATACTGGTAAACCACCTGACAGAGGAGATTCAAAGCTTCGCGGTGAGGATAGGGAATGAGGTATACGACACATATGTGCAAGAGAACGGCATTCCCCAGGGCTCGGTCATCTCACCAACAATCTTTTCAATACTGGTAAACCACCTGACAGAGGAGATTCAAAGCTTCGCAGTGAGGATAAGGAATGAGGTAACCGACACATATGTGCAAGAGAACGGCATTCCCCAGGGCTCGGTCATCTCACCAACAATCTTTTCATTACTGGTGAACCACCTGACAGAGGAGATTCAAAGCTTCGCGGTGAGGATAGGGAATGAGGTATACGACACATATGTGCAAGAGAACGGCATTCCCCAGGGCTCGGTTATCTCACCAACAATCTTTTCAATACTGGTGAACCACCTGACAGAGGAGATTCAAAGCTTCGCATTGAGGATAGGGAATGAGGTATCCGACACATATGTGCAAGAGAACGGCATTCCCCAGGGCTCGGTCATCTCACCAACAATCTTTTCAATACTGGTGAACCATCTGATAGTGGAGATTCAAAGCTTCGCAGTGAGGATAGGGAATGAGGTATCCGACACATATGTGCAAGAGAACGGCATCCCACAGGGCTCGGTCATCTCACCAACAATCTTTTCAATACTGGTGAACCATCTGACAGTGGAGATTCAAAGCTTCGCAGTGAGGATAGGGAATGAGGTATCCGACTCATATGTGCAAGAGAACGGCATTCCCCAGGGCTCGGTCATCTCACCAACAATCTTTTCAAAACTGGTGAACAACCCGACAGAGGAGATTCAAGACCAGAAAACAGGACTATCTCAATTCACGGACGTCTGCGCCATATGGAGGAGTGGCAAGGCGGCAATGACTACAAGAGGACCCCTCCAAAAACAAATAAACCAGCTAAAAGCATGGATGGACAAATGGGGTTTCAAAATCAATACCAATAAAACGGTCAGCATGATATTTAGCAGCAAGATGAAGATAAATCATAACAAGGACTGGAAAATAGAGATAAAAGGTGACACCATTAATAGAACAAAGAGCACAGTCTTCCTAGGAATGACCCTGGACGAACAGACGAACTGGTTAAAACATATAAGCCAGACATTAGAAAAATGCAAGAAAGCAAGCAACCTACTGCGGGTGATAAAAGGTAACGGTTGGGGTGCCCACACCCAAACAATGCTGATGTTCTATAAAGCATTTATCAGGGGCAAGCTAGAAAATGGCAGCATTGTGTACGACTCAGCATCAGAAGCCAACAAGAGGAAGCTAGACACCATACAGACCCAAGCGCTAAACACCATCCTGGGTGCTGGAAACAAAACATCCAGAAAAGCCATGGAGGTAGCACTGGGTGTACTTCCACTGAGTCGTAAACAGCTGACGTATAGCTACTAGCTAAAGGTAGCACAAGACAAAAACCACCCTGGATACCAAACGTTCAGTGACAACAGCAGCAAAAAAAAAAGGGGGGGGGGGGATCCCAATAGTAAAACTGCAAAGACCGACAGGATGGGAAGCAGCAGAGAAGATGAAGGAAGTAATGGAGCTAGCAGGGACCCTGAAACAGACAAGACGGTTCAAGCCAACAATACCACCATGGGAACTAACAGTCCCATTCACTGATTGTAATCTAGCAAAGTCCATCACCAAGGACACAGACGCGACCGAGGAATACATACAAGAAATCAGTAAGGACAACCTCATAATATACACAGACGGGTCCAAGAACGACCTGCAAAGGTAGTGCACATAATGTGTTCACCCGTATAGTCACTGTTGTTGACCAATTATTGGCCTACCTCAACTACTGTGGTGCCTGTGTCAATCAGGATGGACGCCAACTGGCCATTGATAAAACCACTATGCCTTTTCAATTCTCCATTTAGGTCTGTGGCAGCATTCACCTGCTCGCTGTCAATTGTAATGGTATGACCACATGTAAGGCTACCATCTTTGTAAAACATTTTGCAAGTCTCACAATTAGACGAGGTGAAGGTGTCAATTACATCAGCCGTATTGGCCAATTGTTCATCATGTGACTCACTAATTGAAGCACTGCTATCAACAGTAAATACACTTGCATGTTTAAACTCTGCCCTACCCTTAGAGAGCCCTACCTTGGCTCTGCATGTAGCCGTAGGCTTTACCAAAATAACACTTAACCATATATTTATATCGATTTGATCTGGTTTGCTGTCGATACATGATTTTCTGCTCCCATAAGCAAATGCTCAATACATGATTCGTTTAATAATATAAACAACAAACAAAAAGCCGACAGCAATACAACTATACGGTCGTAGCAGTAACCGGACTGTAACTATCATCTACTGCCTATAGAACCTTGCAGTGTAGGACAGGGGGGTCTTGAGTCTGAGGAATGAAGACCACCAAGCTAGTGCAGTCGCTGCGAACTGCGCAGGTTCGGGTTTTCTTTTTTCCTTCTGAAAGAAAAACATCCAAATCTTACCGAGGATTCGAACCCCGGTTTTCTTGCATGCCCGTCTTTTGAATGGCTAACACATGGGTGGTAACGCTATCTACTAGGCCACATTCAAAATCTGGTACACAGACCACTATGAGGTGGTAAAGATCATAAATGAGAATAAGGACAAGTTTTACTAGGGGTATTACGTATGAATGGGATCTTAATCCCAAACACGTCCCCTGTAGGAAATAATACACTGAAACCCCCAAGCATTAAAAAAGGCAGAAAAGAGTGCAAGTTCAACACTAATATAGAAGAAATGTTTCCCATAGAAGGCTGGGAGATCCGGGAAGTTCTACCACAGACACCTGAGTAACTAGTCACTCTACCCAGAAGGTGTGTCTATATGTAAGTGCCCATCCCCACATTTAATCTCCCACATATATATAAAAAATGACAAGTATCCACTGTCAGACGCAACAACTGTATTACATAACAGAGGGGAACAACCACTGTTAAACAAATACAACACAATGAATCACTGTATCACATAACAGAGGGGAACAACCACTGTTAAACAAATACAACACAATGAATCACTGTATCACATAACAGAGGGGAACAACCACTGTTAAACAAAAACAATACAATGAATCACTCTATCACATAACAGATGGGAACAACCACTGTTAAACAACAACAGTAGCCATAACTGGACTATAAACATCAACTTTGGAACAATATGTTTACAATGAATTAACTTCAAGGTTTGGTTAAACCAAAAACAAACCACTCTATTGTGAAAACATTTGGGTCCTGGGCAAACCCTGTTGACTGAACCATGGTGACATTATACATGAAAGAAATGATCATATTCAGGCAATGTACACAATTTATACAACCAGAACAGACTTCCCCAAAAATCCCCAAAAAAGGTTCACAACAACCACATGTGTTACACACAAAACAAAGCAAATGAAAACTAATCAATACCAAGACATATATAAAGAAAAACTATCTAATCTGTCTCTGGTACTATCCTATGTGTCTGTTGATGACTCCTTCTCCTTCATTATCCGCTAAAAAAAGGCTGGCCATAATCCCACTCGCTATAATCCAGGAACACAGCTGTTATATATATATATATATATATATATATATATATATATATATATATATATATATATATATATATATATATGTGTGTGTGTGTGTGTGTGTGTGTGTGTATGTGTGTGTGTGTGTGTGTGTGTGTGCAATTCTCAATTCTATGTATAGGTGGATATATATATATATATATATATATATATATATATATATATATATATATATATATATATATATATATATATATATATATATATCCACCTATTCATAGAATTGAGTATTGCACACACACACACACACACACACACACACACACACACACACACACACACACACACACACACCAACTGATTGTCCATCCAGATCATATATCCAAGGCTTAAACATGAATGGGTAATCCCTCATAGTATCCACCATGAATATACTGTAATCCATCAAGTCACAGCTGCTAAGTAACTGGGCTAGAGGCATTCTGGAGTGGTATAAAAAAACAGGTATAAGCCTGAAGCGTTCCGGCGTGGTGTAACAGACATGTATAAGACTTCAGCTGTCCATGTGATTGATTCAACCAGGATCAGGTACAGAAACTTTCAGCACATCTTTGGATGAGGAGGTACATCACATTATCCATAGTATTTCCTGACACAGTTAACTTGAATTGGGCATAACTATTCCAGCCTTTTCTAGGTTAAGATGTAGGCTCTATCTTTCTTCAGCTAAATACACGACTTGATTGACCGGAGTTGGTATAGTGCTTGATTGCCCATGTCTGGGATATCTTCTTCTTCTTCTTCTTCGTTCATCCGGAGTTTTTTTTTCGGACGTGATTGCGTTTGTGCCTGTTTACAGCAGAGCTGCGTTCTTGCGCCGTTAGGCCGACACATCCGACTTCTGCGGGCATTTGTTGACCGGGTTAACCTTCCCGGGGTGTCTGGGATATGATGGATGAGAAGATTCAAAGGAAGCTGGAAGTCCACAAGAGCAGTCGGTAAATCCATACTGTTCAATGATGGTGGCATGCGCCTCTGAAATATGACAATTGACTGTGAAATCAGGCGGTGACTTTTAGAAGAGGGTATACTATAGACCCATCTAGGCCAGGCATGCCTCATCCCTTTGCAGACATTGAAATGATGAACACCGTCTGTAAGTTCCCAGATGTAGGGAACCACTTCAGCCTGGTCACAAGTCCATTAATTACCCAGGCACTGACATACCGGTTCAGGGTGGTGCACGGCAGTCATCAGCAATCTTTAACTCTTAAATATTAGGGGCGGGCTGATAACCCAGTTTCCTTCCTCCAATTCCAAGCATGTTGAATACAAATCCAGTGCCAAATACTCCACCCGCATCTCTCCAGCGCTATATAATGAAGAAAAAACAGGGTCGACATACATATTTAATAAAACCCATACTTTGATGACAGTGTATCATAATAAAAATAAAGGAAACAAAAAGGAAGAAGAAAGAATGGTATTTTTAGTTTCCTAGCACTTGTCGCCTACTGTAGAGTTTTGTCTCACTCCAAAAGTGAGTGAGGTATCTATTCCATATGTACATCTTTTGTGGACTGACCCTGGAGCTTCCTGAGGGGTTATTCACCTCTCAACCGTCCAAACGTTCTGCTAGTACAGTTGTCACAACATGTTCCGAATTCCTGAGACAATGACCTCATGTCACCAATTCATACATCTCTTCTCCATAGTTACAAACAGCATTAGGTAAGTACCACTGACAAATGGCAGAAGGCTAGCTACCAGATCAGTCATCTCCTCTTGCATCATCCTCACTATCATCATCATCATCATCATCATCATCATCATCATCATCATCATCATCATCATTATCATTATCATCATCATCATCATCATCATGATGTGTCTGTCCCCACTAGGGTGAATTTATGTCTTCTCCAGCAGTAACAACGCTTGTTTAGGGTTAGTCGTTTGTTTAGTCGTTGGATCAACATTCACAGCACACGGTTTAACCCATAAGTGCTCCGTTTTCTTCCTAACTCAAATCTGAGTCTGGAGAAACTCAGGTCAATGCACGAACTCCGTTGCATCGGTGAGGATCCTGAAATACTTTGGGTAGATGTTTAACTCGAAATTTTCCCCTGGCAGCGCCGTTTGGCTACTCTTTTTCGATTTCCAACTGCCAAGGGATTTTTTTACGTGCGCAACAATACACACGGGCTTCCGATCTCACAACCCATAGACCAGGGGAAATTTTATTACTGGAAGTCCAGGTGGATTTTTTAAAATAAATCCCGGTCCTCACCGGAGCCTGAACCCTGGACCTCCAGTACTAGAGGCGGACACCATACCTCGAGACCACTCATCCCCCAGCAGTAACAATCGTGAACATAAAAGGTAAAGCAGTAACAATCATGAACATAAAAGGTAAAATACTCAAAGAAAAGAAAGCATGTGAATCTTTTCCCATACAATGTAGGAATCACTTAGTGGGCAGTTGCCCAACATCTCAAAACCAGAATATAAGAACAGATGATTCTCTCTCTCTCTCTCTCCCCCCCCCCCCCCCCCCCCCCCCCCGTCTATTAAAAGTAAGGGGTTTTCTTCTTCTTCTTTGCGTTCATCCAGAGTGTTTTTTCAGATGTGATTGCGGTGTGTCTAGTTAGGCACCCTTGGATCGAAACCCTTAGGCCAACACATCCGGCTTTTAGCGTGCATTTTTGACCAGGTTAGCATTCCTGGGAGACTCTCACTTTTGTGGTACTGTCCACCTCCCAGCTGGTAAAGTTGGAAGAGTCGGAGACTGCACGGTCATCCCTCAAATGAAGGCAGGGACAGTCCATAGCATTTTCCGCCATCCTGGGTGGCTTCCATAATTGCAGGGCCGGCACATAGCGCCCTGGTACTGGGCACATAGAGGGAATCGTCACGTCCTGCTCATGGCTGCTTTAATTCCTCACTTCAATATATTGGGCATTTCGTTCACCCCGAGCCTTTCCCGCACAAACCAAGCTGGTCTGCAGTCAGTATCCACTAAGCGAGTTTTTCGGACATGTGCTTGTCGTTGTGTCCGTCAGAGCTGTTCCAGACACGTCGGACATTCGGAAACTACCTAGTCAGAGCTGTTCCGAACAAGAGCGGCATTCGGAAACTAGGTAGTCAGAGCTGTTCCTAGCACAAGAGACAATCGGACGAGACAATTCACTCGGACGTAATTGCGTAGTGTCAATTTTTAGTTTGCCACCCGTAGGACGACACTTCCGACTTCCGGCGGGCATTTTTTAATGAGGTTAGCCTTCCTCTGGTTTCGTAGCACGTAAGACTGTTGTGATGACGCCAACATCTCAGCTGGTCAAGATAGAACGATCAGCGACATCGAGGTCGGCCCTCAAGGGAAGGCAGGGGCAGACCTTGGGCATTCCCTTGCTATCCAAGGAGGCTTCCATAATTGCAGAGCCGGCACATATTGCTCTGAGACTGGGCTCACCCGAGGAGTTGCCACGTCCTGCTCATGGCTGCTTTAGTTCCTCACTTCCATGTGTTGGGCAACAAGTTTGCCACTGATCGCTCAAACACACACCAGGAGCGGTCAGACTGCGAGCGACATCCACTCGGTAAGCTTTTTATTTTGACTTCAGACCACGCAATAGGTCCGCTCGCCGTGCGTTCCATTTTGCGTCATTGAGACGTTCTTCCACTTTTGTCTATACTCTCTGTGAGCTGGATACAGACAGTTTTCGTAGCCATTTCCTTCGACTGGGGCACTTTTCTGACTTTTCGTACTCGCTCACCAGGTAGGCTACATGTGCTGCCGGCTCAGCACCTTACCTTCGTGCAGCAGTGGACGAGAAACGGCCTGGCCCTCTCATCCGGGAATCTCTCATATTCCCCAGCTGAGAGCCTTCGAACATGTAATAGAACTGAGCATGTAACTTGCTCAGTATCACGCTTCTATTTTTCGGTAGGCGGGTATCGGCCTGGCTCTCAGATGTGAGGGTTTGTGGCTTAGAGGCGTTCAGCCACAGCCCTCGACAGGGAGCCTTAAGAGTTTTGTCCGGACCAAAAGCGTCTGCCTTCGTGCCTTCGTGCACCTTTTTAAACTTTTGACTGCTATCCTCAGTCACCTGCAGAGCAGCAGGTTGTGTCTCTCTTAGTCTGGTCCCTATCCCATATGCTGTCCGATATGTATTTTTTTCACCCATCGGCAAGCACATGGGGTCGATGGGACACGCAAGCTCCCCCACCACGGCAAGGTGGAGACACATCGGGGGAGGTAAGGGGTTTAATTAACGCTGTTCCACATCCCACTAAATTCTGCCATCATAAGAAATGCATTGACTTCTAGAACACACATGTAGTAAGTCAAGTAGAAAGAGTGTTGTTGGTAAATTCCTGGACCTAAATTATTAGCCCAGACACCTACAACAGGGGTACAATGCAGACCGAGAATGCACGTCCTGCTAAGCCCTTTAGTAATTTGGTGCAGGTTTTCTTTCCTCTCACCTGAGATTATAACTAACTGACATGTCCTTCGTTCCCACAACATCATGTAAGAAAAAGACTACAAGACAATCACACCTCTGTGTATTTACCACAATGTAAACAAAAGATTAACTCCTAAGTGCATGAAAAGTCAAGCGAGAACATCTCTCTCTCTCTCTCTCTCTCTCTCTCTCTCTCTCTCTCTCTCTCTCTCTCTCTCTCTCTCTCTCTCTCTCTCTCTCTCTCTCTCTCTCTCTACTAACAGACTATTTATGTTGTACACAGATTATAGTAATATTTCTCCATCATAAGAGCAGAAATACAAAATATGCACTCAGAAAGAACACTTTATAACACAGAGACAAGTTGCGAAAGATAAGCATTTAGGAATAAAATAGGTTCACAAAGCATATCAGAAAGGTGACTCATAGTAAGATTACATTGTAAGCCTTATGAAAGCCGGCTGAACAAAAAGGCGATGGACGGCCTTGCAGACCGCGAAACTCAAACCAACTTTTCAATGAAAAGTTATTCTCATATTTTTCACACACACACACACACACACACACACACACACACACACACACACACACACACACACACACACACACACACACACACACACAATTTCAATCATGATACTAGTTGCATCAAAGCATTCATCCTAATACATAAAATGATACATTTATGCTTACCCTAAGCGCAGGGAGGATAAAGGGGCGATTAAATTAAGCCCCACTGACCCAATATGTGACTACTATCTAGAACAAAACATGGCGAGTGCCTAGCTTCGCCTTTGTCTTGTTAACGCGCCTTTGTTGCCGGGGACTCCGCCAATCAATGGGCCTATTTTGAAACCAAAGTTAGTTTCGTTACTTCTCCCGTAACTTTTAATAGCCTCTCCTTTTAAGTTAGCGCGTATAACGTTTTCTTGGAAAGGGCTGCTGGATGACACACATACGTGACAACCACCTACCCATAATAATCAACACCAGAACAAAACCCCAGCTAAGCGCCAACAACAACAGGCCAACCTTTCACTTTAAGAAAGCAAAATGGGAGCAGTTCAGAGAAGAGATGACCAACACAGACCTGGAACAGCAGGAACGGGAAGACATTTATAAATAAATGGCAGTGGGACAGTTGAGCGGAAACCGGATGGAAATTTACTAATTCTAATCTCCGGCGATGGCAGGAAGAAACACGCCTCCTATTACAATGAGAAAACCAAAGAAAGAGCTCATGAACTCATGAGGTAGGAGACAATATTTTGTTATTATTAAAATATTATTGCCCCTAGGGAATAATAAACTTGAAATTGGCTGGCAGGGACCTTTTCCCATTTTAGAGAAAGTGTCCCGCACCAATTACCAAGTTTCCATTAGGGGTAAACCCAAAAATCTCATTAACTTACTTAAGAAATATGTTGAGAGATTAAATGACCCACCGATGCATCTGCTGGCACTATCTATCGGTGGCCACTGAGGCCGAAGGGGGAGAGAACTCAGGGATAGAGTATCATCTGAAGCCTCAGGAGACGGTAAACGATGTCTTCGTCAACCCTGACTTGGAGACGTCCTGGGTTAGATAAGATGAGACGAGTTCTAAAGTTTCACTCCTCGGTGCTAAGGGATAAACCGGGACGGACCCAACTTGTCGAATTCGACATGAAATTAAATACCACGAACTCAGTCCGACAAAAACACTATCCTGTTCAGTTAGTGAAACAGAAAACGTTACAAGAGGAAATTAATTATCTACTTAAGGAAGGGTAATTTCTCACTCTGAAACCCCATATAGCGCCAGTGTGGTACTATTAAGAAAACCTAATGGTGAACATCGATTATGTATCAATTACCGCCAATTAAATGGAGTAACGGAATTCCAAGCAGAACCCTTGCCAGACCAAGAATTATTATTTGCCGGTCTTAGTAAGGTCAAATACTTTTCCAAGGTAGATCTTAGTAAAGGATATTAGCAGATTCCGGCCAAGAAGGAAATCCGACAGTATCTAGCCTTCAGCATAGCAGATGGCCATTACGAATTCATCGTGCTTCCATTTGGTTTAAGCAACACCCCAGATGTGTTCACCCTCATGATGCGATTATTACTAGATCCACTGAAGGACCCTAATATTATCAACTTCATGGACGACATTTTAATTGCTTCAGAGAATTTTGAGGACAGGCTGTTAGGGAGGTTAGCGGAGACTGGACTCACCGCCAAACCAGGTAAATGCCAGTTAGCTTACAGACAACTCAAGTTCCTGGTACATACAGTTACGCAAGGACATGTGCGCCCAGAACAGAAGAACATTGATAAAAGACAGGGATATGTTTTGTCACCGGATCTCTTCTCCCTCTATATACTATATCGAAGTAATAATGAGAGAGATCAAAGAAAAGCCATGAATAATATTCGGAGGTTATAATATAAATAATATACGCCATGCAAATGACAGTATTGATGGCGGATAATGCAAAAGATCTACAACAACTGTTGGACGTTGTAGTAACAGAAAGTGCAAAGAAAGGACTCTCCTTGAATATCAAGAAGAAAGTAACAATGGTGATGTCAAAGAAACAGGTAACACCCAAATGTGAAATAGAGATAGAAGGGAAAATTCTCCAGCAAGTGGATAGTTTCAAATATCTAGGGACATTTATTTATAACAGATGGAAGATGCACAACAGAGATTAAGAGCAGAAAGGGCAAGCAAAGGCTGCATTTCAGAAAAATGAAGAATGTCTTATGCAATAAGTCAATATCATTGAATGTAAGAAAGAGAGTGCCAAGGTGCTATATAGAACCTGTTTTGCTGTGTGGCTATGAATCTTGGAATGTAAATGAACCAATTAGTAAGAGATTGGAAGCAACAGAAATGTGGTTCCTGAGACGAATGTTGCGAAATACTCCGACTGCCAAGGTAACTAACAACGAATGCCCGAAAGAGGCTAATGCAACTAGAACATTATATACAACTATAAGAAAGAGGCAAACAACATTTTACTGGTCATGTGATGAGAAGAGAGGCATTGGAGAACATCATGACAACTGGAAAGATCGAGGGGAAGAGAGGCAGAGGCAAACCAAGAGAAATGATGCTGGATGGATTGCGAGGAATGTCAACGGGTGAGTTGATCCAGAAAACCAAAGACCGAGATCTGTGGAGTGTCATGAACGCCTACGCGGGTCGTCATGGCACTTGAATGATGATGATGTAACTAAAACCTCAAAGTTTGTTTCGGGAGAAATGTTGGCTTAAACGTGTACTTTTAATTTACTAGCAGACCCAGAACAAAAATCACCTGACAACATGGACTCTGCTGTGTTCTCTGACACGGACTTGTGTTAAAACTACCGGGACATTACGGGGATATTATTGTTGAATAGAAAGGTTAATAAATTTTGTTAATGACATTTTGTTGCTGGGTTAATTAGTCCACTTATCTGGGAATGTATAGCGAGTGAAATGATTGAATTAGACTCATCACGTAGCAGCTAGCAATTAATTAGTAGTTAGTAACTACTACAACTACACTACTACTACAGTACTACTCTAGTGTGACACTTGTACTACTACTAGTACTAGTACTACTACTACTACTTACTACTTACTAAAATACTATTATTAATTAATAATAGTATAGTACTATAGTAAATAAATAGGCTATACCTACCAAAGTACCTATAATTAGCATGAACCATCAGATTTTTAAATTTGAGTATTTTCTAATGGGACCACCACCAGAAGATAGGCCTTGAGAAACCGAATCTAATGGTACCAAGATGATGCATGTATGTCAATTAGAAGCGAAGATATGCAACTTTAAGTGTCGTGGTCATTAACGCAGAAATTGACACAAAAGATCTCCTCCGGGCATCTTTTTTTCGTGTCCAAACCAAGGTCATAGCAGAAGTTATCAAAATTTATGTTCTTACTAGTGTAGTAGGATAATACCTACTAGTACTATAATAGTACTAGTAGTAGTAATCAGCTCCTCTTCTTCAATGAATCAATCCTTCATCACTCATAAAATAATAATAGTTACTATATAAATCATAGAGAAAAGAAACTACCCAGTAAGTAGCAGACACAGGGATGCAGTCTCATAAAAAGGGGGTGGGGGTAGACCAGTGAACACAGTGGCAAATTGAGCAGGGAGGGGGCGGCATGAGAGCCTGCATGATATAAATAAGATTGGGTAATAGAATCTGAATGTACTTCAAAATAAAAGAAACGTTTTTGTGTGTGATGAATATATTCTGAAAAAAGTGCAGGACAAATGTATAATTTTTCGATGTAGTCATCACTGTGTTCAGTGCAAGCTCTCCAGTGCCAATAAAGTGTAAGGATTCCTGTAGAAAAAAAAAAATTCTCTTGGTCACATGCACCACCTGCTGTAACTCTTTACAGAAGTCACAGTGTTTTGAAATTGAAACTATCTACTCCACTCATACACTTGCTGGACTGACATGCATGCATCACCATACTGGTCCTTTATACACTGATGACTCTCTATAGGTTTCACGGTTCACTGATCACAAAACAGGTATCAGTACTCCGCTCCTCTTTGGTGCATGTCAAAAGTGGGGTGCCATCTTTAAACTGTCCTTATTGCATCACCATGTTCATCTCCACCATGATGTCATGTGCTGAACACTCTTGACACCCTTAACAACAATATTGGCAGGTTACAAAACAATGGCATGGTTATTGTAATTTCTATCACACTTTTAAGGTTTTCATTTGAAGCCCCCTTGTAGAATCCTCTCTAACCATCATGTAAAACATACTAGGAACACTCAGAATCAGAATGAAATTAAGGCACGTGTAGTGTAACACAGTAACACTTACAGGATGTAAGCTAAATGAGTATAGACAGTACACACAACCAAGTAACAAATACTTGAAAGGTACACTGAACATATGATAGTACAATATTGAGACTCAAGACTACAAGACCAAACTTAACACAAATGCATTGGGAATTGTATGAAGCCAAGAGGCAGTTATCGCTTGACCTCTGACTAAACAAAATGAGAATGTAGCCTGTGTATTTATGGAACAAAGGATGAGACAACTAACTTTTACCTCTGATGTCAGAGTGGGTTCACCTGGTGGCAAGAGACACTGTTAATAGGTAAAGCTAATCTACATGCTAAATTCAGTCCACCGCTACTAGAAGTAGTGTGTATGGACTACACTTGAATTCAAAGCAAGCGCCAAAAAAAAAAGAAAAATAACCATGTATTTGTTGAAGGCCTCTGCTTCATTGCAGGATACAGGACAGCAGAAGAGAGTGACTGACACCTTGCCGTCTTGATAGACAATAGTTTGTAAAATGGAGTTATACCTCTCCACAGCTCTCTCGGCCTGTCCTCAGAGGAAAGGTAACATCAATATGTCTGGAACAAGACAGCTGCAAAATCAGCAAAGCAGTAATCTAACTGTCCACCTGTCAGAGCTTCCATCCTAGACCAGTTGCCAACCAAAGCTTAGTGCCTGGTCTGCCCTGCCATGACATTTAGTCTTTTGATTGCATTTCCTTGCACTAAGGTACCCTCTCAATTGCGCTGCTCCATCCGAAACTGTTCGCACAATGTGAAGTTTTGAGTTTGGTTTCTGCACTAAGAGAAAGTAGATAGTACCAGCTACTGTTATAGGGTAGCTCAGTCGTATTTGACTAAGACCTGGCTTTAAAGAAGAAGAAGAAGAAGATGATCTTGATACTGATGATATTGGCTGAGCATTGTTAGTCGGGTAAATGAGTACCCAGCACAGTATCCTAACATTCTACAATAGTATAGAAACAAACTCATTTACTTCTTTGTTGTATTTTAATTTATCAGAGGTAGTGTTAACATGAATTTTTTTGTAAAGCCATAAATTTACTGCTGTTTTCAATCACTTTACGCTTTCTTTTCAAGGCAAGAGGCACACCATATTAATTTACTGCACCTTGTGATCTGCTATGGCTTCGGGGTTTTCACTGTCTTTATTTCGGTATGCTCACTTTGTAGGCGGTTGTTGTGCTCTTGCTTGCTTCCCCCTTCCTGGTCTGTATGTAGGTCGTCACGCTTGCAAGCACAGACACTTCACCCTGTTACACATCACACAAGGAGACACAAGGATAGAGATATGTTGTCGTTGGGTGAACCCTGTTTGATTTGTTCATTTTTATACAACATGAAAAATTTAAAGGGTGTTTGCAGGTGACTTAGTTTCCATCCTGATCGGAAAGTTCCGTGACGAAGTGGCCAAGCTGCTTGCCTTGTGTTACAAAAGTGTGGGTTTGTTTTCAGATGCTAACATTCTGTTAACGGGTGCATTTTTTATGAGATTCATGAGTCATTGCTGGAACTAAGGAGTTTGTGCTCTGTGCGATGCTTTTGGTAGGTCTTTCTGTGGATAAAAGACTGAGCCAAAAGGGGTAGAACCCAATGCAATGAAATTGTTCCTCTGGCTTTTAACCAGTCCTTTAACCCTGTTAGGCAAGCAGCAAACTCATTTGGACTATGTGCTAGAGGTCTCCAAGCTTGAATGCAAGACTTTTGTGTAGATTGGCTACCATCACCACTGAGGAGTTGCTATGGCTTTCTTTCATTCTCAAAGCTTGCAAGATGTATATTCCTCAGCAGTCTTCAGCATAGAATCTAAGTTGGTATCAATTATGGGTGTCCTAATTAAAAACACAAAATATGGCAGAGATGCTCAAAGGCAGAAGAAACACACACAAAATAAAGGCAAGTGTTTCAGCCAAAGTCTTTGTCAGCAGAACAACAAAGACCAAACACTAAAACTATAACAAACAACAGTAAGGAGTACTTCTCTGAATGAAGTTAAGTCCAGAATTTGGTTGGTCTGCTGATAATAACTTTGGTCAAAATATTTGCCTTATATGTGTTTATTTTCCCCTATCCATCCATGCTTCTCAGAAATAGTTCTTTTATGTTTTATTCAGGCTACAGCACAGCTAAATGTGAAGAAAAAACCCTGACGCTGGATGTGCCATACATTGAGAAAACCCAAGAATAGTATAATTAGAAAAGACATAGTCTGGAACCCAAAAGCAAAAGAAATAGAGGAAGATCTAAAATAAATCAATGAGAAGAGAAGTAGAAATGGAAATGAGCAATATTGGGAAGACATGGACAGAGCTGTATGTGATAGCTAAAGATAGGAGGGCTTGGAGTGAGTTGGTTGAGGAACTTTGCTTCACTGGGGGATAGAAGACAAAAGAAGAAGCAGAGACAGTACAGCAGAGAATGTGAACTTTGGTGAAGTGAGTTGAATTCACCTCATACCAACACCTCATACCAACATCATTTACCATCTAGAAGGTGTAAGATCTCTGCTGACAGGCAATTGGAATGTGATGACAGAAATTAACATTGCGAGGTCAGCATGGCCGAATGGATAATAGCGCTCATGCTTAAACTTCCGGTGTACTGATGCTGAGGTAGGGGGTTCAACTACTACACTGGACAGTTGGACAAAAATGTTGACTTCGGTAACTTGACTTGAGGATGTAAATTACAAATACCTCAGAAGCCGGAGTGCCATTGCCTGATGGCAAGGGATACTGATAATAGGGAAAGCTAATCCACATGAAAAAAATCAGTCCAGTGCACTAGACGTAGCAGCAAGTGGAAGGACTACGCTTGAGTTCAAAGTGAGAGAACGTTAAAAACAAACATAACAAACATAAAAACAAACATAACAAACATAAAAACAAACATAACAAACATTGCTCTGCAAAAACAAACATAACAAACATTGCTCTGCACAAACAAAAGCAGTTGAAAGCTTTGTTACTTGGAACAGAAAGAACATTAAAAGTCATAATGCTAAGATCACACATATTTCTTATGGCAACATGTCGATGCAGAACATGGTAATTGAACAAACCATCAGAAAAATGCATATCCTCCTTTGAATATAAATGTTACACAGGAGTATTACAAATTTATTGGACATAAAAAACAAACAGATCTACCCAGTAAGAACTAAATATTGAAGAAGATTGCTTGTCTCACTACATTTTGTTTGTAGAACAAATTTGAAAAATGAAATACATATCATTAAAGAATGGGCTCCACAGTCCACCATGAAGCAATATGCAGTGAATGGCTGTCATCTGCTGGATTAATTTATTGCACTGCAAACAAAATGGTGTTATCAACGTAAGAAATAATTTTTCAAATTTGTTCTAAAACAAAGTGTAGTGAGACTTTACAAACACCCTGTATTTTGGACTTTGTAAAAGGATATGAAAGTGTAGAAAAGATTACTACGGAGGGAAGTGTACTGGGAAGGTTGCAAAGAGGAAGACCTCAATGTAGATGGATTCTAGATGTCAAACATAATTTACACATGACAGCAACAGAGGCAGGACATCTGACTTATCATAAGTCACTTATGATAGCGAGACATTTGAAAAGGCTTATGGGGGAACGTTCTGCACAGGACAATAGACTATGATAAGGCCGCTTGAAGGATGCTCACCCTGTCCCACTACTTTGTGTTGGCTGAGATGGCCCATTTTCAGAAATCTCATTGACTGCCTTTTGAAAAGATGAACGCGAGACACTGCAGACACTTTAGGCATGAGTTTAGTGAGGCAAGAGAACTGACAGTGGATGAAGACAGTTTTTAGTGGGCTGTGATATGATAGTGGTATTCTGTAAAGGATCTACATAATGATGATATCAAGCAGCATGACGATGATATCAAGCAACATGATGATGATGATGATATCAAGCGACCAACTATACAATGGTCTGTTCCTCCATAGGTTAGACAAAAACATTTGAAATGTCATTTCTTGACTTCTTCAGTGTTAGACAGTTATGACCTATGTTTCCCTTCAGGCTATACAGTGTGGTCAACAAAGAATCTACTTAATGAGCTGCTGGTATGGAAGCTGTGAATGAGCCTACATTTGCTTGCTTGCGTTCGCTGGCTGTGAACTCCAGCGTGAAGTCCTGTATGTCCGATGAAGACATCCTGTTGTCCAACATCAGTGTGATGTCATGCCGGGCTGAGGTGTGCGTGATTATCTGTTGTCCCATGTCTGGCTTATTGGTGTGCAGACTGGTGGTTCCTCGCTGTGCAGGCAGATACTCTCCGACATCGGAAGAATCAGTGACCCTACTACATTAGCCAGGACCCCGAAGGGACCTGTTGCTCAGAACGCATGACTAGGACGAGTTAGTAGGTCTTGACCAGTATAGAACCTGGTCCTGGTGCCTTGGAAACACCTCTGCGTCCCAACATTTGACTGTTGTGTATATTTTGAAATGATATAATTTTACTTGTGCTATGAGCAAAACACTGTGTGCTATGGTCTAAAAATGTCAGCGCAGCACACACTATCCCAGTGTTGAGGGAACATTGCTTATGGCTTGTACCCACTTCTGTGTTCTACTTACTACTTTAAATGCTTCAGTCCTAAATATTATTATAACTAATTTTATTACAGACAATTATTACTTTAACTCCATCGGTCCCATAGCATTGTTTTTCAAATAACAATTTCATGGGACAGAGAGAAACAGAGAGAGAGAGAGAGAGAGAGAGAGAGAGAGAGAGAGAGAGAGAGAGAGAGAGAGAGAGAATTTCCAATACCCAGAAGCCTCGTCCTGCTTTTGCTGTCAGACATGTTTCCAATTATTAACAGATTCAGCACCAAACTAAAAGTAGGTTTCGACCAAACAAAAATTTATGGTGGAAATGGGAAATGTGTCACAGTTATGGCTTAAAAGTTGTAAATATGGTAGCTGACATGTATTATATTGGGGGTTGTAGAGAAAAACTTTAAACTATAGTTTAAATTATAAGCCCATGGCAGTAACATTAGATGATTTATCATCCCATGGCACTTAATTAGTTAACAAGCTTTTATACAAAAAATGCACTTCATACTTTGCCTATGTGTGTTCATACATAAATAAGTTATGCTTGTTAGAAGCTAACAATGAGATGAACTACTACATAGTTGTTTCTGCTTCTTACCACTGCTTGATTTGCTTTGTTGATAAACAGATGTGAAATACAATTAAGCCTTCAAGCTAGTACAATCAAATGTTAAAGTATATTGTAAGATTGAATATATTTCACAAACTCACTATGTTAACAAGCAGGGGTTGAAAAATCCAGGGCGCCAGTTGCCATGGCTCCTGGAAATTTCTGCCTGGGTCCTGACTTTTCAACCATTTTTTAGCTTATATTTGCAGATATTTGATGGCTCCTGAGCTATGTTTAGTTGTTGCAACCTGTTAAAAAGTAATGGTAATTCATTTATAGATGTGTTGTCATCAGCATCCAGTGCCTTGCTGGCTGGCGTGGACGATCATGCCTCTCCACAAATTATGATCTCTGACGACATGGATCAATTTGTGTGTTGACTCCCTTCCGTGCCATGACACAAGACTGTCAAGAATCTTCTCACGCTGTCTGCCTCTCTCTTTCTTTCCCCAAATCTTTCCGGTTGCCACAATATGCTCCAGTTTTTATCTTCTCATAACGTGGCCAAAAAACGATGACTGCCCTTTTCTGATGTTTGTGATAAGTTGTCTTTATGACTAAGCTTCCCTTAAAACATCCTGATTGCTAATTTTGGCTGTCCAATTCATTTTCAGCATTCTTCTATTAAACCACATCTCCAAGGCTTCCAGGGATTTTTTCGCCTGTTTAGTAATTGATTATGTGGTTGTTTCGGGATTTGAAATTTAAATATTGAGCAAAACCCACTACTGGCAACGCCGATCACATTCTGGTATGAACCTAAGGCCTATCCACATCATGTTTAGTAATTGCCAAGGATTCACAGCCATATGTTAAAACTGGTTCTATGTAACATGCATGCACTCTTCTTTTTCTAACTTCCAAGGACAGTGATTTGTTGCAAAAAATGTTCTTTATTTGATAGAATGCAGTTTTTGCTTGTCCTATTCTGTTCTTTATCTCAGTGATACATCTTCCATCTGATGTGCCTAGATATTTGAATGTCTGCACTTGCCCCAAAATAATATCCTGTACTTTAATTGCACATTTAGACACAATCTGTTTCTTTGATATTATCATGACTTCTGTCTTTCTATTATTCAAACTAATGCCCAATTTTTCACTTTCTACAACCACTGTATCTATCATTTCCTGTAGGTCCTCTGACTTGTTGCTATCATCAGCATAATGTAGGTTATTTATTTTATGTCCACCACTCAGGATCCCTGAATATTTTCTGTAGATCTCATGATAGAGATACATTTCTAAAAACTGTTATGGAGAGGTAAAGCTCTGTACAGGACCAGCAACTGTATGGTGATGGTTTATGAATGACCGCCGTGCCGTGTTATCAGCTGATTTGTCATAGGAGTAGTTCATGACACGAAGTAGGCTGTTTACAAGTATCCACTTGAGGATAGATAGATAGTGACCCCGACAGCTAATGTGAGTAAATTGTATACACACACTTTTCAAGATAGTTTTACAATTACTATTGTATGTTGCATTTTCTGATTGTGGTTTGGTTAGAACATTTCATAATTGTATTGTAATGTGCATGCTGTCAGCTATGGTGGCATAGTTGTTTGTATACTTGCCTGCTAAGACAGTGGTTCTGGTTCAATTACCCAAAAGTGTGGTGTTTATTGGAGCTGTGGTGCTGTTCACACATTCTGTGGTGTTCTTGCCAAGAAATTACAAGCAGCCACAAAAATGCTGGGGTTGATTGTGACATCTCATAAAAGATATGCAACTTTTTTGTCTATCCCACTATTGTAATCCCTTTTCAGCCCAAAGCACAGTCCATGCTTTTTGTAAAGAATGAATGAACAAGTTTATTGTCAAGAGAACACAAATTGGACACTCAGGCCTTTCTTACATTTTACCCTTTCAACCACTCATCTTTTACACAGCAATTATATGGTCCATTAAATATGGCAGTAAAAATAACACTATGAATGCTGTGCATATATGAATGTGGACTAACCATCTTATGAAAGATACACACCCACAGAGTTTAAAAAAATTATATTAAAGAGTTAAAATACATATTTCTTTGTCTCTATATTTCTCTTTGTCTATCTCATCCCCCCTCTCTTTTTCTCTTTTTATTTTGGTCTCTCTCTCATTCTTTTTGTCTTTCTCTTTTTCTATCTTCCAGTCCCAGTTGTTCAGAAAGCAATGGCAAACTACTGAACATAAAACTTGCCCATATATCACAAACAGCCATAAAATGCTGGGGTTGACTGCTATGAGCTGTAAAGGATATGCAACTAACTAACTAACTTTCTCTGTGTCTCCGTCTTTCTCTGTCTCTTAACAAAATATGAAAAATTAATACTTTATTAATATTTTCTGCTTTCTCCCTCAAGTTCCTTAACATGCCAGTTTGGTGTGGTGTCTTTGCCCACACACATACTTGAAAATATTGTCCTGTCAGCTTGATCTTTGTGTTGCACTAGAAGTACCTCCAAATATAATTTAATCCATGGTTCTTTTCCTTCTTAATTTAAGGATTAGAGCAGACACCAGTATGTCGCTTCAGCATGAGCAGCAGATCATTGAGGATGATGATGATGATGTGGTGCTGACCAGGCGGGAAATTGTGTTCTCGCAGATGAGAGCCAGGGGAAGCAAGTGGCCAAAAGCTATTGGAGTGGTTGAAATTATTGTAGGCTTTATTCTGTCAATCTTAGGTAAATTTTTCACTAGAAATTCTAATTTATTAGCAGCCTTATGTTGTTTAGCAGCTTCCAGCATTGTAGCATAAGTTTGTCATTGAACTTTTGCTAGTACTTCATTTGTGCCTAGGTGATGAGGAAAACGACTGTTCCATGTAATTGTTTTGGGAATTCTGGCTTATTCAGTGCACTGAAAGCTCAATGTGGTGTCTTCACTGATAGACTGATAGTGCTACACTTGTGGTGTCTGTCAATACTAGGTGCTGTAGTAGTAGTTTTTGTCTTCATTAAAAGTATTATTGTTTGTCTTCATTAAAAGTATTATCACAGTGGTGTTTGTCTTCACTGAAATCAATCAATCAATCAATCAATCAGGTCCGTCTCCACAATGAAGGTTGGCTGCAATGGATCTCCAACACTGTCTGTCTCTCGCCCTAACTGTACATTCTATCAGATTGGTGTTCGTCCATCTCTCGATCTTATCTTCCCACTTGTATCATTGTCTACCTCTTGCTCGCTTGCCTTCAACCTTGCCCTCCAGTATGGTTTTTATCAGAGTGTTATGTCTTTTAACGTGGCTGAAATATTTCACTTGCCGCTTTTCTTATTTCTTTCATCAACTCTCATTTCATTCCCAGTTTTTCTAGAACAACTGTATTTGATTGATTTTGTTTCCACGAAATACGGCATATTCTTCTGTGTATCCACATCTCCAGGGCCTGTATTTGACTTTCTAGTTACTTGTTCAATGTCCAGGCTTCCACGCCATACAGTAGTGTTGAGTATACATAACATTTGACAATTCTCATGTTTAATGTGTTGTTAATAATAGTGTTTGTCTTCACTACAAAAACTATAATAATGGTGTTTTGTCTTCGCTATACTGCTGTAAAATGGTGCTTGTCTTCACTACAAGAGCTGTATTAATTGTCTTTGCTACAATAGCTGTAATAGTTGTTTATCTTTGCTACAATAGCTGTAATAGTTGTTTGTCTTTGCTACAATAGCTGTAATAGTTGTTTGTCTTTGCTACAATAGCTGTAATAGTTGTTTATCTTTGCTACAAAAGCTGTAATAGTTATTTATCTTTGCTACAATAGCTGTAATAATTGTTTGTCTTTGCTACAATAGCTGTAATAGATGTTTATCTTTGCTACAATAGCTGTAATAATTGTTTGTCTTTGCTGCAATAGCTATATTTCTTTGTTCTTCGCTACAAGAGTTATAATAATGGTGTCTGTCTTCACTGACAGTGTTGTACTTGTGTCTGTCTTCACTGACAGTGTTGTACTTGTGTCTGTCTTCACTGACAGTGTTGTACTTCTGTCTGTCTTCACTGACAGTGTTGTACTTGTGTCTGTCTTCAATGACAATGTTGCACTTGTGTCTGTCTTCACTGACAGTGTTGTACTTGTGTCTGTCTTCACTGACAATGTTGTACTTGTGTCTGTCTTCACTGACAGTGTTGTACTTGTGTTTGTCTTCACTGACAGTGTTGTACTTGTGTCTGTCTTCAATGACAATGTTGTACTTGTGTTTGTCTTCACTGACAGTGTTGTACTTGTGTCTGTCTTCACTGACAGTGTTGTACTTGTGTCTGTCTTCACTGACAGTGTTGTACTTGTGTTTGTCTTCACTGACAGTGTTGTACTTGTGTTTGTCTTCACTGACAGTGTTGTACTTGTGTCTGTCTTCACTGACAATGTTGTACTTGTGTTTGTCTTCACTGACAGTGTTGCACTTGTGTCTGTCTTCACTGACAGTGTTGTACTTGTGTCTGTCTTCACTGACAGTGTTGCACTTGTGTCTGTCTTCACTGACAGTGTTGTACTTGTGTCTGTCTTCACTGACAGTGTCGTACTTGTGTCTGTCTTCACTGACAATGTTGCACTTGTGTCTGTCTTCACTGACAGTGTTGTACTTGTGTCTGTCTTCACTGACAATGTTGCACTTGTGTCTGTCTTCACTGACAGTGTTGTACTTGTGTCTGTCTTCACTGACAATGTTGTACTTGTGTCTGTCTTCACTGACAGTGTTGTACTTGTGTCTGTCTTCACTGACAGTGTTGTACTTGTGTCTGTCTTCACTGACAGTGTTGTACTTGTGTCTGTCTTCACTGACAGTGTTGCACTTGTGTCTGTCTTCACTGACAGTGTTGCACTTGTGTCTGTCTTCACTGACAATGTTGTACTTGTGTCTGTCTTCACTGACAGTGTTGCACTTGTGTCTGTCTTCACTGACAGTGTTGTACTTGTGTTTGTCTTCACTGACAGTGTTGTACTTGTGTCTGTCTTCACTGACAGTGTTGCACTTGTGTCTGTCTTCACTGACAGTGTTGCACTTGTGTCTGTCTTCACTGACAGTGTTGTACTTGTGTCTGTCTTCACTGACAGTGTTGCACTTGTGTCTGTCTTCACTGACAGTGTTGCACTTGTGTCTGTCTTCACTGACAGTGTTGTACTTGTGTCTGTCTTCACTGACAATGTTGCACTTGTGTCTGTCTTCACTGACAGTGTTGTACTTGTGTCTGTCTTCAATGACAAGGTTGCACTTGTGTCTGTCTTCACTGACAGTGTTGTACTTGTGTTTGTCTTCACTGACAGTGTTGCACTTGTGTCTGTCTTCACTGACAGTGTTGTACTTGTGTCTGTCTTCACTGACAGTGTTGCACTTGTGTCTGTCTTCACTGACAGTGTTGTACTTGTGTCTGTCTTCACTGACAGTGTTGTACTTGTGTCTGTCTTCACTGACAAGTGTTGCACTTGTGTCTGTCTTCACTGACAGTGTTGTACTTGTGTCTGTCTTCACTGACAATGTTGTACTTGTGTCTGTCTTCACTGACAGTGTTGTACTTGTGTCTGTCTTCACTGACAATGTTGTACTTGTGTCTGTCTTCACTGACAAGTGTTGCACTTGTGTCTGTCTTCACTGACAGTGTTGCACTTGTGTCTGTCTTCACTGACAGTGTTGTACTTGTGTCTGTCTTCACTGACAGTGTTGCACTTGTGTCTGTCTTCACTGACAGTGTTGTACTTGTGTCTGTCTTCAATGACAAGGTTGCACTTGTGTCTGTCTTCACTGACAGTGTTGTACTTGTGTTTGTCTTCACTGACAGTGTTGCACTTGTGTCTGTCTTCACTGACAGTGTTGTACTTGTGTCTGTCTTCACTGACAGTGTTGCACTTGTGTCTGTCTTCACTGACAGTGTTGTACTTGTGTCTGTCTTCACTGACAGTGTTGTACTTGTGTCTGTCTTCACTGACAATGTTGCACTTGTGTCTGTCTTCACTGACAGTGTTGTACTTGTGTCTGTCTTCACTGACAATGTTGCACTTGTGTCTGTCTTCACTGACAGTGTTGTACTTGTGTCTGTCTTCACTGACAATGTTGTACTTGTGTCTGTCTTCACTGACAGTGTTGCACTTGTGTCTGTCTTCACTGACAGTGTTGTACTTGTGTCTGTCTTCACTGACAGTGTTGTACTTGTGTCTGTCTTCACTGACAGTGTTGCACTTGTGTCTGTCTTCACTGACAGTGTTGCACTTGTGTCTGTCTTCACTGACAATGTTGTACTTGTGTCTGTCTTCACTGACAGTGTTGCACTTGTGTCTGTCTTCACTGACAGTGTTGTACTTGTGTTTGTCTTCACTGACAGTGTTGTACTTGTGTCTGTCTTCACTGACAGTGTTGCACTTGTGTCTGTCTTCACTGACAGTGTTGCACTTGTGTCTGTCTTCACTGACAGTGTTGTACTTGTGTCTGTCTTCACTGACAGTGTTGCACTTGTGTCTGTCTTCACTGACAGTGTTGCACTTGTGTCTGTCTTCAATGCAAGTGCTATAATTATAGTCGCTTAAAAAAAAAATATAATTATAGTGTTTGTCTCCACTAAAAGAGCTGTACTAATTTCATCTGTCTTCACTGCAAGTGCTATTATTATGATATTTGTCTCCACTAAAATAACTATAATAGTGGTGTCTGTCTTCAGTAAAAAATACTTTTGAGTGATGATTGTCATCACTAAAAGTGCTTTAAAAGTTACATTTGTCTTTATGAGAAGCACATTGAAAGTGATGTTTATCTTCATTAACAGCTTAGAAAGTGGTGTTTGTCTTCTCTAAAAGTGCATCAACAGTGGTGTTTGTCTTCACTAAAAGTGCATTAAAAGTGGCGCTTGTCTTCATGAAAAGTACATTGACAGTGATGTTTCTCTTCACTAAAAATGCTTAGAAAGTGGTGTTTATCTTCACTAAAGGTGATTTAAAAGTGACATTTGTCTTCATGAGAAGTACATTTTAAAGTATGTTTAACTTCACTTTTTTTTTTTAACTTCACTAACAGTGCTTAGAAAGTGGTGCTTGTCTTCACTAAAAGTGCGTTAAAAGTGGTGCTTGTGTTTATTAGAAGTGCATTGAAAGTGATGTTTCTCTTCACTAACAGTACTTAGATAGTGGTGTTTATCTTCAACAACGGTGCTTTAAAATTAGCATTTGTTTTCACTAAAAGTGTCATTAACAGTGGTGTTATTCTTCCGAAAAAATCTTGAAGGCCTAGGCCAAATTTCTCTAATAATTTTATGATTTTGAATAACGAAGACACAAACAATAGATTGCACGATTTATTGCCTGGCATATTTCGCTGCATCTCGTCAGGTACATACTGCAGAAATCACACAACTTACGTGAATTAACTAGATAAATCCTTCAAGTTGAAATATACACATATTCGCACAAGTATGATTTACTTGAAGGACTTACTGATTTGTTTTTCTCTTTGTCCATAATATTCTTTGATTTTCCTCAGAAACCACATTTCACTGTTGTTAGATGTTTCTCAGCTTCTCTACTTACTGTTCATTCCAGCATGTATGATTCATGACATTTTACATTATGATTCCCAACTGTACAAATGGCTCTGTGGCAAAGGGCTTAAGAAAGCAATTCATAATCCCACGCACTGGTTTTCATACAATGGTAGAGTTTCAGTCATTCAGAAAGCAATGGCAAACTACTGAATGTAAATGTGCCAAGAAATCACAAACAGCTAAACAATGCTTGGGTTGACTGTGATGTCCTGTAAAGGATATGCAGCTAGCTGTTTAACTTTTCCTTATCTAGGATAGCTAAGCATGGAAATGGTCGTTATTTGTCAGATTTGGTAACATGACCAAATGAGTGAAATTGTTGATCACCACGTGAGACATGGTAGCCGTGATAGTGCCTGGTGGTCATGTGTTCAAACTCCCATCAAGGCAGATTTTCTAATAAATTGACCTGGGCTGCGAGGTGGAAAAGGGTACCAGGACAATGTCCTGCAATGTAAAGATGGTGTGACCTGGACAATGACAGAAAAAGAGAAAAGAAATATTACAACAACGGAAATGAGATTCCTGAGAAGAATACTCAATGCATCAAGATGAGAGAAAATCAGAAATTAAGAAATCAGGGCTAAAGTGGGGGTTATAGCAGCACTAAATTGTATCAGAAAATAGCAAGTTAAATGATTTGGTCATAAAACAAGGTTTATCAACTAACAATATGCACTGATGTACAGGCCAAACGGAACCAGAAGAAGAGGCTGACCATGTAATTGATGGGCAGAGGGAATAAAAGAATTCATAAACTGGCACTCTCCCACTGTTTATGCTTCACCTTGACATCGCAAGGTACAAGGGAACCAGATGGGATGAGATGATGAGCAAAGACGGTCAGCATAATATTGACCACATCTCCCATCAAGTGCTGATTGGTCGATACAAATATGGGGCTAGCACCATGTGACCAATATATCTGAAGATATGTAAAATAGTTGTTTACTTTGTACTTACATGAGCCGTCATTTGAGACTGGAATAGTTGCCAGATTGTTTTTCCACAAATAGAAGTGTTGTTTTAATAAGTGATGGACACAATGAATGAGTATAAATATTTGATTTTTTTCCCTGGTCTTAGGTGTCTCATTTGATAAGATTGACACAATGAATGAGTTGAAATATTGCATGTTTTCCTGTTCTAGGTGTCTCATTTGATAAGATTGACACAATGAATGAGTTGAAATATTGCATGTTTTCCTGTTCTAGATGTCTCGTTTGATAAGATGGACACAATGAATGAGTTGAAATATTTGATTTTCTTTTTCCTGGTCTTAGGTGTCTCGTTTGATAAGATGGACACAATGAATGAGTTGAAATATTTGATTTTCTTTTTCCTGGTCTTAGGTGTCTCGTTTGATAAGATGGACACTATGAATGAGTTGAAATATTGGATTTTTTCCTGGTCTAGGTGTCTCGTTTAATCAGATGAACACTATGAATGAGTTGAAATATTGGATTTTTTCCTGGTCTAGGTGTCTTAGAGATATTCATTATTCCCATGTCTGAGAGCGAGGATGGAAGCAACCTGGTGGTGATGGACAAAACCAATTCTTACGGTGCTGGCTTTTTTGCTGGACTAGTGGTGAGTGATGACCATAGATTGTTTGATTTGTGCATCTGATTATCTGCCTCACTGTTGGGTCTTAGGATGTGCTTGTTTCCTTATGTGATGTTTTTGTTTCCTTGCGTGATGTGCCTGTTTCCTTGTGTGATGTGCGTGTTTCCTTGTGTGATGTGTGTGTTTCCTTGTATGATGTGTTTGTTTCCTTATGTGATGTGTTTGTTTCCTTATGTGATGTGTTTGTTTCCTTATGTGATGTGTTTGTTTCCTTATGTGATGTGTTTGTTTCCTTGTGTGATGTGTTTGTTTCCTTGTGTGACGTGGATGATGTGTTTGTTTCCTTGCGTGATGTGTTTTTTTGTTTCCTTGCGTGATGTGTTTGTTTCCTTATCTGATGTGTTAGTTTCCTTGCGTGATGTGTTTTAACCAGTAATCTGAGACCTCAGTTACCTTTTGTTGTCTTTTCATATGTGATTGCAATGTAAGACCTACATCTTTGTTTTATTGACTACACAAAGGCTTTCGATAGAGTGAGACATGTTGACGTGATAAGGATGCTTGCAGATCTACACATTGATGGGAAAGACATTAGACTTATAAAAAAACATACATTGGACACCGGCATGAACCTGCCAGTGGTGGATTGTGCTCAATATTTAAATTTCAAATCCCGAAACAACCAATAAATCAATATATTGGACACAACAAGCTGTTATAAAGATTTATAATGACGTAGGTCACTATCAGATTATTAAGTGAGGTGTGTGACAGGGATGTATAATGACTCCAGGTTTTTTTTCCCCTATACAGTTAAAATATATTTAGAAATTTACAAGACATAAGAGGAATCACCGTTGGGGAACATAACATAAACAACATGAGATTTGATTTTTTCCTGGTCTAGGTGTCTTAGAGATATTGATTGCGGACAATGAGCAGGATCTGCAACATTTAGTAGATATGATTATTGTACACAGTGAACAATTAGGGTTTTGTTAAATTGTAAGTAGACAGAGATTATGGTCATCACTAGAAAGAAAGAAATATCACAATGTAATATACAGATAAATGGGAATATTCTTAAACAAGTGAAACGGTATAATTATACAGTAATACCATCTGATGGGAGGTGCCTTGAAGAGATTAGAACAAGAATCACTATGGCAGAGCTGCCTTTTGCAAGATGGAAAACATACTGACCAATAAAAAGAGAGTCAGTTGCAATGCAAAAAAGAGTGTTGAAGTGCTACATTGAACCTGTATTTTTGTATGGCTGTGAAACATGAACAATGAGCAGACCAGCTGAAAAACAACTATTGGCAGTGGAAATATGGTTTCTGAGGAAAATGCAAAGAATACCATGGACAGACAGAAAAACCAATGAGCAAGCAAATAAAAACTGTAAACTTATTAGAGAAATTAGACGTAGACAGTCACAATTATGAGAAGAAATAACCTAGAGAATTTGGTAACAACTGGCAAGATTGAGGGGAAAAGAACAAAGGAAAGGCAGAGAAGTAAATATATGGATGACTTGACCACATGGCATGGTTGAGACAAGAACACAGAGCTGATCCACGACTCGTGATCGTGTAAGATGGCGAAACATGGCCGCCCACGCGTACCAGCATAACACATGATGATGAAGGATGTGCTATATTTTTTGTATTTTCTCTAGGCTCTGAATACACTATGCTTCTGTATATAAGAGGGGGCATGAGAGAAGAGAGGGAAGGAGAAACAATAGAACTATCATTGTCATCATATGGCTTGTAAACTCGTGTGCATCTTCATAGATTTCGGACCCTGATGTTCTGGATCAGTTCTGTTGATGATATTCCTCCATGCCACTCCATCCAGCATCATTTCTCTGTCTACTCCTGCCTCTTCTCCCACTGATCTTTCCAGTTGTCACAATGTTTTCCAACGCCTTTATTTTTGTTACATGACCATGGAAGACTGTTTGCTTTGTTCTAATATTTGTACAGCTGAAAGTCTACAAAACAGTCGCATTATACACACTGCTATATGCTTGTGAAACCTGAACTGTTTACCAGTGACATGCTGGGAAATTAAACCACTTTCACACAGTCAGTCTTAGGAAGCTATTGAAGAATAAATGACAAGAAAAGATCCCAGACATTGAAGTCTTAGAAAGAGCGTCGATGCCCAGTATCCACACTCTACTATTGAAGAGTGCCAGATCAGGCTTCCTAAACAAATTTTTTACGGTGAAGTGCACTATGGTAAGCGCTCCCAAGGCAGCCAGAGGAAACGCTTTAAAGACACTCTGAAGATCTCACTAAAAGCATTTGGAATTCATCACGACATTTGAGAGACTGCTGCCAAAGACCAAAATTTGTGATGTACATCATTATACAAGGGTGCAGCCACTTGTGAAGCAACCAGGACTGCAAGAGCTGTTGAAAAAAAGGCTGGACAAAAAAAAACTACTGCAGAAGATCCACCTGGAACGTCAAGCATTCTTTGCCCACATTGTCAAAGAAATTTTGAGCCAATATAGGCCTTACCAGCCATCTTAGAACTCATGTCTCCATAATTTCAACTCCACTGGATTAAATGAATGGTCATCATCATTCTTGATGCACAAACACCAATATTTGTACATAATGTTCTGCTTTTATTATCCTCTTTCAGGATTTCATTGTTAGTTACTCTGGCATTCCAGGGTGCTCGCAACATCTATCTGAGGAACCACATCTCTGTTGCTGCCAAGTTCTTCCTAATTTGTTTATTTACATTCCATGATTCATTGCCATACCCCAGAACAGGTTCAGTGTGACATTTCAGTACTCTCTGTCTGACTTTCAGCTATTTGTTCCATGAAATCACATAAGCCAAGAAACATCTGCCAGTGATGCCCAACTCAGGACTTCCAGTCAAATATGGTGGATAGGCAGTTGATTGAGTTGAGTTGATGAAAGAAATAAAGAGGAGACAAGTGAAATATTTTGGCCACGTTAAAAGACGTGATACTCTTATAAAAACCATACTGGAAGGCAAGGTTGAGGGCAAGTGAGCAAGAGGTAGACAACGATACAAGTGGGAGGATAACATCAAGAGATGGACGAACATCAGCCTGACAGAATGTACAGTCAAGACAAGAGACAGACAGTGTTGGAGATCCATTGCAGCCAACCTTCATTGCATAGATGGCACCTGATTGATTGATTGATTGATGGCTTGCTTACACGTTTTCCTCATGTTGGACTGGTAGTACATGGTTCCATCGCCCAGCTACTGAGTTAAGTGCTTGGAGCAACACTGTGAGCTGTGGATTTCATGTGGAGTTCTTTTACATCTGTCCACAGTTGTTTGTATTGTGAACTACATGTTCAGAACATGGCCGTGGCCGGTTGCTGAACTAGCTAATTTTGCATTATGCAGTAATGTGTGTGAAGCTGCTGCTTTTCTAGTCACTGCTGTTTCCATTGACGATGAACTGTAATTTTCATTGCAGACTGTTGTGTTAGCATTCTGACAGCGGCCTTATGCATGTACTTGCCTGTGCGTGCTGTTGGTTTGTTGGTATTGCTGTTTGTTCCATTTTTCACATGGGGCAGTGATGAGCATTTTGTGAAGAAGTCGGATGTGTTGGCCAAAAGGTGCATATATCTCAGCTCTGCTGTAAACAGGCACAACTATTACATCTAAAAACAACATTCCAGATGAATGAAGAAGAAGAAGAAGAAGAAGAAGAAGAAGAAGAAGAAGAAGAAGAAGAAGAAGAAGAAGAAGAAGAAGAAGAAAATAACTCTTTGTTTTTACACTTTTGCCTTTTGAGTTATAATTCTTCTGCTGCTTTCAGAGCCTGTTAAATTCTCGGCCTCAAGCACAAACTGTTTTCCAATTCTGTCTATTGCTGATGTCACCTCTCCAGTTCACAGAATTAATTTCATTTAAGTAAAGTTTACATTGACCCTCCATCTTTGGTAACACCTTGTAGTTTTGACTTGCTCTTCTTTGACTGTACATGCCTTCTTCTGGATCCCTTTGTTCAACACGACCAAACTACTTTGACTGTACATGCCTTCTTCGGGATCCTTTTGTTCAACACAACCAAACTACTTTGACTGTACATGCCTTCTTCTGGATCCCTTTGTTCAACACAACCAAACTACTTTGACTGTACATGCCTTCTTCTGGATCCCTTTGTTCAACACGACCAAACTACTTTGACTGTACATGCCTTCTTCGGGATCCTTTTGTTCAACACAACCAAACTACTTTGACTGTACATGCCTTCTTCTGGATCCTTTTGTTCAACACAACCAAACTACTTTGACTGTACATGCCTTCTTCGGGATCCTTTTGTTCAACACAACCAAACTACTTTGACTGTACATGCCTTCTTTGGGATCCTTTTGTTCAACACAACCAAACTACTTTGACTGTACATGCCTTCTTCGGGATCCTTTTGTTCAACACAACCAAACTACTTTGACTGTACATGCCTTCTTCGGGATCCTTTTGTTCAACACAACCAAACTACTTTGACTGTACATGCCTTCTTCGGGATCCTTTTGTTCAACACAACCAAACTACTTTGACTGTACATGTCTTCTTCGGGATCCTTTTGTTTAACACAACCAAACTACTTTAACTGTACATGCCTTCTTCTGGATCCTTTTGTTTAACACAACCAAACTACTTTGACTGTACATGTCTTCTTCGGGATCCTTTTGTTCAACACAACCAAACTACTTTAACTGTACATGTCTTCTTCTGGATCCTTTTGTTTAACACAACCAAACTACTTTAACTGTACATGTCTTCTTCTGGATCCTTTTGTTTAACACAACCAAACTACTTTAACTGTACATGTCTTCTTCTGGATCCTTTTGTTTAACACAACCAAACTACTTTAACTGTACATGCCTTCTTCTGGATCCTTTTGTTTAACACAACCAAACTACTTTGACTGTACATGTCTTCTTCGGGATCCTTTTGTTCAACACAACCAAACTACTTTAACTGTACATGTCTTCTTCTGGATCCTTTTGTTCAACACAACCAAACTACTTTAACTGTACATGTCTTCTTCTGGATCCTTTTGTTCAACACAACCAAACTACTTTGACTGTACATGCCTTCTTCTGGATTCTTTTGTTTAACACAACCAAACTACTTTGACTGTACATGTCTTCTTCGGGATCCTTTTGTTCAACACAACCAAACTACTTTAACTGTACATGCCTTCTTCTGGATCCTTTTGTTTAACACAACCAAACTACTTTGACTGTACATGCCTTCTTCTGGATTCTTTTGTTTAACACAACCAAACTACTTTGACTGTACATGTCTTCTTCGGGATCCTTTTGTTCAACACAACCAAACTACTTTGACTGTCCATGTCTTCTTCTGGATTCTTTTGTTTAACACAACCAAACTACTTAATCTGGTAGATTTCACAGTGTTGACCACTGTTGTTATCTAGGATGTCCCACAGGGAGATGAAAGGAGGCTTTCCGTGTTATGGTTTCTTCCCCACTTGCACCAGCTCTTTCTGCGCCCAGAGGCAACGTCTTCTGTATATCAAAATTTCTGGGGCCTCCGTTCAGTTTTCTAATTCATCTTTTCTTGTTCCTCTTATACCTTGCAGTGCTGAGATGAAGCATAAACAGCGGGAGAGTGCCCGTTTATGGGCTTCATATATCGGGACTTCTATGGACTCTGTTATTCCCTCTGTCCATTGTTTACATGGCCAGCCTCTTCTTCTGGTTCCATTTGGTCTGTACATCATTGTTTGTGGTATACTGTCAGCTGGTAGCCTAGTTATGTCACTGAACAAATTCACTTGCTGATTTCTAATGAAATCTAGTGCTGCTATTACCCTCACTTTAGTCCTGATTTCATAATTTCTGATTTGTTGTGTCTTTTTGGTATATTCTCAGGAATCACATCTTCGTTTAATTTTTCTTTTCTCTTTTTCTTTCATTGTCTAGGTTTGGCATTGGTAGCAAAACTGGTAGAAAGATTGTGTTGTAGAGTGCTTTTTGTTATTGGTATCTATTGTTTTAGTATCAGTTTTCTAGAGTGCTTTTTAGTATCTATTGTTTTAGTCTCAGTTTTCTAATTGCTCGCTTTAATTCTGTAATTTCAGATGGTCATAACTGGAAGTACAGCCCTAAGAGCCACAATGAGTCAAAGGGATACAACAGTGAGTCTCTTTTGCATTTGGGACAGTTCATGTTTTTAGCTGGTTGGAATTTATTTGCATTTATTGCAGTTGTTATTACTAGACATTTCCATTTTGTTTTAACTTTTTATGTTTTGACAATAGAAGGTATTTTATTAATCCTCCATAATTACCAAGCCTAGAGACATATGCATTTTCAGTTGAATGTTCACTGGAAGAAAAAAGAAGTTAGTTGCGTATCTTTTCAGGACGTACAGTCAACTCATCATTGTTTGGGTGTTTGTGATTCCTGGGCAAGTTTTTGTTCAGTAGTTTGCCATTGCTTTCTGAATGACCGGCACTCATACAATTGTATGAAAACCAACGCAAGGCAGCTAGAAGAAAGCTATGGTGAAAACATTAGGAGAGAAAATGTAGTGAAATAAAAAGTCTCTGTGCTTGTTAAGCTTCTTATGTAGACGTGGCAGTTAAGAGGAAACCACCACATTCATTTTTTTTCAAATAAGTTTCTTGCCGTCACAAGACTAGATTTATGAAAGGGTGACATGTTCAAGAAACTTCATACTAATTTTCAGATTGAATAACCTAATATTATCATCATCATGTGCCAAGCCAGGGTACATCACACAGCGATTACCAACTCGACCAAAGTGAACAGGTAGCAATTACCTCAGATGTCGGATTGGTTTCGCCTGATTGGGAGGGACACTGGTAACAGGGAAAGCTAATCCACACACAACAGTGTTCAACATGCAGAAGATAGAAAATCATTTTGGCAGTGACCCGTGCCACATGGGGACAAACCTTATGAAGATGTCATCAAGCTCAAGTTGATTGCTTTTTTAAATATATTTAGGTTGTTATCTGAAGGTGTACAAAGCAGATGGTGGTGATGATGATGACTTGAACACATCTTTAATACTAGCTTGATGATTTGTGTGTATGTATTTTGCTTGCTTTGAACTCAAGCGTAGTCCATACATGTGCTACGTCCAGTGCACTGGGCTGAATTTTGCGTATGGATTAGCTTTCCCTGTTACCAGTGTCCCTCACCATCATGCGAGCCCACTCTGTCTTTGAGTTACTAGTAATTTACGTCCCTAAGTCAGAGACGAGAAGTCAACATTTTAGTTCAACTGACTGGTGTAGGGGTTGAACTCACTACCTCGGCATTAGCACACCGGAAGTTTAAGATTGAGTGCTCTTATCCATTCTGCCATGCTGATCTCTTATACGATGATATCATCATGCTCTTTGTGTTCACAGGTGGTCAGATTTTTTAACCTAACAATCATATCCCTGCTGGTGTATGCCATCTTGACCATCTGGCTAATTGCATCATATTCTGAAGGATATACTTCACCGGATAAATATAAGGTAAACTTTCATGATCGGATCAAAGTATATCCATGACAGATACTGTGGTAGGGATTTGCAAGGGAACTTCACCATGCCTTCTTCCAGTATGAGAATGGAGATTGAGGCTGTCAGTGCAGCACTGAAATGACTTTCCAATGCTTCACATGTAAGGACAGTTATTTATGAATCTCTACCTGGTGAAGTGGTTAGTATGCTTGCCTAGTGTTTGGATGGTTGTGGGTTTGATTTCAGACTACAACATTCGGTTCATGAGTACAATCCTTTCGGAGACTGTTGGGGATCGCTTTTGGCAGGCCGCCATGTGGGAAAATACCTGGTGCAATGAAGTTGTTCCTCTTGCCTGTTAAACCATTTTAATGCACACTTTTGAGAGTTCAGCATGGATGGCCATGGCTGCTACTTGTGAACACCTCAAACCTGAGGGAACCTGTGCGGATGTGTTGCTTGTGTCATGCATGGGTGTTAGAAACTCTTCAAGGCACTCATGACTGGGACATTGTAGATGGACAGTGGGAATGTGCTGAATGCGGTACATGTCAACTTGGTGAATGTTGACACATCTGTTAGTGACCAAGCCATCCAAATATTATTTATCTCTTTGCCTTCCTCTTGTTCTTTTCCCCATCAGTTTCGTCAGTTATTACATTTTCAAGTTTGTCCCCTTTTGTGCCTAAAAAGTTTGGACTGTTTGTGTATAATTTTCTAATCAGTTGACAGTTTTCATTTGTCATTTGTGTTTTTTATAGGACTTTCTAATTTATTTTTGCATCTGTCCATTGTATTCTCTGCATTTTCCTCAGAGACTACATTTTCACTGCCATTAGATTGTCTAATTATCATCCCATATTTCACATGCTTACAGCAGTATGGGTTCCATATAGCACCTCAACACTTTTTTACTCACTACAACAAACAGATTTTTATTGGTAGATATGTCTCTACACAGATCTCGGTCTTTGGTATTCTGTATCAACTCTGCTGATGATATTCCTCCATGCCACCATCTCAGTTCATCCAGCATAATTTCTCTTGGTCTGCCTCTGCCTCGTTTTCCATTGATCTTTCCAATTGTCACAATGAGAAACCCAGAGGAAAGTTTGAGCCTCAACAGTTTCTTCTCCATTTTTTTTTTTTCATTATGAAGAAAAAGGAATAGTAACAAGAGATACATATAAAGAAGAAAAGAAAGAAATCTGCATTGGGTCAAGGAAGTGTTAGGACCATTACATAATTTGTAGGACGAGTGCACTGAGAAATAGATGACCAGTCTTTTCCTGCCAGTGAATGAATGAATCGCCAAATATCGAGAATTACTGTAAGCGTTACTACAACATGATCACAAGTAATAAAATGGACATTGCAGCCAAAGCCTTCATCAGCACACAAACAACAAATACACACTGATATAACAACATGGAAATATATAACGGGTGTTTCTAAAGTCTCACTTTGTATGTAGAACAAATTTGAAACATAAAAAATATGCTACACAATCCATCGTGAGGCAATATGCAGCGAATGGCAGTCATCTGCTGGAGTAATTCTTTGCACTGCAAACAGAATGGTGTTATCAACAGAATAAAGAAATGTTTCAGATTTGCTCTATATACAAAGTGTAGTGAGACTTTACAAACACCTTGTATATAAAGAAGTAACTAATTAATTTTCTTGTTGTGGACTGGAAACATGCATGAAGGAATCTGCGTGTATGATTAAAACAAAGTGTCTTGCGTATGCTGTTTCTGTCTAAGATTACGCTCGCTGTCTAGCCAAACAACACTGCAGATCACCAGAAGCCAGAACAAATATAAATGAAATGAGTCCATCAACGCTGGCGTTCCTCATCAAAATATATACGTTTATTGGTGGCAATCGTCCATACAGCATCACAATTTATAATCACTTATAATTATTCAACGTTAACAGTAGAGTATTAATAATCATTCATAAATATTCAATAGCTACCTGTCGGGTCCGATTCCATCCTCCTATTTCTATCCTTGATGAGTAAAATTACATACAGTCCATCGTTGTGTAAACTACATTGCGCCCCTGATTCAAATCGTACAACTTACACGGAGCTATGTGTGTGTTGACACCATGACCTCTATTTGACTGACGACCGGTAAGTTCTGATGCCGCCTGCTTTCCTCACTCTCTCTGTGTTAATTCTTCATCTTCCGATCGTTCTCCGTAATGCAGACTATGCCTCCTTTCCTTATGTTCTTAGAATACTAGCTGGCATGTTCGCAACGTCCTTTTCTGCTGGATATTTGCGTGCATATTTCAGTGTTGTTATTTATGCGACCGTCTCCATGTCATGCCAAAACTTAACTAACTTTAGTGACGTAGTACGCTGTGACGTCATCTAGCAACTTGCGTATTTTGTCGCTTCTTAGTTAACTCTTCTTGTACTGTTTGCCACAATTTCGTATCTTATTCTAAATCACTATCCTTTGCCTCTGACACTACATGGCATATCTAGACTGGAAATGTGGCTAAGACAGGTAAGCCTTCCTTCACATAGTATGTTGACATGAGTTGACATCAAACCTTTGTCAGACCACACTCATGCCATTTGTGTCAGCGTAACTTCCTAACCACTACACCAACATACCCATGATGACAAAAAAGGCAGACCAGAAATGGAAACAGAAAAAGAAACTCTACGAACATAAGCATAAGAAGGCTCTGTTATCATGCTTGAACTTGTTTTGCATCCCCAGCCAGGGAGCAGAATGAAGGAAGTCCACATTTTTGTGACAATCTTCACTGTGCTGGGGCTCATGTTTGCCGTGACAAGCTTTGTGCAATATGTGGAAGTGATATGCTGCGGGGAAGTGCCGCTGTGGTCCATGTGGATCTCCTGCTTGTGTCCTTGTGTCTATGGCAAGGTAATGAACATATATCATGATTTGGGTAAAGTTAAACAGGCCTCGCCACAGAGCAGGCCACACAGAAGCACTAACAATTGTACCACTTCCGTGAGCATAAATGCAGCCAATGTTCCAGTTGCTGTAGTGTCCAGTGCTGGAAGGATGTTAAATGTAGCTGATTATGGGGAAGGAAATTCCGTGGTGCAGGTCCATTTGTAATTGTCGATCAGAAGGGAAGGGGTAATGTTTGATCATTTATGGAAAAAATTGATGTATGATCTGATTTAATAGAGAAATTAATGTTTCACTATTCATAAGGAAACATTAATTTCTCACTATTCATAAGGAAACATTAATTTCTCACTATTCATAAGTAATTTAACGTTGACAAATTCATTTTTAAATGATTCAGTGCCAAAGGATAATGTATCACCAAATGTGACCTACCATTTGGACAGAAGGATGGTATATCACCATACTAGTGTCATCGTGTTATTTGTTTTGTTTCATGGTATCTTCCCCAATTTCAATGCTCAGTGAATGGAAAATTACATTATAATACTTTTTCATTTTGATTGTGTACCATCTGTTTTTTTACATTTATAGATTCAGTCAAGATTCAACCAAGCCCTTTCATACATTCAGTCAAGATTCAACCTATCCCTTTCTTAGATGCAGTCAAGATTCAACCTATCCCTCTCTTAGATGCAGTCAAGATTCAACCTATCCCTTTCTTAGATGCAGTCAAGATTCAACCTAGCCCTTTCTTAGATGCAGTCAAGATTCAACCTATCCCTTTCTTAGATGCAGTCAAGATTCAACCTATCCCTTTCTTAGATGCAGTCAAGATTCAACCTATCCCTTTCTTAGATGCAGTCAAGATTCAACCTATCCCTTTCTTAGATGCAGTCAAGATTCAACCTAGCCCTTTCTTAGATGCAGTCAAGATTCAACCAAGCCCTTTCTTAGATGCAGTCAAGATTCAACCAAGCCCTTTCATACATTCAGTCAAGATTCAACCAAGCCCTTTCATACATTCAGTCAAGATTCAACCTATCCCTTTCTTAGATGCAGTCAAGATTCAACCAAGCCCTTTCATACATTCAGTCAAGATTCAACCAAGCCCTTTCATACATTCAGTCAAGATTCAACCTATCCCTTTCTTAGATGCAGTCAAGATTCAACCAAGCCCTTTCATACATTCAGTCAAGATTCAACCTATCCCTTTCTTAGATGCAGTCAAGATTCAACCTATCCCTTTCTTAGATGCAGTCAAGATTCAACCTAGCCCTTTTATAGAATTTGTTATCCATTTGATAAGACTAAGTTAATCTCAGAGACATACTGGTTGGGAACAAACTTCAGTCCAGCCCGTTCTTAGATTTTCTTGAAAGTATATATATATATATATATTGAATATCCATATGGTCCCCCACTTATATGTATTGCTGCACCAACCTCTCAGATGCTCTTATAGTACATATATGTTGATTGTCCCTTGTAACCCTACTTATGTGTGTGTCTGCAACCTTCAAACCACTGCCATATTTATTTCCCAAACAGCCATAACCCCATCAGTGGCATCATGCTGCAGGCGTTTAATTATTGTCTTCAATGTTTGCCTCATTTATCCATTTCCTCCATCCCTGCTAAGGGTGCATTGAGTGCTAGTATATTTTTTTTTTTTTTTTTTTTTTGTTCGCATATCCTTTACAGGACATCGCTGTCAACATCAGCATCTTTCAGCTGATTGTTGATTTCTTGGCAAGATTACGCTCATAGTTTGCCATTGCTTTCTGAGCGACCGGCTCACATACCCCATAAGTAACTAACGCGGTGAGAACCGCTACCGATTCTTGCGCACGTCACATTACTCACGAGAGTATCCGGGATTGCGGAGAAAGACGTTAAACTCCTAGTCCAGGGAGACTGGCGCTAGTATATTAGCTAGTCAATTTCAGCTACATCTTTCTCTATGAAACCCAGTTAGTATTATCATGCTAGCTTATGCGAACATGTTACCTGAATCCTGGACAATTAGTATAAGCAAGGCAATCCTGTAGGAATTTGATTTTACTCAAAACTGATTATAATTATATCAACATCCATTTAAGGAGACCCAAAATGAGTATTCTGAATGTTTTGAAAAAACATATTAGGAAAAGACACTGGAACTTATAGTAGATCAGATTAATGAAGAAGTAAAAAAGAAAAAAACAAAATTGAGACAGGCAGCAAGATAATATGTTTGTAGTCATTGTCAAAAGTTCTGAGTGAAATCCCCAGAGTAGAATCCCCATGTTCAGAGTTCAGAGTGAAATTCCCAGTCCATTGTGGAATCCCAGGCTATATTGAAAAACCACATTTGGGCTATGAGTAAAAGTGGCAGGTGTCTGAGACTGAAGGACGTCAAGTGATAACTAGAATAAAATCATGTCAAGTATCAAAGAAGGAGGGGACTCTGTGGCAAAGTGGTCAAGTGTCTGACTCAAACTCTGTAGGTCCTGGATTCGTACCCTGGACTGAGTTGTTCAGATTACGGCTGCAATTTTTCCGGTGACTCCTGGGTTCATCATTGGAGCTGTGGAGTTTGAGCTTTGTGAGATACTTTTGGCTAACAGTTTTTCATTCTGCAGAGTAAGACTGAGCCATATGGAGTTAACACCCAGTGCAATGAAGTCGACCCTCACACCTTTAGTACTTTTAAAGGCAAGAATATCAGCTTCATTGCGTCGGATTCAATCCTAAATGGCTCTGTCTGTTTTTCTGGCAGAGCAAGCTGCTGAAAGCCATGCACAGAACACGACCTCCTTAGCTCCAGCGATGACCCCCCCCCCCCCCCCCCCCCCCCCCGGGTTCTCTGAAAATGCCGATGCTAGCTCCATATTTGTATAGGCTAACTGGCACCCAATGGGTGATGTGTTCGGTATCGTGCCAGCCGCCTTTACTTGCCAGGACATTGCCTGAAACCCACTTACATCTGTGGACATTTTCTAGTGCCCGGTTTTAGGCTGTGTCAATCTGGGAGTGCAGGACAGTTTTTACAAGTCCGCCTCCTTAGGGTTTAAACACGTGACCACTGGGCTTGGGAGGCAAGCCTGCTAGCCACTGCACTATGGGGTTCCCTGTACTTGTGTGTGCAATACACATATTCACCCACGTACATCCTCAGATGTCGATTTCATACGTGGTTTACTATACATGTGTATGCAACACATATATTCAACTACAGGCATCCTGAGATGTTATTTCATGTGTGCTTTAAATGTTTATCGTCTTGTGTAAATACAGTATCTATATGCACATATGTTACCAACTCATTACATACATGTACATGCATATACCAACACCCCCCCCCCCCCCCCACCCAAAAAAAAAATGACACACACACTCTCTTGCTCTCTCACTCTCTCGCTCTCTCTCTCTCACTCACTCTCTCTCTCTCACTCACTCTCTCTCTCTCACTGTCTCTCACACTTTCTCACTCTCTCTCTCTCTCACTCTGTCTCTCACACTTTCTCACTCTCTCTCTCTCTCTCTCTCTCTCTCTCTCTCTCTCACCTATGCTTACACAGACACACACACTTCACACATGCTTGCACGCCCGCCCAGCTACCTCTCGGCTTGCTTTGTTGTCCATGTGATAATGCTGGTCGTTTACATTTTCTCTCGCAACAGAAACACAGACGATTGTCATTTGAATCCTCTCTACGAGAAGAGTTCCACTCCTTCAACGACCCGATCTAGCCCAACCCTCCAGCCAGCTGCCTCGCGAGTGTGCCTCATGTCATTATGCTAATCACCCATCTGCTTGTGCTCCATGTTTTTATGCTTACAACATCAATCCTGTGTTTATTTTGGAGTTGATGAGGTTGCAATACTTTGATTGATTATATGTCGGGCAAGCTATTTTGAATACTATGCACTTTTTATATTTAAGACATTTTGGTGCCCATAACTTCTCTGGTAATTTGTTGTTGTTTTTTTGTTTTTTTTTTTAAACATGTTTTCCCATTATGAGTTTGTCTATTAAGGCAATAGCTTGCAGAATTTATTGCCTCACATATTTTGCTGCATCTCACGGTAGTTGTAAACTATCATGTCTTGTTGTTTCTAAAGCGAATGTTAAGATTTGCTGAAGCCGTTGCAGGTTCGAATGGCTAACTCTTTGCTTTGTAAACAAAAGGACATGATAGTCTAAAGTGGCCATGGTAAAATGTGTATTTAAGCTTTAAGGATTCACTGTTTTTTTTCGTATTGTGTCAATTGATTTCTGCAGTGTGCACCTACGAGATGCAGGGAAATAAGCCAGGCAATAAATTGTGCATCCTATTGTTTGTGTCTTTTTTATTTAAATTCTTTTATCTATTCTCTTAACTCTGACAGGACATGAAAGTTTTTCCAAATATAGAGTAGATGTTTCCCATTAACTACCTTGAGCTGCTGACCATGCCATACTTCATGCATTCAGAAAAGAGAGTTAAAATAAGTCTTCATTCTTCCACATTTTTGTATTAAAATAAAAATAAGTGCAGGGGTGTAGGGCAGGAGGTCTTGAGCCTGAGTAAGTAAGGCCACCAGGCTAATGCAGTCACTGTGAACTTTGCACGTTAGGGTTTTTCTGTTTTCCCCCATCAGAAAGCTACTGGAACTATTGGTGTTGGAACTCTTCGCTGGCTGCTGAGGATGGGGACGGAGCGCTTATGGGAATGCCCCGAATGCTGTGATTTCGGCTCATAAATCAATCAATCAATCAATCAATCCCCCATCAGAAAAAAATCCACACCTTACTGAGGATTCAAAGCCGTGTCTCCGAAAGGGGAGACCAACATTCTAGCCACTCGGCCAGCTGCTCCTCACTATCAGGGATAACAACTGATGGAAAAAGTTGTGCAAAGATAATGTGCAGAATAATCCCAGGAAATACAGTATTGTATCAGATGAAGACCATTCTGAGTCATGCATCCCTGTCCATGGAAGTCGGAAAACAATTTATGATGTTGTTTGTATATTGTTCATATTACTGTATGCGTGTGAATCATGGACACTGAATAAAGAGAAACTGGAGAGCACAGAGATGTGGTTTCTTTGAAGAATTCTATGAATGAGAAGACCACTATCTAGGTTGTGCAAAAGGTCAGTTCATAATGACAGATGATCACCCAGATGATCTGCCACAAACACTGGCCTGTCATCATGAATGCTAGGAAATGAAATATCAGCCACATATACTGGCCTTTCATCAGGAATGCTAGGACAAATCAGCCTCAAATGCTGGCCTCTCATCATGCATGTTAGGAAATAGCATCAAATACTGGCCTCTCATTATGAATGCTAGGAAATAGGAAACATCAGCCACATATACTGACCTCTCATCACGAATGCTAGAAAATATCAGCCTCACTTGCTGGCCTGTCATTATGGATGCTAGGAAATATCAGCCTCAAATACTGGCCATTCATGAATGCTAGGAAATATCAGTCTCAAATACTGGCCTCTCATCATGAATGCGTGGAACCATCAGCCTCAAATACTGGCCTCTCATCATGAATGTTAGGAAATATCAGCATCAAATACTGGCCTCTCATCATGAATACTAGGAAATAGCAGCCTCAAATACTGGCCTTATTTTGAATGCTAGGAAATATCAGCCTCAAGTACTGGCCTCTCATCATGACTGTTAGGAAATAGCATCAAATACTGGCCACTCATCATGAATGCTAGGAAATAGCAGCCTCATATGCTGGCCTCTCATCATAAATGTTAGGAAATGTCAGCCTCAAGTACATGCCTCTCATCATGAACGCTAGGAAATAGCCTCAAGTGCAGGCCTCTCATCATGAATGTTAGGAAATAGCATCAAATGCTGGCCACTCATCATGAATGCTAGGAAATAGCAGCCTCATATACTGGCCTCTCATCATAAATGTTAGGAAATGTCAGCCTCAAGTACATGCCTCTCATCATGAATGCTAGGAAATAGCCTCAAATACTGGCCTCTCATCATGAATGCTAGGAAATACCAACCTCACTTACTGGCCTCATCATGAATGTTGGGAAATATCAGTCACAAATATTGGCCTCTCATCATGAATGTTGGGAAATATCAGTCACAAATATTGGCCTCTCATCATGATTGCTATGAAATATCAGTCACAAATATTGGCCTCTCATCATGAATGCTAGGAAATATTAGCCTTAAATACTGGCCTCTCATCATGAATGCTAGGAAATATTAGCCTTAGATAACTGTTCTGCAGAGAGAAACCAGGTCAGATGAGGTAAACCTGGTGCAGTTCAATTAGTTCTCTCACCTTTAACCTTTTTTGGGCCTAAAGTGCTGATTGTCTGGTCTCCAAGGCACCTCCTCCAAGACAGACTGGTTGAGCAACGGAGATATACTGCTGAATGGTTGAATCAGGGGTCAGATTTGGCACTAGCACGAAGAAACATGGCAGAGGACTGAGTAGCTGTGTGTGTAATCAACTGCCCACTGAAAACAAGTATTCATACACCTGGACATCTTTTGAGAGAGATGGAGTACATTTTGGCATGCACTGAGTGCTGTTAGTACATGTTAGATGACAAATTTTATTAGAACTTTCTTAATCACCCTGCCATTATTCTTTGTTTGTGTGTGTGTGGATGTGACAGATATATAGGATGTTTGTGAAGTCTCACTATACTTTGTATATAAAACAAATTTGAAAAATGAAGTACATGATGTCATAAAAAATGTGCTTCAAAGTCCATCATGAATCAATATGCAATGAATGGCTGCCGTCTGCTGGAGTGATTCTTTGCACTCCAAACAGAATGGTGTTATCAATGGAAGAAAGAATGTTTCAAATTTGTTCTACATGCAGTCTAGTGAGGCTTTACAAACACCATGTATGTTGCACACATGTATTCACAGTGTTTGCTTTGTTACCCCAAAACCATGCTTTGATATTGTCTTCCAGAAGGAGAGAAAGCATGTCTGTGGAGTGTTGTTGTGCCATAGAATAGTTCTGAAGACATACAGTGCCTTAAAAAGCCACACAATTATTTATGCAAATTGTTATTTTGTTACTTCCAGAAATGTTAAGCTGAAGTACTGTACTGTTAGGGGAAAAAAAAGCACTAAGATCAGGGTAAAAATGTAAAGCTGGAAGCACAGACAAACAGCCAAGAATTACTGTAAAAATATTAAAGTAAATGCATACCCACAGCATGATTCAGCATGGCACAGATGTAAAATAATTGCACAGAGAAGCTTAATTAATCATTGGGTATGTAAATGAAGAGAGTAAATGACACTAAATGAATAGAGAAAACACAATTCAACCTAGCTGAGATATAAGCTAGATGCACATGATTCATCTTGGTAAAGGGAGTCTCCATGCAAAGTGGTTATGCTGCCTGCCTCAAGTTTGAAGGTTATAGGTTCGATTTTGACTTTTATCGTTCAGTTCACAAGTGCAGTTTTCTCGGAGACTCCTGGGGGTCATTGCTGGAGCTACAGAGTTTGTGCGATGCTTTGTACCTACAGAAAGAGACGAAGCCATTTGGGATAAAACCTGGTGCAATAAAGTTGATCCTCTTTCTTTCATCTTGGTAAAGATACAAATGAAATGTAGAGAGAAAACATGATTCAACTTGGTGAAGATATAAACAAAGTGTGTAGAGAAAACTTGAATAATGATTTTGAAGACATGAAACTAAATGCTTTATTTTGGTAAATATGCAAACTATATGCATGTGATTCATTGTGAAAATGTAAACTAAGTGCAGAAAATATATGATTCATCTTGGTAAAGATGTAAACTAAATCAACAGAGAAAACATCATTAATCAAAATAAGTATTAAAATAATAAGCACATAGAGAATCTGTTTAAATTTGTATTAAACAACTGTTAATTAAATGGAACAGGAAACAGTTGGAAAACACAATGTGAATGAAGGTAGGATTTACAAAATTATAGTTTATACAAAACGGACCGTTGCAACAACAAGCCTTCATCAGCAGACAAACACAAGAGACAAACCACAACACCACAGAAAATGGACATTGCAATAAAACAACTACTTTAAAGCATATTTGGTTCCGTAATGTAATGCCTTAATGTGGTTACTTTATTGTGTGTGGTTTGTCTCTTGTTGTTTGTTAGCTGATGAAGGCTTGTTGCCACAACATCCTCCGTTTTTTTTGTTCATAATTTTATAATGCTGTCCTACACTTCATGCTTTCCAGCTATTTACATTTACACAGCTTTAACCACAGTTCAGCCCATTTAATTCAATGGAACGCGACTGATGCAATAAACATATTGTCTCCATTTTGATTAGAGATAAATATTAACCATTAAAAACACACATTGATATTTGCATAACTCAGTGAAGAATAACATACATCATTTATAGTAATCATACCTACCAATGTATTGTTTGTTTTAAAATTGTTGGTTTTTTTGTTAGCTATATTGTTTCCATGTGTGCTGTTTTATCTTGTTGCTTGCTGTTTGCTGTTTTTGTTTGCTATTTTTGTCTTTTTGTTTGCTGTTTTGTCTTATTGTTTGCTGTTTTGTCTTATTGTGTGCTGTTTTGTCATGTTGTTTGCTGGTTACTGCAGTGTGTGGCTTGTTTCTGCTTTCTCCAACATTGTGCATCCATGATAAGGACATCCTCCCAGTTGGTATTAGATTGGAATAGTCACCTATAATATAAAATTGTGACTTCTATACCTGAAAAGAGGGAGCACAGTGGTTATTACGCTTGCCTGCCAAGACAATTCTACAGGTTTAATTCTCATCATTGCTAGTGTTATTGTTTCCAACCAGCATAGCTCTGTGTTGTACCCAGCCTAAAAAATGGGTAGCAGAGAATTTTCTGAATTGTTTGGGAAAGAAAGGAGACAAGTTAGGGAACTAGCACCTTACTTCATAGCTTGTGACCTAGAATATGTGAGAGTCTAATATAGGGTGTGTTTTTAATGACTGCATTGTTTGAAAATAATGCCGGTTCAAGTTTTGTATTCACCCTCTGTAAAGTTCATGCAACATAATACGAAAATACAAAACTTGGACCAGCAATATTTTCAAGCACTGCACAGTCATTAAAAAACACACCCTGTACTTCACACTCCATTGACAGTATCAGCTATAGGGCTACCCTTTTTTATTTTACATGAAAAGACATGGCTTTTTTGTAAACATTTGTCATAAGTTGTTAGATGGAGAATTCTGAATCTTCCATGACTTGCTATTTGCTGTACCACTTAGTGATCTCCTGGCTTCTTGTTCTTGAGGTCTTATGTAATATACATGTTAACCCGGTCATCAAAATGCCTGAAGAAGTCGAATGTGTCGACTGAAAGGCTGTGAACGGGCATAACATAATTACACCCAAAACAAAATTCTGGACAAATGGAGAAGAAGATACACATGTTTCTATGTTTAATGCGGGACCACTGTGACATATTGGGAGCTGCAGCCTCATATACTGGCCTCTCATCATAAATGTTAGGAAATGTCAGCCTCAAGTACAGGCCTCTTTTCATGAATGCTAGGAAATATCAGCCTCAAGTACTGGGCTGTCATCATGAATGCTAGGAAATGTCAGCCTCACATTGTGTTACTGTTTTGCTTCATGGTTTCTTCCGTAGTTTCAGTGAATGGACATTTACATTATGATTCTTGTTCATTTGATTGTGTACTATGTTTGGTCTCAGTTTACTTTTTGTTTGGAACTGAATCAGTTAACGTGCAGAACTAGATGTGAAGCTCTCCCCTCGAAAGAGGAACGAAGAAGGAGAAATAGACTGAGAATTGGCGTGGACTGAAAAGATTTCAGGTAGAAGTACATCCTCAGTTTGGGGGAATAAACATAGACAACTTGACAACCGAAAGTAATGTGCTCTGAATGTTTGTACAATTACGAGGGAGATTCACATGAAAACCTTAAAAGTGTGATAGAAATAACAATAAGAATGCCATTGTCCTGTAACATGTCAATATTTTGTTAAGGGTGTCAAGAGTGTTGAGCATATGGCATCACAGTGCAGATGAACATGGTAATGCCACAAAGACAGTTTAAAGATGGCCGCCCCACTTTTGACATGCACCAAAGAGGAGCAGCGTTCTGTTAACCATTTTAAAAAAATTAGTGAAGGGTGAAACCTATAGAAATTCATCGGCGAAAGAAGGTCCAGTATGGTGATGCATGCCAGCAAGTGTTTGAGTGAAGTAGGAAGTTTCAAAACGTGTGCAATCTGTGACAGACTGTTCATGACCAGGTCAGGCATACCGAGTAGTGGCCAAGGGAATCTTCTTCTAGAGGAATCTAAGCACTTTATCGGCGTTGGAGGACTTGCATTGAACGCAGTGGCGTCTACATCAGAAAATGATATATATGTTCTTTACTTTTTTAGAATATATTCACACACACACACACACAAAACATTTGAGATGTTCATGTGAAGCCCCTTCGTAGTTACTTCAGTGTTAAATAAGAAACCTGTGAGCTTCTTATGTTGGGTTTCTGTTGTTGCTAATTTTGTGTGTTGCAAACATTTAATTTAGAATCAAATATGTAAAGATAATTTTCTGACAATATTTTTGCAAATATATTTCATTTTTGTTATTCTATTAAAACTTGTGATTACAAACTGATAAACTGTGTGTGGTATTATCACAAGATAATATTTACACAGTTGGCTGTATGTGGTATTGTCACAAGATAATATTTACGCCATTGGCTGTGTGCGATATTGTCACTGGTGATAATATGTAGTTAATTGGCTATGTGTGATTATTATTATGAGTGAAAATGTTTCCACTGCTCATAATTTTTTTTTGTATTGTTACTAATAACGACATATACCTGTGGTATTGTTACAAAGCAAAGTAAACCCTGGGCTGTGTGTGCGACATTATTACAGTTGACAAGCTGTTATTTTACACACACAAACTTATCAAGATAGTTGAATGGTAGAAACTGTCTCTTGTATGTGAAGTGTTGGGAGAAAGCATAATAGTAGGGGTCAACAGTTCCCGTCCTTGCCGCTTGTCTTTCCCAGACAATAATCTGGAACCCATTTCTTAGGTTGGGTCAGTCCCGGAGCCATGCAGGTCTGAAAAAAAATCATCCTGCCTGTGCTTGGAGTTGAAACGAGACCATTATCTTGGTAAGCAAGCTCACTAACAACAGTGCCACCAAATCTAATGTGAGAGTGAGTGGGTAGTGAGTGAATGAGAGAGAAAAATAAACATCACAATCAGCAATGAAGAAACTGAAATTGTAACAAGACCGTGAACATCTAGGCATAATGAACGACAGTGGGGGATTGCTTAAAGGAAGTCGGACTAGACTGGCCATAGCAGTGCAGGGGTTAAACAGTATTAACAGATTCAGTTCCAAGAAAAAAGTAGGTTTGGACCAAACAAAAATGGATGTCGGAAAATGGGAATTAGGGGTGTGTCACAGTTATGATTTAAAGTTGTTAATATGGTAGCAGACATGTTATACTCTCTATCAAATTAAATGAGGTTGCTTAAGGAAAACTGCTGTATGTATATTTTAATTGAGATAACATTTTGGCAATATATACGCCCATGGCAGATATGGGAAGTCGCTTAATACCATGATATGGGAAGTCGCTTAATACCATTAATCATCCCATGGCACTTAATTAGTTAAGAACCCTTGGCACAACACCAGTGAGCAAGTTAAAGTCAAATGTTTGAGAACATGCAGCTTTCCTGTGGCACATTCAAATGAGTTACAGACCAATTCACAATCACTGTCAAAATACTGTCATCTACTGCCTATAGTACCTTGCGGTGTAGGACTAGGGAGGGGGGGGGGGGTCTTGAGCCTGAGGGATTAAGGCTGCCTGGCTAGTGCAATCATCACGAACTGTGCAGTTAGGGTTTCCCCCTCCCCCGACAGAAATAAAAAAAATAAAAGAGAATTGGTTTTTGAACAGGGCTTGTGAACTTCAGTGTTACAGAAAGGTTATTAGAGTATCATGGAACTAGAAGAAGAAATATACTGACATTCTACAAGTCTCAACATAGAAGAAAACCAGCTCAAAAACAGCATCAAGGCTCAGAAACTGAAATAAATGGCCATAGTAAACATCGCAGTGACTTGGAAAGACCAGCAATAGAAGTTCCTGTAGAAGAACCAGGGGTCAAAGAGCACGACGATGCACACAGGAGACTACTGACACCTAGCATGCATGAGGCACAAGTGGAAAGGGCTTGAGAAATACATGTGGAGGGCCGCTGTGGCGTAGTGGCTGGACATTTACCTGCCAGCGCAGTGGTCATGGGTTTGAATCTGCATTGAGGCATTTAAAACTGAAATTGGCTGTCAGGTTGGCCCAGGCTTAAATGGGTATCACCAGGAAATGTGTTGGGAAGCTAAGGTGGCCGGCGTGACACTGACCACCCACATCAGCCCTGGTGTCCTGATTGCTGTATTAAACTATGGGTGTAGCACCATATACCCATTCTTTAAGGCATGTAAGAGGGCATTTAACATTATATTCACATTCTCAGTTCTTATTTTTGTTGGGTATTTAATCATTAGATTATGCCTTACAATATTTTCTTGCTGCTGTTTTAAGGTGATGCACTTCAGTTATGTGGACACAGACATGTCATCTTCATTTCTTTTGTTTCATAATTCATCTTTTATTGTTTTTTTCCCATGATATTTTCATAATAGCAATTTTGTAAAGCAATGCACTGCAATTATATGGACACATGCATGTCATCTTGATGTGTTTTGTTTATCTTTCATCTTGTATTTTTCCCGTCATATTTTCATAATGGCAATTTATAACTGACATGTTAAGTTTAACTGTTTGTGACTCCTGTTGTTATTGATCTGTGTGTGGGCTACTGGCCCCCTTGATTCAGTGCCATCTTTTTCTGTGTCAGTGGGTGTCTGTGAGTGAGTGAGTGAGTTAAGTCAGTCAGTGAGTTAGTCAGTTAGTGAGTGAGTTAGTCAGTGAGTGAGTTGGTGAGTAGTTACTTAGTGCCTTACATTCCATTTATATGTCTAATTTCATTTCACAAAGATTATTTTTTGTTGGTACACTTAAACCAAAAAAAAAAAAAATAAATAAATGAAAAACAGACACCATCAACAGGTTGCACATTTTACTGCCTGGTATATTTCACTCTTGACCCGTGTGTTACCAGGGCCCATAAGGGAGGCAAAGAATAGCAACCTCGTAACCTACCATGCATGCCATAAGAGGCTGTTAAGGAGGGTTGTAATGAGGGTTATTGTGAGACTGACTACCTCAACATATAGAAAACTACAGCTGCAAATCCAACCAATCATCAACAAGTCTACACAGAGCTTGGCCAATCATCAACAAGTCTACAAAGAGCTTGGCCAATCATCAACAAGTCTACAAAGAGCTTGGCCAATCATCAACAAGTCTACAAAGAGCTTGGCCAATCATCAAAAAGTCTACCAAGAGCTTGGCCAATCATCATCAAGGCTACAAAGAGCTTGGCCAATCATCATCAAGGCTACAAAGAGCATGGCCAATCATCATCAAGGCTACCAAGAGCTTGGCCAATCATCATCAAGGCTACAAAGAGCTTGGCGTGAGGTCCTATGTTCCTTTGGGAGATAAAAGGCAGCAGCAGAAAAAAAGAAGATTTTCACGCTGTCTTAATTAAGATCATGAATTAAGTGACTAAATGTTGAATAAACAATTTGTGAGTGGTCTGTTTGGAGAGAACAATAATGAGGGGTATATGCCCAGGAAGAGCGAAAGAGGAAGGCCAAAGAGAAGATGGCTGCAGGATGCGGCAGATGATCTTCAGATGGGTGTATCGGATGCGGGACATCTTGCTTATGACCGAGAAGTTTTCCGGAAGGTTGTTAAGGAAGTGAGGTTCTGCAAAGGACATGCTACTAAATGAATGAGTGGTCTGTGTGTTTGTATTTCAACAAAACAGATTCCATTGATTTGTTTCACTTTCATATGTACACACATTCGTTTTTCTTACCAATTTCTTTCGGCATTAGTGGCATAAGATTGTTTTAATGAAATACATTTATATTATTGATTTCCTTCCTATATGTAAATATTTGACGGGTGTGATATTGATTGCATTATTCCTTCACCTTTCATGGCAATTCATTAAACATTTGAACCCATGAGATTAATCATGTTCTTTTCACAAATAAACAGTGTGTAAAGATCTTGCTTCATCTCCAGTCCATTTGTTTGTTTGTTTCTGCAAAATACAACATATTTCAACATCTGTAACTTGTATGTCATGTTTCTTGCATGTGAAACTCTAGTGTCTAATGGAGTATCAATTACATCTGTTTTCTGTTCCTACTGTTTATTTTAATGCTGATCGAGCTACTACTCGGATGCATGATAAATAATACAGTGCGAACTGCTTAAGGCGATCTCGTATGTGGTGAATTTCTGTTGTGAAGAATATTGTATTGTACGCTGTAAATGCATTACTTAAAAAAGTTGCTTAAAAGTCGATAGGGTTGACTTCATTGCACCGGGTTTTATCCCATATATCCGCGGAAACCATCGCACAAAGCACGAACTCTAACTCCAGCGACGACCCACATGTCTCCGAAAAATTTCAAGCGTAAACCAAAGAACGCGGCCCAGAATCGAACCCACAACCTTCGGAGCCCGAGTCAAACGGCTTGATCACTTTGCCATGGAGACTACCAATGCTTGAACTCTAATAAGAGGAATTATGATTAAGAATAACTATTTCTGGGGGGGGGGGGGGAAACCATGTTGTCAACAGTACCCAGTTCTTATTGCAACAAAATCTTTCCAGCATTAGAAAACATTGAATGAGAAGCTAGTGTAAACTGCAAACTGATTAGAGAAATTTGGTGCAGATGGTCAAGATATTTTTAACACAGCTTAACTGGCAAATTTAACAGTTACAAAATCAAAGTGAATACATTCTTGGATAGCCAGGCCATGTGGTTATAACATGGGGGAAAAACAGGCTATTTTGAAATTGGAGATGGAATGTTGAACCAAGATCTTGTTCACTTTAAGCATGGTACCTTAAAAACGTCATCATGTGACAAGCATGGTAAGATCTCTATATGACACTTCATCAGGTTCCTCTTGTACCTTGCGGTATCGAGGTGAAGCATAAACAGCCGGAGAGTGCCCGTTTATGGGCTTTATGTATCGATATTCCCATGGACTCTGAAAATTCCCTCTGTCCATTGTTTACGTGGTCGGCCTCTTCCTCTGCTTCCATCTGGTCTGTACATCATTGCTTGTTGTGGTATAGTTAGTTGGTAATCTAGTTACATGGCCAAACCATTTGACTTGCTGTTTTCTGATGAAGTCTAGCGTTGCTATTACCCCACTTTAGTCCTGATTTCTTCATTTATGATTTTCTCTCTCCTCTATACATTGAGTATTCTTCTCAGGAATCCCATTTCTGTTGTGATTTTTCTTTTCCTGTCATTGTCCAGGTTTGGCATTGGTAGCATAGAGTTGGTAGAAAGATTGTGTTGTAGAGTGCTTCCTTAGTAATTATTGATACATGTTTGTTCTTTAGTATTCGTGCCACTTTTCCAGTGAGTTGGTTTGCCTCATTTCATCTATTTTTGATCTCGTCACATAATGTGCCCAAATAATCCTGACAGTCTGTCTAATTTCTGTAATCCATTTTAGATTTTTCGTGCCGGCTTCCTGGCCTAGAGGTTAGCGACTTATCTCCGTAATCTTGTATACTCTCGTAAGTAACATGACGATGGTGAGAATCAGCAGTGGTTCGAATCGCATCGATAGCTTACGGGGTATTTGAGCTGGCCGCTCAGAAAGCAATGGCAAACTACTGAGCATAATCTTGCCATGAAATCAACAATCAGCTGAAAGATGCTGATGTTGACAGCGATGTTCTGTAAAGGATATGCAAACAACATTATTATTTTAGATTTTCTTCTTCTGCGTTCATCCGGAGTTTTTTTCCGGATGTGATTGCGTTGCGCCTGTTTACAGCAGAGTTGCGTTCTTGCGTCGTTAGGCTGACACATCCGACTTCTGCAGGCATTTGTTGACCGGGTTAACCTTCCCGGGGATTTTAGATTTTAATTTGTTTCTTGTAGAACTGTCTTTCGATTTTATTTCTGTCCATGGTATTCTATTTTTTCAGAAAAAAACATCTGCACTGCAATTAGATGTTTCTCAGTCTTTTATTTATTGTCAAAGTTTCACGTGTATATAACTATAGGTTCCATATAGCACTTTAACGCCTATTTTCTTACTGCTGCAATTGACAACTCTTTATTGCTGAGTGTGTTTTCCATCTTAGAAAAGGCTACCTCTGCATGGTGATTCTGGTTCCAATCTCTAAAAGACATTTTCCATCAGATATTACTGTACTGATTCACCCATTTAAGAATTTTCCTGAGAAAAATCAACCCTAGCATAAAGAAAAACAAACACTGACCCAATTAACACAGACAAAAAAATGAGACCCAATGCATATTCTTTCCTCATTTCAAAACTTTATTTGGCATGCATGCTGACACTGAACACAGACAAACTGACCAGTCAAATGTGGATCTTACACATTTGCCAACACTGGCTCCAGTAACACACAAGTATATATTATAGTCACTATTAACACTGGCTGGTTTAACTTTAAGGCAAGTGTTCAGTCAGCTGCTGATTACAGCTGCTTGTACAAAACATACGTCCAATCATTTACCCCTCCAATCTACAACTGAGTTAACTCTTAAAAACCAACATTTATCCCTCCAATCTACAACTGAGTCAACTCTTAAAAATCAACACTTATCCCTCCAATCTACATCTGAGTCAACTCTTAAAAACCAACATTTATCCCTCCATTTGACAACTGCTTCAACACTCCTCAGATATTTAAATATTGAGCACAACCCACTGTGCCAGTAGTGGGTTGTGCTCAATATTTAAATTTCAAATCCCGAAACAACCACATAATCACTCCTCAGATACTCTAGCGCAACTCTCTCCCCTTCTAATCTTTGTATACAGTTTTATCCCTAACCTGCATTGATGTAAGTGTATAGAGAAGAGTCCTGACATAACTCATAAAATACAACAATTAACATGTTCATAACAATTAACATGTTCATGTCATGCTTGGGAAGCAATAGGCTGGACACAATGCTACCAAAAGAGTTGATGTTTATGAATGAATATCATCACTTTTGTCTGGCTAGCTGGCTCGGGTGATCATGCTTCTCTACAGCTCACAATCTCTAGACTTAGAGAATGTATCATTTCAAGTGTTGACTGTTTTTCCATGACATGATTAGAAAATATTGGACAACATCCTCAACCACAACTTCTGATTTTGTCTCAAGCTTTAGATTTTTATATCCGTGTAATGGCTAGGAAAACAAGAATTGGGGAAACACTGCTACATTTACTTGTTTCTGCATGAAAAACTCTTAGAGTGATCAAGAAGAAAAATATTGACATTCTATCAAATGTGAACAAAAGAAAACCAGCTCATGATCAGATAAATACATGTCTTGGAAATGGAAATACTCTGGCTATATTACAAGTCACAGGGGCTTAGAGAGAACAACAATGGAAGAGACAGTTCCTGGAAGAGGCAGGACATGGCCAACATGAAGATGGGCACAGGACATTAAAGACACCCTGGGCATGACAATACATGAGGCAGGGAAACTGACAAGAGTGTTTCTGGTGCACCATACAGTCAGCAGGATTCTGCAAAGGACTGGCAACACAACAATAATTGTCATCATCCTTATTTATGTAATGGAACAATCTGAGCTTTTGTAAACAATACCAAAACAGAGTGAAGCTTTCATATATGCAGATAATGGAGGATGGCTGGTAACCATCTGCAAAAACACATGGCCTTCTCAAAACAGCGGTCACTACACTCCCCTGCCCAATTCATGTAAAGACAACCGAGGGTCGCAGACTCCCTGAACACATTTTCTTTGTTATATAATTATTATACTCTTAGCACACGATTTTAAGAATTAGCATGACAAGGTCAGCTCTTAGCATTCATCAATTTTTATGAAACCACATGAAGGGTCAGGAACGAATTTCACTTATCTGAAAGGGTCCCAATGAAAGAAAATGTAAGAACACTGGCTCCTATCTCTATCCACAGATGACAGTATTTCAGGACTCTTTAATTCTTTACCAACTATATCACAAGTTGGTAGGTTCATCAGATTGTTGCGTATGCGCCAACAGCCCTATAACATCCCATCACGTTCTACAGTCCTGCCCACTTACATTGCAAAAGTCAGCTATTATGGCATAAACCAACTTCAACCCACACAATATTAGCCAGGAATGTTGTCAATATGAAACTAACTATTGATGTTAGTAGAGTCATTAACAAGGAGGTCTGTGCATGTAGGTGGCAGAGTGTGAAACTATCACTTGGTCCATTATATGCTATGTCTTGTACATACAAATATCAACTGGTGTATTTTATGAGAAGCTGCAGGGGTGACCAAGGTTATACAGTAGTATTCCTCCAGTCTGAGGTTATAAATCAGCAATAGAACTTGAGGAAGATTAGTCTGTAGAAGCGTGGTCAACAAACAGTGAAGGAAAGATTGGATTCATGTAGAATGCAAAATTCAGCAGTCTAACAACGCAAATTAAATACAGAAAAACAAACACAGGTGTAGACAAATAAGGGTACTCAGCTCACCATGGTGCCTGGATAGTTTTATCTGGCATCTGGATATTGTCATCTGGCACCTGAAATGAGTTTGACTCAGTTTTCCAAGCCCGTATTTTATTTGCCACACAATAATATGCTGGCTCCTGAGACAAGGGGCTGGTTCCTGAATTATTTGTAGTTTTGTCCACCTCTGCTTATGACCACATATTTACAACCTCAACAAACAAACTATAAAAATGACCTTATAGTCACAATCTCAACACACAGATTATTTCAACCTAAAAATAAACACAGCAGCTGCCACACTAATGCTGACACAATTATATTCATTGATATACAGAGGCCCTTTCTGTCACATCCTCACATAGACACACCACAAATGCACTGGCAAACTATCACTATAAAAGCACTAGTTGCGGCCCATATAGTGCGCAGGCTTATTCCATCTAATCATCGCATGACTTTTCCATTTACTTAGTCTGAAATCTATCATTAAGCCCATGCCACCAGCAAGCACCAGTTTATGGATGATTCTGATGCCACTTGAACATTCGTCGTTTCTGTTAACTGGACAAATATTTTCTATCAAGGGTTTTGGTACAGCAGATTCACATCTCTTACAGAACATCCGGTGTGCTGATACCAAGGTAACGGATCCAACCCCTACACCAGTCATATGGAATAAAATGTTGACTTCTCACCCTTGACTTGGGGGTGTAAATTACAAGTACCTCTGAAGTCGGAGTGGGTTTGCCTGATGGCCAAGGACACTGGTAATAGGCAAAGCTAATCCACATGTAAAAATCGGTCCAGTGCACTAGAAGTATTAGCACACATGTGGACTACGCTTGAGTTCAAAGCCAGTGAGCACGCGCGCATACACACACATACACACACAAAGGGCTACAAGTTGTATTCCAACTGTGTTTCCTGAATGAACTGCAATGTCTTCTGCAGGTCCCTCAGGCTTCCAGAGTTTGACTAAACAGGGTTGTTTCATTCAGCTATAGAATAAATCTTTCTCAGACAGCACAAGATTTTCTCGCACATGTTATGAACACATAGAAACCTGTATTTGGTACAATGTTGTAGTAGATACAAGTTCCATTTGTACAATATTGTAGCATGTACAAGTTCTATTTCCTTTCCCTAATCAATACAGAACCAATGCAAATGTCACACACACAAAACAATATACAGCTGACAGATAACTTTCTTTAAAATTCAAGGAAACTGTTTTTAAACAGTTTATTTCAACAAAAACATATGTAAATGGTCATTTATATAAAACAAAAAACATAAGGAAACAAAATGGTTTTACTAGCCAAACGTCACCAGCTGTCAAGATACAACATTATATATGAAATCAATCAGAAGCCAAGATGACCACAGGACAAATAAGTGTCCACTGACTGCCTGGGATGGCCAAACAATAAACCAGTGTGGATGTCAGTATGCAAGCAAAGACAAGTGTAATGTTACTTAATGGTGATGGCATGGCAATGATCTGATGATGAAGCCAGTAAATACATCTATTCTGTGCTATTTGCCTAGATCTGGTTTCTGCTGCTCTCACAACTCATCTTTGTCCAGGTCCTCAAGTTCCACATCACTCACGTCATACTCATCTTCTTGCAACTGTGGAAGATCATGTGACAATGAACAAACTTCATTTTCAAAGGGTCACAAATTGGGCAATCAGGGGCGCGTCTTACATTCAGCACTCATCTTGTGTACATCAGTTAACTGCTGTGCATGTTACATTCATACAGAAATAAACATTGTCAAATTAATGCTCTGAACATAAACAATGAATGCTACCATGTTATAAGACAGGCAAGCAGATACACACACACACATACATACATACATACACTCACACATGCATAAACACATACCTACATACACACATCACTTACACAAACTCTCAGTTATACACTCACTCAATAACACACAAGTACACACTCCTTCACATGCATGTATACCCACTCACAATCACACTAACAAACATTTACTCATACATACACACATAATTTCTCCTTCTCTCTCACACCCATATATCCTCATTCATACATAAAGACATATACACATCTTCCCATAAACAAATACTCACAGTTGTACATCCACATAATCACACCCACTTCCTTACCCATACATACCTACACACATAATCACTCAGAAACACACAAACATTAACTCATTCATATTCTCTCTCTTTTTCTCTGATAGAGAGCTGGCAGGTATGCACTATGTTAAAATGTTTAAAAGAAAAAGTTCCGAGGTTCTTTATTGTACACTTAGATGGAATTACTCTTCAATATCATCCTGTTCCAAGATTCATCACCTGACATAACCAGGTCTGCATTCTTTTCCCTGTTTATACCATTTGAACATCCAAGTACGACTTCCCTTTGCCCGTTTTCCTTTCAAATTAGGCTGCTATGACTAAGTTATTCATTTTCTCTCTCCTCAAAACATGCTCAAGAAAAGCTGGTGCCTTCTAACTCTATGCTGATATTTACACTTATGTGTATGCCACTGTTGATCACAAGCACAGAAATCCTGCACCAGCATTGTAGGTTATATAGGGAATACAAGAGAACAGAGAGGACTAAAGTAACTTTAAAACAAATTCAGAACCTGCCAAGGTGGTGTCAAAAGTGCTGCCTTCACATATACTATGAAACAGCATGAAGACCGGTGACCATTTCCATTCCGCTCCAGTGTTGATTCTCAAAAAAGCATGAAAATTATTCAGCATTAATTTTCCTAGACTGGGGCCACCTTGGAGGTGAAGTGGGGAAAAGGATCCATTTCTGCCACTGCTGGGAACTGAGCTATACTATAACAACTAGCCAATAAGTTATCAGTTTCACACAATAAGCCCCACTGCTATCTAATAGTATCATATAATTAAGTTGCATGTCCTTCACAAGACGTAGCAGTCAACCCCAGCATTTTCGCTGTTCATGATTCCTGGGCAAATTTTACGTTCAGTAGTTTGCCATTGCTTTCTGAACGACCGGCTCCTATATCTTTTTTGAAAAAACAGCACCGCTGCGTTTTGAACCCGGGTATACGGGCTCACAAACCACGTTCGCAAGCCCTTAGCCACAGAGACCGGTAATAGTATCATATAATCCCCTAATCTCCTGGGTAGTGAGACTGGAGTCCTAGCCTTTTAAAGAAAGGATAAAAACAGGGGGTCCTATGTTATGACTTCAAGAACGAGGACTGCACAATGTATAAGTTCCAGCATCAAGTAATTATGCAGGAGCTTAACAAGATTTCCCAAATCTTTTCAAGGTTTAACCAAAGTAATTTTGCTCTTTTCAATAGTGCGCTGAGACGTGTGGATCACAAAATAGTCCGTTGGAAGGATTTTATTCTTCGTCAGTTCCCGTCTCATGTACTGTTCAAGTTTAGATTATCTTGAATACCCTGTGTTGGCAGTCCCTGTCATGTCTTCCATTACCATTCTTTTGAAGCCATTGTTCAAGAATTGTACTTTCTGAGACATTGCACTGTTTATGAGCAAGTTTGTTTCAATGCATCTCTACCTAATTTTTTTTTGCTTCTTGATTTGCAGTATGCTATACATTTTTCTGAAACATTTAAATTTAAAAAACTTACAAATTGTATAACTTAGAATTTGTAAGATGTTCTATGATCCACATTCCTAATGCCACAGTTAAGAAAAATGTTCAAAGAATTTTTATTTGTATTTGTTGCACCACAGGTTTCACATGATGTGTCACCAGGCAAATTCACAAAATCGCAAGCTGCGGTAAAAAAAATACTTGATCAATTGTTAAACCGCCGGCACACACATTACAGTAAGTGACCTACATCAACACAGGACATTCAAAGCCAACCAGGCACAACAGCCACGTCAATGAAAGACTACGGACAAGAAGAGGACTTACCACTCCATCCTTCCCATCCCATGGCTCGACCTTTTCTATATTTGGCAACTTGGCATTTCTCAAAGGAGCCGTGGATCCTTTCCCATAAGACAGGTCCCTAAAACAGACAACAATACACATTAATGCTTAGGAAGTTTACACTCCTGGTTAGTTAGTTAGTTAGTCGACAGATCATCCTCATTGCACATCGGACCATTCAGTCCATAAGTGCTCGGATCCCCTCCTCAGCAAATCCCGCAACGTGTAGCGGCTAACGACGCCAGTTCTGTGTTGGTTTATCAATCTTCTTTGGCTTCCTGTGTAGTGTTCTTGTTTGGCCACCCCTCTTTTAATTTGCTGCTCTCGCAGTCTGGCCATTGTTGCAGATTCACAGTCATCACTTGGTTCTCGCAAAAGTCTCACTTCTCGTAGAGCATTCAGAATGTCAGCCTGGTCCATGGCGCGTCCGCCCTCCACAGTAGCCTCACCTGCGAGCTTGTCAGCCCGCTCATTTCCTTGTTACATGCCTCCTGGTTACATGCATTGTGTTCGAGTGGGATAGGGTACAGAACAGATTTCTGTCCAATTAGCTGTATGTAAGTGAATAAAATTAGTGAACTACGGTAAAGCTGTGGAAATATAAATATAAAATAACACAAAGTAATGCAGCTTTACAGAATACAATTACAGAAAACAGTACCACAGCCTGGGATTCTGAGGTAAGTAGCATATGTGTTCTTTTTCTTTTCATTGTTCTCATTTTTTTCATCTGTCCATTCTTCTCATTCCGATCTTATGCCTTAATGTAGTTACTGTAGGGTCTTTCCCTATGTTTATATGTTGTGTTTTGTGTATGCATTCGTTTGTTGATAAAGGCTAGCCACCGCAACGTCCTGTTTTCCACAATTCTGCATTACGTTGTGGTATTTTATACCGTTTACATGGAAGTAAAGGACTCGTTTTCATATGGTGTTGGCCTCCATATTGTGACGCTAATCGGCACTAAATAAGTGCTGTGGTCAATATCTCTCGCTGGCTGCCTCTACTTCCCACAACATTTCATAGTACCTTTGCAGCCCTGGTAAATTAAAAGAAACAAGAACCCTGACTCTATGGGGATTCATATATGAGTAGATCATGTAACAAACACTGAACAAGAAACAAAGAGAGGCTTGGTTAAAGATTACCTTAAAAACTCGTTAATGCCAGTCTCACTGAAGGAGCCCCTGAAAAGTGAAAACTTCATCTTTCTGGTATTGACAGCTGCCAAGGCCTGCAACACCACAGCAAAAGTATGTGTTAACTATGCAAACTAAACAAACATCATTCAAGGCATGCGCTAAACAAACATCATTCAGGGAATACTGACAGTGCTAAACAAACATCATCCAGGGAATACTGACAGTCTAATTAACCATCCTTCAAGGAATACAGACAGTAACAATATGTAATTTAAATAAAACAGACAGAGCTAAACAAATATTCAGGGAATACAGACAGTGCAAAACAAGCATCATTCAAGGAATACAGACAATACTAAATAAACATCATTCAAGGAATACAGACAATACTAAATAAACATCATTCAAGGAATACAGACAGTACTAAATAAACATCATTCAAGGAATACAGACAGTACTAAATAAACATCCTTCAAGGAATACAGACATTCCTAAACAAACAAACAAACAAACAAAACAATCTTTATCGAGCTGTTATGGGTACCAATAGATCAGCTGCAGGTTTTCTTGCAAAGTCTTGCTAATGAGAAAAAAGCTAACCATTTCTATTATCTTTACTTGGTAAGACAGCAGCAACCTTTTCGGGTAAAACTAATAACTATTATTTACACATTATAGTTAACCAAAAAACCCCATAACTAAACATTTCTATTATCTTTACTTAGTGAAGACAGCAGTATTCTTTTCAAATACAACTAAACAAGGCAATAGCTATGGTTTACCCACTATAGTTAACCAAAGAACCCTATCTATGCTTGTATAAGCAATCAAGACATCTTTCAGGAATAGCTAGTTTGGTCTAGTTAGTTTAGTTTAGTCGATGGATCAACATAAGTGCTCCGTTTTCCTCCTAACTCAAACCTGAGTCTGGAGAAACTCAGCTCAATGCACGAACTCCGTAGCATCGGCGAGGATCCTGAAATACTTTGGGTAGATTTGTAACTCAAAATGTTGCCTGGGCAGCGCCGTTAGGCTACTCTTTTTCGATTTCCAACTGCCAAGGGATTTTTTACGTGCGCAACAATACACACGGGCGTCCGATCTCACTACCCAGAGACCAGAGGAAATTTTATTACTGGAAGTCCAGGTGGATTTTTTAAATAAATCCCAGTCCTCACTGGGGCCTGAACCCGGGACCTCCAGCACTCGAGGCGGACACCATACCTCAAGACCATTCAGATGTGCCATCACTCATACATTCCTTCACATTTCCAGTTCAGGATTTCTTCTGTCTGCTCCTTCTGTGCTGGTTTGCAACTTTTCCTGGAGGATATTTCCGGCATGCCATCCTGCATAGCTTCATGGGTAAACCAACCAGGATGAAGTGGTCAAGTCGCTAGCCTCATTCTACAAAGGTAGTTAGTTTTTGGACTGTCACTCGGTTAACAAGTGCAATGTCTTCAGAGGCCCCTGAGTGTCATTGCAGGGCTATGGAGCTCTCACTCTGTGTGATGTTTTTGGGAGGCCGCTTGTGGAAAGAAGACTGGGCCAGAGGGGTTAGAACCTAGTGCAATAAGTCAATTCTCTGGCCTTTAACCCATTTTAAAACAATGATTACTTACTGGGTAACCAAATCCGCCAATATCGAGACTCTCCTCTAGTGCCATCTGCTGCCCAGCCTCTGCCCATATCCACCTGGCAAGACAAAGACAATGTACATTCATTACTTGGATATTCTATATTACGTGGATGGACAAGTGGTGCAAATAAGGTCAAATGTAAATCTCATCACCAAGGCATTGCCAGCTGGCATGGGCAATATGCTTCTTCATAACTTGTGATTGCCGACGGCATGGATCAATATGTGCGTTGACTACCTAACGTGCCGTGACACAAGACCGTCAAGAATTTTCTCAGTCTTCCTCCACCTCTTTCCACAAATCTTGTCACAACATATTCAAATTTTTGTCTTCTTATAATGTTGATTTATTGGTTGTTTCGGGATTTGAAATTTAAATATTGAGCACAACCCACTACTGGCAACGCTGATCGTATTCTTGTATGAACCTAAGGCCTATCCACGTCAATATGGAAGCACTATACTCGAGTTTCGCTCTCGTTTGAGCTCGTCAGTAGTGCATATCCCTGACCGGATCCGGAAACAAGCCCCGGATCACGCGTGTGAAGCGGGTGTGTAACCACGCGGCACACACTGGACACAGCCAAATTATCACAACAGAACACCACAACGTTTGTGTTCTGTTGTGATAATTTGGCTGTGTCCAGTGTGTGCCGCGTGGTTACACACCCGCTTCACACGCGTGATCTGGGGCTTCTTATAATGTGGCCAAAAAATGATGACTGCCTCTTTCTGATGTTTGTGATAAGTTGTCTTTGCGACTTAGCCTTCCTTAAAATGTCCAATTTGTTCAATGTGGGCACCCAATGAATTTTCAGCATTCTTCTACAAAACCACATCTCCACGGCTTCTAGCAATTTTTTTGACTGTTTAATAATTGTCCAGGATTCTTCACAGCTGTATGTTAACACTGGTTCTATGTAGCATGGAAGAACTTTTACAACTTCCCATTTCAAGGACTTGTTTCATAAAATGTTCTTCACTTGATAATATGCAGTATTTGCTTGTCCTATTCTGTTCTTCATCTTTATAAAATATATACACTTGTGTATATTACTGTCATCATCATCATGTATCATGCCAATAGGAGCCGGCGGTCACTGCTCACCCTCTCATAATCACCAGAGTTTAGGATCAGGTCTGGGTTCTTGTCTTCAATATGCCACGTTATCAAGCCAATCAAGCATTTATCTCTGTCTTCTCCTAGCTATTCACCCATCAAGTTGGCCACTTGTCACTAAGCTTTCAAACTTTATTTCTCCTCCTAATGTTTAAAAAAATCTTTACTGTTTACATCTAACTTCTCAAATAAATTTTCATTCATTTCTTGAAGGACTTTCTCATTCAGTTTTATGTTCATCCACAGCATTCTTTGCGCTGTCCTCAGGAACTAAATTTCCACTGCCTTTAAATGTTTCTCAGCTTTTCTGCTTATAATCCATGTTTCTCATGCATACCGCCAGGACTACTTGTATGATGATGACCAAAACTAGATGACAACAGACAGAATGCTTGGAGTTGTCCATACCAGCCTTATCACAATACAGGCCACAGTAGAACCATAAACCTGTTTTATAATTGTGAGCAACACCAACCTGATTTAAAATAATTACATTAACTAATTAGCTGCTGAGCCCATCAAACACTAGGAAGCAAAACTCAAAGTTTTCAAGTGTAATCATGGACACAAGAGATATCCCAAAATGTTCACAGAATTTACCTACCCCCACACTTGCTTCTTGTACTTTTCTCCCAGCTTCCGCAAAACATTGAGGTAATCATTTCTACACTTAGACTGGCAGTCAAGAATATGGGGCAGCACAGAGATAATGCAGAGTTGATGTTCATCACAGGCTGTGTGTAGTACGGACTCATCTGTCAGCTGCAAACACAAGCCACAATTGTTAGCACAAACATGGCAAAATTAGATCCAATCAAAAATGAAACAAAACATTATCAAATACTGGTACCTGAATTTGAAGATTAATTCCATGATAGATACTGTCTTCCCAAAATGAGCAGAAAAGACAATGCTAAGTGCTAAAAATGGAGAATTAACTTCCCAAAATGAGCAGAACAGACAATGCTAAGTGCCAAAAATGAAGAATGACTTCAGAAAATGAACAAAACAGAAATTGGTAAATGCTGAAATATGGAGAATGTCTTCCCAAAATGAGAAGAACAGACAATACTTCGTGCTAAAAATGAAGAATGGCTTCATAAAATGAATAAACAAACAATGCTAAGTGCTGAAAATGGAGAATATCTTCCTAAAATGAGCAGAACAGACAATGCTTAGTGCTAAAAATTAGAAGAATGGCTTCATAAAATGAATGAACAAACAATGCTAAATGCTGAAACATGGGTAATGACTTTCCAAAAGGAACGAACAAACAATGCTAAATGCTGGAGAATGAGTGGCCAAACTGAACAGACAATGATAAAACCCGATCATGAATAACTTACATGTAAAAAAAAAAAACCTGCTTAATGTCTGCTTCACGCACTTGCTTAAGAAAACTACACTCAGGTTGTGGAGAGGAAAACTCATTCATTTTATAAAGGCTCCCAAATTACACACACCCTCAAATTGACTGAAGCTCTTCAAATCTGTTAAACAGTTCTGCTTCTGAAAGATATCTGAAGTGTTGCGATAATAATAACAACAACGATAATATGCAACGTACCTGGTGGATCTCTGGTGGTGCAATATTCTCGGCAAGTTTATCAAGGGCCCAGCGAACAATATCACCAGACGTCCTGCCTCCATCGTATTCAACAGCCTCTCCATCCTTCTTGCCAGAGGGGAAGAATTTAATAGTGGGGTAGCCCCTGACCTGAAGGAAATAAAACAGCACAAAGTATAGGTTTTCCATAGACATATTTGGCATGTATTTGAGCAAGCACATCAAAGAAACATTGATCATGAATAGATGAAATGGTCAAGAGTCTCCATGGCGAAGTGGTTATGCTGCCTGTCATATAGTGAATGACAGGCATATAAAGCGTGAATTGATGTGCACACACATCAGTGAACAAAAATAGATAGAATAGCACGATGTAGCATGATGAACGCTACGTCACCAAGTTGCGTTGATTAACAACACGACTGTCACTTAGACACACTCTAGCTTCAGCCTTCAACAAGAGCAGACACACCACAGCGCTACATGTACACCAGTACAGACGGTTCATTAGGACGCTCTAACACCCTCACCGATTGACAACCAGTAGGTCACTCAGATGACCACATCTACAATTAGCCAACAACACTCCTCAACCGCAAGACATCAATCTCAGGTGCTGAGTCATTTTAGCATGTCCACTTAGTCTCAAACGCCGAACAACCATGCTGGGAGATCATGAAGGCTTGACTGGCTGTGGATGTTAGCACCAGTCTCCAGACACACACACCAAGAGGTATGTGGTTACAACACGGGCACTGAGGGAGGCGTGATAGTGAGAGTTGTGGCGGGAGTACGCTGCATCCAGTGAAAGATATTAAAGGCCTGAGTGCTGCCAGCTGGATGGTGTGCTTGTCATCCGTGTTATAACATAACCTCCTGATGAAATAAATATCATCTGATCATCGCTCCACGATGTGTTCCTGAGTACGTGTCCTTTGCATTGCTGTGATGGTCTTGGACGCAGAGTGCCACCTCGCAAGCATTGACGGTTAATCTAGGGATCCTCAAGGTTATCATCATTACCCCTAGGACAATCAAACGATCCACCTCTCTGACATTGGGAAGAATGATCCTTTCATCACCCTCAGACATGGAGAGATAAAAAAAAAACACCACCTGACACTGCCTGCTTCACGTTCTGAGGTTCTATTCCGAGCTGCGTCTTTCGGTTCACGGTGCAATTTTCTCTGAAACTCTTGGGGTCGTCGCCAGAGCTACAGAGTTTGTGCTTTAGGTGACACTTTAGGCAGGCCACCTTGTAGAAAGAGCCCGAGCCATATGGGATAAAACCTGTTGCAATTAAATCAATCCTTGTGCCATATAAACCCTTTAAAAAAAAAAATTAAATGATAAAAGGTAATCCCAAAGTAGATGCTGTCACTGGAGTGTGACATGTCAGGCCTTCACATACTCTAGGCCATGACATATGAGGTAGGGCGACTAGTTCCCTACCTTGTTGCCCTGCTTTCCCTAACAATCCTAGAAAATTCTAACAATTGTCAGGTACCTATTTTTATGAGGCCGGGTTGACACCAAAGCTGTTTATTTAGGTCAGAACAAATCATCCTGCCTCTGTTGGGGATTGAACCCAGACAACACTAACCACTATGGCTCCATTTGTTGTATTATATATTTGGCTCCTGTGGAAGTAACATACTTGGTGAGTTCATTATTAAAATTCATTGTCAGCAGTTGGAATCTTTGTTCGTGTCACCAGGGCCCCTAGGAGAAGCAAAGAATAGCAACACATGCAACCTATCTTGTATGTTGTAAGACTAAGAGGTGACTAAGAAGGGTTGGGTTTGACTACATCATTCTGTAAAAAAAAAAAAAAAAAACTTTAGCTGCAAAATTCAACCCAACCATGAACAAGTCTAACAACCTGGCATGAGTTGGTTGAGGGCTTATGCTCCAATTTGAAATAAAAGGCAGAAGAAATTGCAACCCTGTGGTACTGAAGGTGTTACATTCAAGGTATAAGAATGGGGGGGTGTCTAGGAAGCTGTTTAGTAATGGATGTGGAGGTGCTGAACGCCACTGATTGGAGCATGGATAAAGAGGGTTGGGAACAGATTGTGCATGCAGCAATTAGCTTTGCAGACTCACAAACTGACTGAGAAAGAAGAATACTATATCAATTATGTTAATCAAATTCATCTTGAGCACTGGGCTGAAGTCTACGCACAATGAAATCTAAAACCTGTGGAGGACAAATCATCAAACTGCCAACTGAAGACTAATCCCGACCAGTCTGTAAGTGCTGCAGTGAAACACAACCTGGCTACATCCTGATACACCTCTTGGAGTCTCATTTCACATCCTGCTGGTTTCTGAGTGTGGAGAGGGAAAGGAGAGATATCCGTATCCCTGTACAGATGATACTTTGACACCAGTTCAGAGGGAAAGTGTCAACACCAACTTCTCTCTTATAAATTAGATACTTTGGCACCAGTTCAGAAGGAAAGCGTCCACACCAATCTCTCTCTTATAAATACAAGTCCTTATTAAGGTCCAAATGACCTGGCACCAATGCATTGCATTTAAAAGATAAAACTCAAATCTTTCAGAAGATTCACCAAACAATGTCAATGAAAATGTCAGAGAAGACGACACAACTTACCCCATATCTGTTGGCCATAACTGTGTGTACTGTAGCATCCAAGGCTCCCAGCTTCACCTTGCCTTTCAGTTCAGTGGCAGCGGACGTCCAGTGAGGAGCCAGGTTTTTGCAATGCCCACACCATGGGGCAAAGAATTCTACCAGCCACATGTCCTGACTGTTCAGAACTAGAGATTCAAAGTTGCTGTCTGTCAGCTCAATAACATCCTTGCTGTCACCACTGCCAGATCCAGAGCTCTACATGAAACATACACATCAGTTGAAATTTAATGTGACGCAAGTTACAAAATGACAAGGGGACAGATAAGGGAACATGAGAAGAGTGTAACAAGGTATAGAAGAGAAATAAAGTCATGTCATTTCTACTTAAAGTAATAAAGTAATCGTGAAAAGGCAATGAGATTATATTTTCCTTTAGGCGTGTGTATGTAATGTAAGGTTTTCTAAACACAAACTGCACTACAGACAGACTGAATACTGTGCCCAGACCACATTATATATACATTTATTATGAAGCATATCCAACGATTATAGTAATAAAAGAGTAAATCTATATATATCCTTATTAGAAAGTATTGTGCAATATATAAATAATGCCCTCAGTTTAAAGTATCTGAGTGACTAAAAATCTGTAACTTACATTTTCCTCCTTGTGGCATTCCATATTTTTCCTTTGATCCACTTCTCTTTCATCGTTCTATTTTGAATGTAAGTAATTTGCAATACTTCAAGAAGTCAGAAGTCCTTCCGTCTTATGTTAATAATACATATTTCTAGGATCCATGATTCTTAGAATTTCACTATGTAATTATTTAATTATCCTTGTGGGTTCTGCCAGTCTAGTCATATATTTAACTTGAATGAATAGTGACTTTTAAAGTTAATCATTCTTCCACACATGGATACTTCGCTACTTAAACAGGTGAATGATGCTGTCTTTTGTAGTGAGGTTTCCCAAAGGGAGATAGATCCAATTATCATTAGCTTGATTTATTCTCATTAACTGTCTATCCTGTATACATTTTTAAACCTACTCTACCTCAGTTAGAGAATGCAACTCAACTATGTTTTAAAATTCTACGATAAATTACAGGAAATAATATTCCAGATTACTCTACTCCACTTTGAGCACTCCTGGAGAAAAGTAATCAGTTAGAAAATTATCACTGGAGATGTTGCTCCATTATGTTCTAACAGTTTTGGATAAACAGAAAATTAACAAAAGAATATTAGTACCCTGCCTCTATCGCCACCATCACTGCTTCCACTTTTGCCAGACAGCCTGGCCTTTACCAAGCTATTCACAGCATTCAAGGCAGCATCAACAATGCCCTGGGCTGTACGTCCACCTGAGAACACCAAAACACAGCTGTTAAATTAACTAGCAGCAGGGATTATAGCAAAATGTACCAACTGTGTTCAAGGTTTTCCTAAGTTAATTTTGTATTTTTCAAAGTGATGCATGCACATGTGCAGATACATATAGTGTATGTGTCAATACATATTCTAGCAAAGTGGTGTGGAGTGGAGTGAGAAAAAAGGGACTATTATTAAATTTGGCAAAACTTAGTGCATAGTTGGTTTCCAACCAAGAAAGCACAGATTTCAGTGTGCTTTATGCATACAAAATTTTGGCTGGCACTTGCCGTCTTGACAGACGATAGTTTGCTACATTGTGCTAAAAAAAAAAAAGGCTTAACTACAACCCATGGCGGTAGCGAAGGTGACTGATTCGACTAATTCACACAGTAAATCTATGTCCAAAATGGATGCATGTGAACACATGGTTATTTCCACCATCATGCACCATCTGACGTCTCACACACTCAGTGTGTGACCTATCTGCAATCATTTTCTCCCTTATCTTTATTCCATTTCTAATCTTTGTCCTCCATGCAACATAACTTGTTCCCAAGGTGCAATATCAATGCCTGTATCAATCATGTCCCACTTACACACATCTTTGTATACAAAAGGCATATAAATCAAACACACCAACAGTTTTCAATATCTAGGCCACACAGTGACTCTGCACAGAGATACACACAGGTGGATATTTTCTGCCACTGACCTGGGCCCCCCAGGCTGGCCCAGCCAAAATGGACATCAGGAAATGTCTGCGAAGGTCAAGGCGTGACACTGAACCCATCAAGTGCCAATTGGTCTTCACAAATATGGGGCAAGCACTGTATACCATATACACCTCAAGATATGAAAAAGGGTCCTTCATCTTAATTATGAACAGAAGAGGTGGTATAGAGAAATCAACCTAAGGTGGGGAACTCTAGGCAAGACAAGTAGCAGAGGAACACAGATTGATGTATGTGGGCGGCTGAGCTAACAAATAATAAAATAAGCAACACCAACTCTGTCAAAATATCAGATGATGAGAGGATTGGTGAGTCATGATCTCTGATGTTGCTCCAGACCAGGCACATGAAGAAATCTATGTTATGTGTTTGTGTGTCTGTACGAGGACAGTTGGTGGACAGTTAGAGCATTGCTTTGCTAATCCGGGAGCTGATCTTGTTCCAGATGTTTGTGTTTACTGGAGTAAACTAGGTCGAGAGAGGGATCATGCTGCATGGACAACACATGGTCTCCACAATTCAGCCCAGGCTGTGTGCTACGGAGAGGTTATTATGCCTTTTGTTTTTGAAGCACAATGTAACAAACTATCGTCTGTCAAGACGGCAAGGTGCCAGTAATAGTAACATTCTGTATGCACCACACACACACACACACACTTTGGTCATATAATGAGAACAAAGGTACTGGAAAACATTATCACAACTGAAAAGACCAGTTGGGACAGAGGCCGATTGAGAAAAATGATGATGGAGGGACTGAGAAGGCACATAGAGGAATTTCACCAACAGAATTCAAGCAGAAAACCAAGGACCAAGGTCTGTGAAGAGACATAGACACCCACGCCAGTTAGCAAGGTATATATGTATATATGCTACATGTCCCTTCAATGAAACTGTGATCACCCTCAAGTTGATTTTCTAGGCAATTATACATAAGTAGCTTGCCATTGCTTTCTGAACAAGAAGTCAACATTTAAGTCCAACTTAATGCTGGTGTAGGAGATGAACCATCTATCCCGCCATCAGCGCACTGGAAGTTCAAGAGTCAGCATTCTTATTCTTTTAACTATGTCAAAACAAACACCCCCCGCCCCATATTTAGACATATACACACACACATAGACAGTTATGTGTGCATGTATGTGTGAAAGACAGTATGTTCAGCACTAACGATTTGCTGCTGGCCACACACATACAAAGGGCAAAGGGTTACCTGGCTGAAACATGTTTCGTTTCTAATGTAGTATAAAGCCAAGATTTATAAATAACAATATGCACAAATAGAATGGCAACAGTAAAGCATGGCACTCAATTATACCTAGATTTTTGCATCAACAACAAGAGCCAAAATTTGTTCCTACTCTGCACTGTCCTTTTCTACAACTAGATTAGATTTTCATTCTCAAAAATTGTTCACTGTAGGTACACTAAGGTGTTCCTCTCTACCACATGCCTATGTCTAGCCATGTCACCCCAGCACGTGACCTTGACTGTCTTCTGCCCATCGGCCCAACCACTGAATGAGAAAATCTTGACTGCAGCTGGTTACGACAACATGAAAGGTAAAAGCATGTTTGGATGCTGTCAGTTAAAGTTTTGTTCAGTTTGATCAGTCTGAATGATTGAAATAAACAGCCATTTAATTCAGAAAACTCAAGTTACTGTAATAGATCAAATCTCACACAAGATTACTGCCCTCAGGAGTAATGGAGAGAACGTGGCCATGCATCCCTCTTCAGCAAACAATAACAAATACAGTGATTGCAATGTTAATACCATGTGCCATAAACATGTCAGGACAAATGGACCTTTTTACATCCCATGACGCATAAGGGTATTTGGTGCTAGCCCTATAACTTTAGACCCATCAGCACCCGGTTGGTGATATGGTCAATATATTTTTCCTTCCAGGAAAATTTCCATTTTAGTCTGTCTAGGTCGATCTGGGAGCTCAGGGTCAGTATAAAAAAAATTAAATCCCCACCTCTATGGGGATTAGAACAAATGACCACCAAACAGTAGGTGTTAAAAACAGAACTGAAAGTCTGTGAGATTTTAAAAGACAAGAGTACTTGATGGACAGTTCTGCAGCTAATAAACCATCTCAAGAGGCATTCAGATGAGAAAGAATCCATGTAAGATGCTGTGCAACACTGTGGAAGGGAATCAGCAAGCAACTCACCCTGGTAATCTGTTGGCTTAAATTTATCAGCGCCAAATATCTTGATGGTCGGGAAGCCTTGGACTCCGTACTGACCCCCGAGGCCCTGGTGTTCATCAGCATTGACGGCTCCCAACTTGACAACGCCCTACAATAAACAAGTACTTGACGATACTACACAGAGGTCACAGACAACGCCCTACAATAAACAAGTACTTGACGATACTAAACAGAGGTCACAGACAACGCCCTACAATAAACAAGTACTTGATGATACTAAACAGAGGTCACAGACAACGCCCTACAATAAACAAGTACTTGACGATACTAAACAGAGGTCACAGCATTCTACAGCAGTGTCATTGAAATCATCTGTTCTAGCAGTATTTGTGAAATGAACAGGTTTTCCACATCATTCGAGGGAGTGCGTCACAGCCAGTTATGCACCTTAAACGGCAGTGTGTCCTGTTTTCAGGATGTATGTCTAAGGTTTGCTTCTTCTAGACAAATTCCACCCAAGGAATCTACCTGTGGATATGTTATCTTACAATTGTTCCTGAGCAGTGGCCTTCTGGTCTACTCTTTGTGATTTTAAACTGCAGTGGTATTTTAATGTGCAGAACTTGCACACAGAAACTCCTATTTTTCAACCTGATCTGAGAAGGCTAGGTATCTGACTTCACTGCCCAAGAGATCAGGTGGACGTGTGATATCACTAGATAGAAATGATTTTAGGAAACATTCTCAGCTCTCTGTTAAGTTTGAAGCCAGAGTCTTCTGACCCTGATGTAGACACCCCCCCCCCCCCCCCCCCAACCTTTTAGCCACTGATTCATGAAATATTTCATTCTACTGGTCTGATAGCCAATAGGCAAGACATGGCACATGCTGGCATAAGGAAAAATGGCATACAACACAACATTACTCAACAGATGGTTACACATGTGGGAACTAGGATATTCTAAAATATGGATGTGCCAGGGAAAAATAAATATTAATATAAGAGTGTATGACTAACCCGGGAAGCTTAACCCTGTCAACAAATATATGAAGAAGTCGGATGTCGGCCGAAAAGTGCAAATATCGCAGCTCTGCTGTAAACAGGAGCAACACACTTATGTCCAAAACAAATATTCCGGACCAACGAAGAAGAAGAAATATATGACTAACAATGAAGCATCGTTCTAATAAATAATATTCACATAAAACTGACAGGGTTGAGAAGCATGATTATGAAAACAATAGTGTCAGATACTAAACAGTTCATGAGACTTGTAATTCTTTTTACCACAGAACCAATTTTTAACAATAATCTCTAAATGAGGAAGAAACAAAAAATATAAATTTACCGAAGAGTGATAAAAATGACACGAACAGCCAAAATTATTAATGAAGATATTCTGAAAGACACTAGGGAATAAATGAAAATTTGTCACGGACAGATAGAAATGGGCAATATTCTTTGGCCATTTCATGAGAGTTTGATACTTGGACTTATCGCCTGCTAAGCAAGGGGAAGATTAGCATCCTATTCCTCTATGCATTCATACCTACAAAATTTGATAGCCCTATTACATCACAGACCCACACTGAAGACTGCTTTGGGACAAATTAATGTCATGAGAAGAGAAAATAGCTTACAAACAGAACAGCAGAAAAATACTTATTAGCCGAAGGATAATATATCACCAAATGAGACCTCCCATTTGGACATAAGGATGATATGTCCCCATACAAGAGACATCATGTAATTTATTTTGTATCTTGGTACCTTCCACAATTCAGTGCTCAGTGAATGGAATTTTACATTATAATACTTGTTCATTTGATGATGTACCATGTTTGGTCACACCTACTTTTGTTTTGCCCTGAATCAGTGAATACTTAATTTAAGAACTGACTTGGAATATTCCCAAATGTACTCAGGGCTCCCTCTTAAAAAACCACCAAAACATTGCAAAGCTGACTGTAGCAGAAAAAAGAAAACAAAGACTCTGTAGTAGGTTTTAGCACCTGGCAAGACAAAGAAAAATATGGGTTATGAAGCATAGGCAGTCAGTAATGACAGCTGGACAAACTCTACCACCATCTTGTTCATTACCTTGAGGGCTGTAGCAGCCTTCTTCCACTCAGGAGTCAAAGATTGACAATGTCCACACCTTCAAAGAACAAACAAGGAAAAACTATGAGTATCATGTATCTCTTTTTATAGATTTCGGGAAAACTGGTATCATTGTTCAATAGACATATGTTTTCAACATCATGAAATCAGTATTAATATCTACAGAGATTAACAACATATTAAAACTGAGAATTGTCAAATGTTATATATATTCAACACTATTATATGGCACGGAAGTCTGGACAATGAACAAGCAATTAGAAAGTCCAATAGAAGCCCTGGAGATGTGTGTGCATATATAATTAGAAAATGTCATATTTCATGGAAACAAAAACAATCTAACATAGAGGTACTAAAAAAATTGGGAATGAAAAGAGACTTTATGAAAGAAATTAAAATAAGGCAAGTGAAATATTTTGACCACGTTTAAATACATAATACCTTTTTAAAAACCATACTGGAGGGTAAGCTGAAGGCCAGTGAGCAAGAAGTAGGCAACAATACAAGAGATGAATAACAGTTGTCTGACAAAATGCACAATCAAGGAGAGAGATAGGCAATGTTGGAGATACATTGCATCCAACCTTCATTGTGGAGACGGTACCTCATTGACTGAGACAAGAAAATTGGTATTGTTGCTCAATAGACATGAAAACAGGCATTGTTGCTTGATAGATGAGGCACAGACAGAACTTATAATTAAACACAAACACTGAAAAGCAATCTGGCTGTAATTGCTAGGGTTTATTATAGTAACAACCTACTGTCACCAGAGTTGTTCCATGCGCTCTTCACCTGGACCACACCTGTAAGCCCTAAATAGCTTGTCTTTGGCTGAGACATTCATTCAAGTGGTGAAATAAGACCCTGTCTACACTGGGGTTATGTGCACAATCTTGTGTCTTAGACACAGTGACAGCCTCTGATAGATGTCTACTGTAATATGCTCAGCTGTATTATGTCAAATATGACAAATAATAGTAGAAGTGTCTAAATAACAAAATTCTTGATGACCACTGGTCCAATATGGCAGATATGCTGTTGAATCGTTAAGGCCTTGGGAATGTTTGTGCTTCTGGCTAGTTTGCTTACGCATTTTCGTCCTTGTAGACTGGTAGTACATGGTTCTATCACCCAGCAATTGAGTTAAGTGTGTGAATTACACTGTGAGCTGTGGATTTTATGGATGATTGTATTGTGAACTGCATGTTCAGAAAAATGGCAACGGTCAGTTGCGGAACTAGCTGGTTTTGCCTTATGCAGTATTGTGTGAACAAACTGCTGGTTTTCTATTCTGGCAGTCGCTTTATACGTGTATGCTTGTGCTGTTGCTTTGTCAGGGCTGCTGTCTGTTCCACTGTTCACATGGGATAGTGAGGAGCATTTTGTGTGATATCCACTGGCACAGGAACAGGGCATTATGGGGTGACACTTTGTCGTGAAGCTGGAACCGCAACTAACGACTAGTAAGATTCCTTTTGGTGTGCAGTGAGTCAGCTCTGAATGATTTTGACCACCATGCAGTTCATAAATGTTCATGGGACAAGTGTTCTGGTTGTCTTCTTTCTTTCTATGTCAAAAGGAATAATATATTGAAATCTACACCTACTCAAAATATACACCAGTCCCCTTCTCAAACCAAATGCCTCCCCCGATGTGTCTCCACCTTGCCGTGGTGGGGGAGCTTGAGTGTCCCGTTGACCCCATGTGCTTGCCGATGGGTGGAAACTACATATCGGACAGCGTATGGGATAGGGACCAGACTAAGAGAGACACAACCTGCTGCTCTGCAGGAGACTGAGGATAGCAGTCAAAAGTTTAGATCAGGCGCAAGAAGGCAGTTCTTGTTTCGGACAATGCTCTAAGGCTCTCTGTCGAGGGTTTAGGCTGAACGCCTCTAAGCCACAGACCCTCGAATCTGAGAGTCGGGCCGATATCCACCTACCGAAAAATTGGAATCGAGATACTGAGCAAGCTACATGCCCAGTTCTGACACTTGTTTGAAGGCTCTCAGCTGAGGGATATGTTGGATTCCCGGATGAGATGGCCTGGCCGTTTCTCACTGACTGCTGCACGAAGGTAAGGTGCTGAGCCCGCAGCACATGTAACCTACCTCTTGAGCGAGTACAAAAAGTCAGTAAAATGCCCCAGTCGAAGGAAATGGTTACGAAAACTGTCTGTATCTAACTCATAGAGAGTGTAGATAAAAGTGGAGAAACGTCTCAATAACGCGAAATGGAACGCACGGCGAGCGAACCTATTGCGTGGTCCAAAGTCAAAAGCAAAAGCTTACCGAGTGGATGTCGCCCGCAGTCTGACCGCCCCTGGAGCTCACTTGAGCGACCAGTGGCAAGCGAGATGCCCAATACATGGAAGTGAGGAACTAAAGCAGCCATGAGCAGGACGTGGCAACTCCTCGGGTGAGCCCAGTCTCGGAGCAATATGTGCCGGCTCTGCAGTTATGGAAGCCTCCTTGGATAGCGAGGGACTGCCCATTGTCTGCCCCTACCTTCCCTTGAGGGCCGACCGCGATGTCGTTGGTCGTTCTATCTTGACCAGCTGAGATGTGGGCGACATCACAACAGTCTAACGTGCCTCGAAATCAGAGGAAGGTTAACCTCATTAAAAAATGCCCGCCGGAAGTCGGAAGTGTCGTCCTACGGGTGGCAAACTAAAAATTGACACTACGCAATTACGTCCGAGTGAAATGTCTCGTCCGAATGTCTCTCGTGCTAGGAACAGCTCTGACTACCTAGTTTCCGAATGCCGCTCTTGTTCGGAACAGCTCTGACTAGGTAGTTTTCCGAATGTCCGCCGTGCCTGGAACAGCTCTGATGGGTACAGGGACAAGCACATGTCCGAAAACTCGCTTAGTGGAAACCAACCGCAGAGCTGACTGGTTTGTGCAGGAACGGCCCAGGGCGAGCGAAATGCCAAATATATTGAAGTGAGGAATTAAAACAGCCATGAGCAGGACGTGACGATTCCCTCGGTAAACCCAGCACCAGAGCGTTATGTGCCGGCTCTGCAATTATGGAAGCCACCCAGGATGGCGGAAAATGCTATGGACTGTCCCTGCCTTCACTTGAGGGATGACCGTGTAGTCTTCGACTGTTCCAACTTGACCAGCTGAGATGTGGACGGTACCACAAAAGTGAAAGTCTCCCAGGATTGCTAACCTGGTCAAAAATGCACGCAAAAAGTCGGATGTGTTGGCCTGAGGGTTTCGACCCGAGGGTGCCTAACCAGACACACCGCAATCACATCTGAAAAAATCACTCCGGATGAACGCAAAGAAGAGAAGAAGAAACCAAATGCTAAGAACATCGATTTAGAATTACAAGTCAAAAATGCAAATTTATTGGGACACATGAAGACTTTGACCTCTGTTCTACCTGGTCACGAATCCTTGTGTGAAATGCATTAACCAGCATCTATGTCAGTCAGCGCTTACTTATATTCAGAAAACTAGTCTAGTTAACTCATAATCATCCTATAATCCTCATAATCATCTCCACGTACACTGACGATACAATAACAATGATACTACATGATATGAATTATGACAATTAGATTCACTGGATATGTACATAAACCTAATGAACACTAAATGAAAATGGCAGCTGTCCAAACCACTTGAAATGCTACATCAAAACAAACAGATTCTTAATCTGTTAAAGAGCTGCGCTGTGTTAGGTCATTGGGGAAGGGGCAAAGAACCAGGACATCAATGTTTTTTCTTAAATTTGTTCGCTTGCTTTAAACAAGAGCGTAGTCCATAAACATGCTACTACCCAAAGTAGAAGCTACTGTGGAGGCGTGCACTTGACACTTTGTGCGTGGATTAGTTTTCCTTATTACCAGTGTCCCCCCACCAACTTTGGCTTCTGAGGTACTTATAATTTACGTCCCCAAGTCAAGGACGAGAAGTCAACATTTTAGTCCAACTGACTGGTGTAGGGGTTTGAACCCGCTGCCTCGGTATCAGTGCACCAGAAGTTAGTTTAAGAATGAATGCTCTTATCCTGATGGCCATGTGACACTCTCAATCTAGAAATGTTGCAGTGTCCCAGCACTTTACCTTGGATATGCAACGGCTGTGACAGGCCGGCAGAATCAGGTGGGGGTAACCGATTCGGCAGCAAGCCAATCGGTGAAGTAGGGTATGCCTACCCAGCATGTGAAGACAGGATTTGGTGGACTGCTCGGAAGAAATCATTGAAGATTCAATGGGCAAGACGCCATTTACCTGCAAAGCGTTGTGGAACGTAATGAGCATGGCAAGGCATGTATAGCGCCCTGGTCATCCACCACACCTGATTTTGTCTCCAGTCATCTTAACTTGTCTTGCCACTGGATTCAGATGGACTCATGCGAGAGTGGTCGACGAATTGCGCAACTCTACCTCAATTTAATCCAATTCATCGTGCAAGTTATTCTTCTCACTGCAGGAGATCCTCCTTCCGGAGTATCAAGCATTCTTTGCCCACATTGTCAAAGAACATTTCGAGCCAAAATAAGGCCTTGCCAGCCATCTTAGAGCTCACGGATCCAAACCAAACTTTAAACCCCAGTGGATGAAATGAATGGTCATCACCATTCTTGATATACAAACACCACCTTAGATATGCCAATTTCATTATTTGTATAATATAATATGCCTGCCTGCCTGCCTGCTGGCTTGGCCATGTGTTGGAATCCTCATTCAGAATGCTTTAAACAGACCTGGGCTCCCAGGTTGACCCTGCCTAAAATGGGTGCCAAGAAAGTCCTGGGAAGTAAAGGCAGCTGGCGTGATACTGACATCCTCCCCGCAAGTGCCGATTGGTCTATAACAATATGGGGCTACCACCATGTACCCGGTACACCTCACAAGGTGTGTAATAGTGCCCTTTGCTGTAACAATACAACAAACACAAAGACTAGAAAAGCTTCCCGCAAATGCTTATTTATAGTGTGTAAATCATTTGCTATGCATGTGGAAGATAGGGGGAAACCACAACATTAATTTCCCAAGAACAGGTTACTGGCAGTCACAAGGCTAACAACATGACTCTGAGGTTTATAGAGGATCAGACAATAGTAGTACTGCTGTTTAGAAGATCACAACTAGTCCTCCTAGGGATACCAGCCTAGTTTTTATCCCTATAAATGAAAAGGTAGATGGAGGTTGCCCAGGATGGAGGTAGCCTCAAACAGCTCTACAAATTCCAATATGTTTTCCAACACGTTACGAGATGAGAAAAACTGATACATACAGTAACTGGTAAGATTAATGGAAACTATAGAAGTAGACAGTAAGAGAAGAAGAGAAGATAAGTTATAAGATTAATGGAACCGATAGAAGTAGACAGTAAGAGAAGAAGAGAAGATAAGTTAACAGTCTTTTATCATGATTTAACAAATAACATGAACTGATACATTCTGTAAGAGACAGTGAAATATGAAGAAGCATCAATGCCCACGTCAATTGGTAAGGCTCTTGATAATAATAACTACTACTTCAAATTAGAATCTAAACCACTAAAACATTAAGAAAACAAAAGATTGGCTACATACCAAGGGGCATAAAACTCCACAATCCATAGTTCTTTACTATCTATGACATTTTTGTGGAAATTACTTGGTGTCAGCTCAATAACATCGTCCCCTGGTCCATAAAATCCATGCACACTGGACAGAAACAACAGGGTGATCCCAAGGCTCAGTGCTGGTAATAAAAGCAAACATTGGTGAATTTGATGTAAACAGCATACAACAAATACCAGCATAATTTTACAATAAAAAGCATCCGTTTATTGAGACTTGATCAAACTCAGAAGTGTGGTGGCTTGGGAAAAATACCACCAACCCTGGTGATTTAATCCCTGATTTTTGTGTAGGTATGTGGATGAACCAACTTCTAGGCCACCACTACCTTACCTTCACATCATCATCTTCATCAAGTACCCTGCCAGCTTGTGTGGGTGTTCATGTCTCTCCGCAGATCTTGGTCTTTGGTGAAGTAAAACTTCACTTTGGTGAAGTAGAACTTCACAACATACCATACAAACAATGAGTTCTTTTTACGGGCAAATGGTCACCCCATAATGCTCTGTTCCTGTGCCAGTGAATATCACACAAAATGCTCCTCACTTTCCCATGTGAAAAGTGGAACAGACAGCAGTCCTGAGAAACCGACAGCATGCACAGGTATACATGCATAAGGTCGCTGCCAGAATGCCAACACCACAGTCACCACTAAAATTACAGTTCACTGTCGATGGAAGTGGCTGTCACAAGAAAACCAGAAGTTGCACACCACGCGAGGGTAACAGATTCAGTGTAAAATCAATTGGTGAAATAGGGTATGCCTACACACATTACTGCAAAAGACAAACCAGCTAGTTCAGCAATTGGCCTGCTGGACGCCATTTTCTGAACATGAACAAATCTAAAGATAAGGAAAAGAGACTAACTCAGCCAACCAAAATGAAAGGGACATCTTCTAGATGAGGTATGGCATGATGCAGAGAAAGGCTCAAGGCAAGGAATCTGGATTGCTGACTTACCCCGTGCCACACAGGAAAATCTCTAGAATTGGCACCTGGAATCTGAGAACTATGTATGAATTCAGAAATACACGACAGGCGGCGGCAGAAATGAAATACTTTAGACACATAAAGAAGAGAATTACAGGCTGAGATGAATAATATGGGGAGGATGTGGAATGAACTGCTGGAGACAGCAAAAGATATGACATAACATGGCGCGAGTTGCCTGAGGGTATTATGATCCGATGGTGGAGATAGGGCAGAAGATGAGACACGTTTACCTACAACTACAGAGTTGATTCATAGCAAGCCAAAGATGAAGGACTGTTATAATGCTGAGCCCAAAAGATACAACATAACTTGGCGCGAGTTGTCTGAGGGCATATGATCAAATGGTGGATAATTGGCAGAAGAGGTTGGAATGCCGAGCCCAGGAAAGCAGTACTTGAGAACTGGCAATATGGAGAAAAATAAAATGAAAAAATAAATTCTAAGACAAATGTGTGACCCAAACAGGCATATCTATAGGCTAAAAAATTTCCACAGGAAGGGACTGAGTACTTAAACTGTACTCGGGCAATATCAGTTCTTTAGAACATGAGCACTCAGTGACATCTGCTTGGTGATGGTACCTTGAGTTCTGTTAGTTGTGAAAGACAATGGAAATCAATGACACCAAGGCTGTGGACTGTAACAAGACCAGTAAATGTATTTAAGAGTATTTATATAAGCCAGGAGACATTTGGGTTATCCCCTACTGATATTTATTTTTTTTAAAACCTTGTGCACATCTTGTGGTGTACCGGGTATATTGTGCTTTCACCCATATTTCTACAGGCTGATTGGCACTTGATGGGTCATGTGGGCAATTTTATGTCTTTACTTCCCATAAATTTTTTATTCTGGTTATGACTTGGATTCTTGACAGTCTTGTCTCATGGCATGGAAGGGAGTCAACACGCAAATGATCCCTGACATCGGAGATCATAATTTATGAAGAAGCATGATCTCTCACGCCAGCCAGCAAGGCACTGGATGATGATGATATGGAATCTAACATCAGTTTTAAAAAATCCTCCTGGATGGGGATTCAAATACATAACCACTGGGCTGGCAGGCAAGTGGGCTGGCCACCTTGCACTACCAGAGCTCCCTGTTGACATGTATTACTAACTTATAACAAAGACAATGGCTGCAGTCACTGCCCATAGGGAATTTGACCACGCCGTGACCCAAAGTGAAACCGGAAGTGATATACCCCGGCACACCAGAATAATCCACTGTGTCGTCAAAAATGGCTATGTAAAGACCATTCATGCTTTCGACATCATTCATTCATTCATTCAAGTATCATGTGACAATAACACACGCCTTTTAGTTTCAGAAGAAAATGTCCCTCTAATATTCCGTGCATAGCGACTGGTTGAAATTATCATGGCTTTTAAATACATAAAAATTATTTGGCATATTTACCGTAATTAATTTTTTTTCTGGCGCTGTTAATAGGAAACAATTAATGTTATATGGAATTTCGAATTCTGCATCCAAGTTCACATATATTTGGAAAGTCTCATCACTGAATTTGCTTGAAAAAAAAATTTTCTGAGAAGATGTGCCTTTGTGAATGGGATACCCACAATGGCGGCCGCACCGATCAGACTGGCATGTACACTTTGTAACACCCAAAACACTATTCTGGCACTGTTAATAGACAACCATTAATTTTAGATAGATTTTCAAATTCTGCATCCAAGTTTACATATATTTTGAACTTGCTAGAATTGTGGTAGACAACAAAATGCCTGTGAAGATGTGCCTTTGTGAATGGGGAAACCCACAATGGTGGCCCATGCATATCTATCGGACTGGCATGTACACTTTGTAACACTCAAAACGTGCAATTTGAACTACTAAAGTATAAGAGAATACTACTTTAAAGATTAATAATATTTTATTTGTATACTATTTTTTTAATCATTTAACATGACAGAACATATGTTTGAAGTCAGTTTTTCATATCCATCTATGACCTGTTTGAGACTATCTCGCAATGACTGGTACTGCTGGCAGCGTGGAGGTAATAGACACACTTAAAAGTTCCAAAGTCAAGGCAAACATGCGAATATTTTATCCAGATACACCTTCACAAAAATGTGAATATCTCCACTTAAAACTGACATACAGGCATCATTGAGATACCATTAGATTTGGCTTTTAGCCCTGATGTGCTCATCTATACAGATGGATCTGTTGTAAAGCAGCAGAGAAGTGCGCGGGGCAATCACAGCCCGTTCAGCGGGCCGAACCGTTCAAGAATCCAGTAGTGCCTACTCTATGACCATGAGCAGCATGACGATGGAGGTGATGGCAGTTACACAGGCTTTCATATGGCTGGAATCACAGCATTATACCAACGTATGTGTACTAAGTGATTCAATGGGCATGATTCAGAAGGTCAAAGCTGGATCTGTACATAGATAGTGGACTGAGTCGCTGCGGAAGTCTGTTGTCCGTAAAGTCACCTTCATCTTCGTCCAGGGACATGCGGGAGTGAGAGGGAAATGAACGAACTGATAAAACTGACTGGCTCTGCACCCCCTGTAGATGGCCAGCCCATGGATCGTGCCGATATTATTACCATCCTTAAAGATATGGCGAGAACAGAGGATTTTGACATCCACATCGCTGTCCAGGATGAAAGACTTGGGAGTAAGAATCGGCACAGCCAGACGTGAGAGGTACATCGGGAAAATGAGGTGCCTCGTCAACCAACACAGAACTGGCACTATTAGCCACCGGACGCTGATGCATATGCTGGGGGGGGGGGGGAATCTGAGCACCTATGGACCTGTCCAGAGTGCAATGAAGATATCCCAACTGATAACTCATTGGTTTATCAAGTCCTATCTATCTGAATCTGTGGTGGTCTCATTAGTTAGTAAATACTAAATTTTAAAATCATGATCGAAGTATGGTCACTGCTAAGAAGGAAAGCCTCAATAGCAGACAACTTTGTAACTAACCTTATAATAAGTGGGAATTAAATTTAATAAAATACTTAATAAATAAGGCTTATTTATTACGTATTTTATTAAATTTAATTCCCAGAAGCTGAGAAAAATATTAAATAAAATAGCACTGACTGCTACAGCTAGCAGCAGCGCTGTAATTTACACATATAACAACAGAGGCGAGAGGCGAGATTGGCTTATGAAAGAGACATTTCTAATAATTTGGGGGAAAGTTATGGCTGCTTTTTCAGCTGTCCGTTTCCAAATTGGAAGACAAGACTCCGCGACCACTCTCACTCGAGTCATCTCATCTCATCGAGACTGCAGAACTGGACTCGCTCAGCTTGTAATAATCGCGCAAAATAGAAACACAAAAGTAAAAATACGCGAAGATGTGCATTTGCGTGCTTACAAACACCACGTATTTATACATACCCAACATCTTTGCAGCGAACAAGATGATATAAATGTACTATTACTAAACGTTTACAGGAAAATTGCAACTTCTGGCCGGCCGGTTCTGTCTCTCATTTATATCAGTCCCGTACTTCTGCTTCGCGACGACGAGCAGCAACTATCGTGGCCGCGTCTGATTGGACAAAACTGAAAAGTACGTGGTATGTATTCCTTGGTTTCCGAGAAGGCCATCAACGGAACAAATATTGTATTTCGTGTACGAATAAAACTGTGGCAAGTGGATGGAGGCATAGAGTCCGCTGAATTGGATGGAATATGTCCAGAGGAGGCAAACATTACACGTATGTATGTTGAAGTCGGACAAACACACCGACCTGTGAGGCCTATATAGCACACTCTCCCCCCCCCCCCGAAAAAAGGAACGCAGAAGAAGAGGGAGAAACTAGCAAACTATGGAGGCAGATAGTGTTAGTTTTATGTAACATTGTGTTCAAACGTATTTCTACCTTTTTACAGCCCCCCCCCCCCCCCCCATATCCTATTAAAGGACATTGCTGTCAACACCAACATTTTACTGTTGTTGATTTCTTGGCAAGATTATACTCAGTAGTTTGCCATTGCTTTCTGAGCGGCCGGCTCACATATCCCGTAAGTAACGGGCACGGCGAGAACCGCTACAGATTCTCGGGCAGCTGCGTTTGCTCACGTGGATAAACGGGATTACGGAGAAAGTCGCAAATATCTAGGCCAGGGAGACCGGCCTTTTTACAGTTACGTCTGTCTTAAAATTGCCGTACATGCCCAAACAAAGTAGTAATCTCTTATATTACTTATAACTGCTGGTTTCATTTTTTAAAAATTATTTTTGGGAGAAACAACGAAAATTTGCTATCTTGTAAACAACGAAACTTGAGTCAAAAACAAAACACACACAAAAATAATAATAATAATAAAATACCTGTGCATGTATCTCTCTTGAATCTTTGATAGCTCCAGTTGTTCCCTAGGTTTCTACATTTGCTTCTTTACTAAAGGCCAAATGGAATTTTCACATATTTGTTCTGGTAGTATGAAGGGCTGGTCTCCCTGGCCTAGGTGTTAAACGACTTTCTCCGTAATCCAGTTTATCCACGTAGGGTAATGCAGTGCGCGAGAATTGGAAGCGAATCTTGGTAACTTACGGGATAAGTGAGCCGGCCGTTCAGAAATCAATGGCAAAGTACTGAGGGTAATCTTACCAAGAAATCAACTACAGCGGTATAATGCTGGTGTTGACAGCGATGTCCTGTAAAGAATATGCGAAAAAAAAGTATGAAGGCGATTGTGAGAGAGAAGGCAAGCGAGAGCTGCACGGTTGACAGGGTATAATCACAGCATAATAAGGACTTGATTCTCAAATGTCGGCATCACCTGTTGCACCTTTAATCCTGGTATTACCCGTGATCAGCTTTCAGGCGTAATGGTGTTAGAACGGTTGGATGTAATGAACAAGTAAATTGGTTTACGTCCCCTGATAATCCTCGGCGGTTGTTTCTCGCAGTTTGTAATTGCTGGCACTTTTCCGCCTTGACAGACCTTTGTTTGTTACATCGTGCTTCAAAACAGGCATAATAGCTAAAACCCATGGTGATAGCAAATATGAATGATCAGACCAATTTGCGCGGTAAATGTTCGTCCTCAGTGGATGCTTGTCAACACAATGTAACTTCCTTCATCACGCACCATCTGACTTATTACACCTATCTGCGAATAATTTTCTCCTTTGAATAACGAAGACACAAACATTAGATTGCACGATTTATTGCCTGGCATATTTCGCTGCATCTTGTCAGGAACATACTGCAGAATTCACACAACATAAAGTAAAATAACTAGATAAATCCTTCAAGTTGAGATACACTCGTGTTCGCACAGTAATGTCAATTGTCTACCACGGTAATTGTAAACTGACTAAAATGTTTTTCTGTTTACACAAAACTGGCCTATGTAGATTAATCATTATGGCTTCTGCAAAGTTTAACTAGAAACTATTTTGTGTGTTAAACAACACGTGAAAGGCACTGTCTCTATCAATCACATAGCCGCTTTCCAATACATACCTCGCTATCGACGCAGCGGGAAGTTTCCGGTGTTTCTGCCTCCCTATACTCCCCAACGCCTGTATGTAGTATCTTGTCAATCCAATTAGGTATGTGTTTAACCACTCTGTTGTTCACCTGCCGCTCTGTTCTGCCGATGTAGGTAGACTGGCACCTGATTGTGGATTGGTAAATGCAATTGGATTTGAGGGGAACAGGTTCTTTTACCTCTGGAGTGGGAATAGGTGTGGTTCTGTACCTAATAACTGGAGTTTATGGCCTGGAACGATGTTGCTTGTAGCTCGTCTGTGGTGATAATTAATATGTCGTCCACGTAACGACGGTAAAAGACCAAGTTTTTAATGTCTGAGGATCTCTTCTTATATATAAATAAGGATCGTATGTCTGTATCTATCTATGTATCTATCTATGTATGTCCTTTGTGCGCTCGCGAACGGCCCATCCGATTGAGATGAAATTTTCTACACGCCTTCCTTTAATTCCAGAGCTGTCAACTGTCATATTTTTTTAGTGTGAAATCGCCTGCTTACTCAGTATTATTTCATTTTTCATTTTTCATTATAATTGTATATATTTCAGGGGACCTAACTCCTTAAAAGTTATTTCAAGGGGCATAACTTTTCTGTATAACTTATAGTCATATTGTGGCATCGTTTTCAAAGATTTATAAACTCTGTGTCCATAGTTATGTACCGGCATATGAGTTATAATAAATAATGATACAAACTGTAAGGCATTTTTAAAGTTTTCATAAAAATAATGCACAATGCATAACATTGTAACTCATCTTTATTTGCTTAAGAAGTTACTGCAGTCATGCAGGTGATTAGCAAGCGTTTTCATTAAAACTAATGGATGGTGTCTGGAAGGACATTTCAACAAAAAATCGCCCAGCTATTCGCAGATTAATAAACAAGAGCCACTCCCATCAAATTTCACACTACATAACATACATGTTCAAACACACTCTCACAGTATATTTCTATACTCCGCGTGTGTACCACTAAGCCCAATCATTGAGGAACAAAGCGCCAAATAACTGAATAAATGTCTTTTCTTTGTTACTGAGTCCTGTAGCCCAATCTAGACAGAACAATGGGACGGTGACCTTTGTGAGTCAGTGGTCTTGTCGACCGAAGTTTGACCTCGGTCTGAACAGCTCTCTCTCTCTCTCTCTCTCTCTCTCTCTCTCTCTCTCTCTCTCTCTCTCTCTCTCTCTCTCTCTCTCTCTCCCTCTATATCGCTCTCTCTCTTTCTCCCCCCCCCCCACCCCAAACATGAATGACTATACGCTGTATTCGCAATGTAAAAGCCTGTTTTTGTACATAATGAATGGGATATTTATGTATACGCTGAATTCGCAATGGACAACTTAACAAATTCCAATCTGTTTACGCGCGCTCTCTCTTTATCCCTCCCCCTCCTCTCCCCCTCCCCAACTCCCTCTCTCTCCCTCCCTCCGTGTTGACCGCGTTCCTGGTATCAACCCACCCCACCACAAGCAAATCCTGGGCACTTGCGATTAAGTCGAGGGCTGTCATTCAGCAATAATATTGAATCCACTTACAGGAAGTAAGCTTGCATGAGACTGCCTGCAGTGTAAAACGTGGGGCGGCTTTTGCCGTTTCGACCTTGACACCAACATTTCCTTTAATGTATATATCTTCGGTGTGGAAGAGAACGCGTGCTGTGTGTGGAAGGTTTTATAAGCGTGTGAGAAAGATGGGTTTAGAATGAACGAGCGGAAGGAATCATCACCACACCATAGTCGTTGTTGCCTCCGTCATTATCATCACCATTATCACCACCATTACCATCACCACTATCATCATCATTATCATCACCATTATCATCACTATTACCATCAATCACGTTAGAATGGGATGACTGAAAGCGTACGTCATTATCATAACTGTATATGTATGTTTTTGTTTCATTAACGCATATGACATAACACTAACAAACGGCAACGCTCTGTAATATACACAAACAAAGAAACACGCATTGCACCTTGTAAATATACATTGCTTTGTATAAAATAAACGTAATAAAAAAAAAAAAAATTTAAGTTACTTTTTTTGTTGTATGAATTTAATGAGAACTTATATAACTACTTATGTGAATTAAATGAGATGCTCCCCACCAGGGACTGGGCGAAGCCGGACAGGGTCAGGCAGACAGATAGACAGACAGACAGACAGACAGACAGACAGACAGACAGACAGACAGACAGACAGACAGATAGTCGGTAACGGGAACGGGAACTTATATGACTACTTATATGAATTAAATGAGATGCTCCACACCAGGAGCTGGGCAATGCCGGGCCGGGTCAGACAGACAGACAGACAGACAGACAGACAGACAGACAGACAGACAGACAGACAGACAGACAGACAGACAGACAGATAGTCGGTAACGGGAACGGGAACTTATATGACTACTTATATGAATTAAATGAGATGCTCCCCACCAGGGACTGGGCGAAGCCGGGCCGGGTCAGCTAGTTTCTTATAAATGTGCTATGAAGATGTCCGCTAGAAAAGGACCAAGAGGACTCCCCATTGCCACTCCGTCAATTTTGAGGTGTGACTATTTTAGAAAATTGAATTGTATGTTGGCGGTACATGGTAATAATGGCCTCTCCAGAATAGATGTTGGTATGCCTAGTTTTAGTTGTTTGTCTTTAATGCGTTCACTTATTATTTTCACTGTCTCCTCTAATGGAACGTTGGCGAATATGGAGGCTATATCCATGGATGCCATGTGTTTGCGTCCATAGTATCCAATAATTCTACCAGTTCGAATGTATCTCTAAGTATTTTTGGTATCGAAGGACTGTCGTACTGGCTTTAAAATTTCAGCTATCCATCTCGCCATTTACATTACTGAGTGTGTATTTCAGCTTGAACTATTCATCTAGTTATTTTACATTTATGCTGTGTGGATTCTGTGGTATGTACCTGACGAGATGCGGCGGCGACTTGCTGCAAACGTGCAATATCAATGCCAGTGTAAATCATGTCCCGCTTACGCAAATCTTTATACCCTAGTAGAGGCCAAGACAAAGATCTATTTATTACCCATCTGTAATTAATTTAAAAAAAAAGTATGTCCCAATGGTAGTGGATGAATGTTTTCTCCTCCTAGGTAAGTGTGGCAAGGGTTGATTAGGGCAGCTGCACTATCGGGAAAAATGCGAAGAAAGCAAATATGCTGCCTAAATTTGTTTAGTTTATTTGGTCTCGCCGTTTACTTAGGGCGTATAGGTAGGGAAGGTGAACAAACAGCAACAATATAACTTACCTTTCGAGTGTATTTAAAGAAAATATCTAATGAGAAAAGAGAAAAGGAAAAGACACATAAATCGAGGAGTCGTTGAATCAATGGTTTTAAATCGTATCTAAAGTAGATGTTTTTGTAAAGTACAGTATTAAATATGCGTCTAGATAGAGATTCGAACGTGTGATCACCGGACCGACAGCCAAGCGTGCTAGTCACTGTACTCCCACTGCTACGGGTATGCTTGTAAGTGAAGGGTAAACTTCCACAACAACAACAACAACAACAACAACTACTACTACTACTACTACTACTACTACTACTACTACTACTACTACTACTACTACTACTACTACTACTACTACTACTACTACTACTACTACTACTACTACTACTACTACTACTAGTACTACTACTACTACTACTACTACTACTACTACTACTACTACTACTACTACTACTACTACCACTACTACTACTACTACTACTACTACTACTACTACTACTACCACTACTACTACTACTACTACAACTACTACTACCAATACTACTACTACTACTGCTGCTGCTGCTGCTGCTGCTACTACTACTGCTGCTGCTACTATTACGACGACTACTACTACCGCCATTACTACTCATTTTTCTTCTTCACATTCTTCTATTACTGTTCCCACTTCAGAAGCATAGTGTAATGTAATAGTGAATACTTAGTAGCACAGTGTAATGTACTCGTGGAAACTGAACAGTCTAGTGTAATGTAGTTTAGTGTAAGAGCGATGCCGAGACAGTCTAATGTAGTGTAAGAGCGATGCCTGGAGAGTCTAGTGTAGTGTAAGAGCGATGCCTGGACAGTCTAGTGTAGTGTAAGAGCGATGCCTGGACAGTCTAGTGTAGTGTAAGAGCGATGCCTGGACAGTCTAGTGTAGTGTAGCAGCGATGCCTGGAGAGTCTAGTGTAGTGTAAGAGCGATGCCTGGAGAGTCTAGTGTAGTGTAAGAGCGATGCCTGGACAGTCTAGTGTAGTGTAAGAGCGATGCCTGGACAGTCTATTGTAGTGTAAGGGCGATGCCTGGACAGTCTAGTGTAGTGTAGCAGCGATGCCTGGAGAGTCTAGTGTAGTGTAAGAGCGATGCCTGGGCAGTCTATTGTAGTGTAAGAGCGATGCTTAGACAGTCTAGTGTAGTGTAAGAGCGATGTCTGGACAGTCTAGTGTAGTGTAGGAGTGATGCCTGGACAGTTTAGTATAGTGTAAGAGTGATGCCTGGACAGTCTAGTGTAGTGTAAGAGTGATGCCTGGACAGTCTAATGTAGTGTAAGAGCGATGTCTGGACAGTCTAGTGTAGTGTAGCAGCGATGCCTGGAGAGTCTAGTGTAGTGTAAGAGCGATGCCTGGGCAGTCTATTGTAGTGTAAGAGCGATGCTTAGACAGTCTAGTGTAGTGTAAGAGCGATGCCTGGGCAGTCTATTGTAGTGTAAGAGCGATGCTTAGACAGTCTAGTGTAGTGTAAGAGCGATGTCTGGACAGTCTAGTGTAGTGTAGGAGTGATGCCTGGACAGTTTAGTATAGTGTAAGAGCGATGCCTGGACAGTCTAGTGTAGTGTAAGAGTGATGCCTGGACAGTCTAGTGTAGTGTAAGAGCGATGTCTGGACAGTCTAGTGTAGTGTAAGAGCGATGCCTGGACAGTCTAGTGTAGTGTAAGAGCGATGCCTGGACAGTCTAGTGTAGTGTAAGAGCGATGCCTGGACAGTCTAGTGTAGTGTAAGAGTGATGACTGGACAGTCTAGTGTAGTGTAAGAGCGATGCCTGGAGAGTCTAGTGTAGTGTAAGAGCGATGCCTGGGCAGTCTAGTGTAGTGTAAGAGCGATGCCAGGACAGTCTAATGTAGTGTAAGAGCGATGCCTGGAGAGTCTAGTGTAGTGTAAGAGCGATGCCCGGACAGTCTAAATTAGTGTAAGAGTGATGCCTGGACAATCTAGTGTAGTTTAAGACCGATTCCGAGACAGTCTAATGTAGTGTAAGAGTGATTTAAGTCCAGGCGATGTAATCGTCCAACACGAATGGCTCTATGCTAAGAAGAAAAAGAAGTGCATGTGGGATTCATACTGAGGGTTAATGGGCGGTGTTTAATGCAGGAGAGACTGGTGCATGATATAACGAATTCTAGTTTGAGAATGGAGGTGGAGGCATTCATAGCGGTATTCCGCTGGCTGGGGGACAAAGAGAACACACATGTAATGATTGTAATGACTCACAGAGCAGGCTGAGAAACGTGAAGACAGACAGACTGAGAAAGGTGAAGACAGACAGGCTAAGAAAGGTGAAGACAGGTCTGCTTCGTGCAGGGCGGCATGCTTCAGTTAAGAAATGAAAAATAGGGAGCATCCGTTGGATCTTTTCTCCAGGATATGCTGGTGTGATGGCAAACGAGCAGAGGTTCAAACTACCTGGATCTGCACTATTGAGTGGGGTACTGGTGCACGATAAAGAAGACCTGGTCTGGGCCATTTGGGATATAGGATATACTGTGGCAGATCAGATAGATTATTGTGGCCTGTGAGAGAATGTTGCTGCTGGTTATGACCAGAGGTTCCGGCTGACCCCAGCACTCCGAGAAAAAAGGTTGATGGGCACACATTCAGACCGCAACTGGTACCATTAGTATTAAACTCTTCTTTGGCTGTTGAAGATAAAGATGGAGCACATATAGGAATATCGCGAATGCTGAAATGTCAGCACTGGCTCCACTCAACTCAGCTCAGCACACACCGTGCAAGTCTCTCCCTCTTTACATGAGTGTTAAGTCTGCAACTCAATGTTCTTGCCTCTCCGAACCTCAATTGTCCTGCATGCTTATGCGATGCCCTCATTCTAGATTTTGACCTCTACAGCTTTTAGTCAACAACTTCATTGTCTCACACTGTAACCACCATAAGACAGCCTGATCACGCAGCAGATTCTAAAGAGAACTTCGCTCTCATCATTGCCTGGAGAAAAGATGCTCCATTCTTGGTCAGTAATCCTTTATTATCCATTGTCACGACCAAGGTATCATCGATAACTCATGTCCAACCTGGTTCTGTCCTCTTCCTCTCGGAACCATTACCACCCCTCCCCCCAACGCAAAACCTTTACCCCACCAACCGTTACCCTTTCCAAACAATTCTTACACTTAATATGGCCAAGTATTTAGTTTTCGAGTCATGAACCTATGTATGAGGAAGATTTCTTTGGTGTTAAGATCTTGTTGAGTGTCAGGATGATTCTGCTCCTTGATACACGGTGTTCTAAGGTTTCTGCAACAACAGGTACAAAAGTCTAAATTTTCTTCGTTGGATGTTTGTGAAATGTCCACAGCCGATATCCATCGTACTTTTGGTAAATTATTCAACTGTTTTCTATTTTCACCCAGACATTGGCAGTGAGTCTTTCAAAAATGTTTCTTCGTTTATTTATGTCCAGAAAAAGGGCAAAATGTCAGACGGGCCTGCGTTCGCAATTCTTAACCTTTTGAAAACACAATTCGTTCGTTTGTTCACTCGCTCATCTTGACACCGCATTTCAAAATCTTAAAAAGGTGCCTATTTTGAATGATGCAGGATCCGTGACGAAGGGGTTACAGACGCAGATTATAATCTCACATACCCGGGCTCGAAACACAGCTGTGGGAGATTTGGCAGCAGACCACCGTGCGTTGTTTTCATACGAAATGGTATAGGAGCTGGTCGTTCAGAAAGCAATGGCAAACTAATGAACGTAAACTTACCAAGAGACCACAACAGCCTTTAAAAATGCTGGTGTTGACTGCGACGTCTTGTAAAGGATATGCAACAAAATATTTTGAATGATGGAACAACATTGACTTGCCTACATCTGTTTTATTGTCAAACTGCCAACTGTCATTTACTGCCTATATAGTACATTGCGGTGAATGGCAAGGGGTGGAGGTGGGGTGGGGTTGTGCTGAGCCTAAGGAATTAAGGCCGCCTGGCTAGTGCAATCACCGCGAACTGTGCACGTTACAGAAAAAAATCCACATCTTACCGAGGATTCGAAGCCGGGTCTCCTGAAAGAGAATCCGGCATTCTAGCCACTGGGCCAGCTGCTCCTCTATTTTATTGATTGTCAAAAATCATTGTGTGGACACAGGATGGGGGGGGGGGGGCATACGTGTCCAGATGTTTGAATATCTTCTAGTGTAGTGGTTCTCAACCTTTTTTGGCCCATGCACCCCTTCATCATATGTTCAGAATGTCATTCCCCCCTTTCGTATTTCCTCCCTATAACACACACACACACCCCTCCTTTTTTTTTGTACACAGTATTCATAAAAATGGAAGCTAAATGTGAGTTGAGTTGAGTTAAGAACCGACATAACTGCACTCAGGACATTCCCATACGTGCTCAGCCCCTTCGTTCAATAGCCAGCAAAGAGTCATACTACTAATCGTTCCCACCGCTATCTGATTAAAAGTTCTCCTGGTTTTCCCTCTCAGTTTTGAGATTCTTCCAGAACCTCTGCCGATCCCCCGCAATCTCATTCTTTCCACATATGGGTTTTCAATCTGTTCTTCCGCCTTCTCCACCTGGTCCCACAAGCGCACGACCACCTCCCCCTTGTCCATAGGCTAGATACCACCAAGAAGTGCATTCCCTGCTAGCCTATCAGCCTGTTCATTTCTCGTACACCCGCATGGCCAGGGCAAAATATCCATACAATTCTCACAATCTGGAAGCTAAATTTAATAACACATACTAGAAAAGATCTAGAAGTCTACATATAACGTGATTTGCGGGTCTACTTACATTATAAAACGAATTTCAGAAGGGCGAGAAATACAGAACCGTAAAGTGTGGAGGGAAACACATTATCAAGTAATCGGTTCTTGTATTAACACGATCTTGAAATAATCTTAATACTGTCACGGAAAATAAACTTGTTAGTTGCGATCGATGACAAACAAGACCCGACATTAGTCTGCAAAAACAACCGACCCTTTGATGTTGTACAGACTGAGAAAAATACGTCGTTAAAACTGTCTACACACGATCGGCATTTCTAACTGAGAAACAAGATACGTCGCGTCAAAATGTCTACCCCTGGTCGGCGAATCTTTATGATGTGGGTTGTTCGAGAAACGAATAACAACGCCAAACGTCTGCCAAGGCGGTAGTAGCCTTTGAAGTGCTAGACGGAAAGTCTGGACAGACGCGGGATGGATTCTGTGATGTGGGGAATTCTGTGGTTCACAGACAGACTGAACTATTGATGTACGGGACAAAGAATTTCCCCAAATGAAAGAAAATTTGACGGCGGATTGACTCCAGTTAGTCTAGAACAGGAGGAGGAAACCAGATTCTGGACGGATCAGAGTCTAGACTTTTTGGTGACGTCACTCCAGCCCAATATAAAAAGCGTTGCGGTAAACAAGTGGAGTTAGTCGATCAAGATTTCTGAAGTGGGAAAGATCGGTGCAGTTTTCCGAGTTGTGTTCAATGAAAGAAACTAGGGTGTCAAATTGTTGATATTTAACGGCGGACATAGATCCAGTCTGTGATTGCCTAGTTTCGATTAGCAACCGGAATAGGCATATGGTAGGCTATTAATCATATCTAACTTAGAGTATGATTAGGAATAGAGTACAGTACTGTGCGGTGATATAATGTATTATAGGTGTGGTGATATAATGTATTATGATTAGTGATAGAATGTTCTATAAGTGCGGTGCTAGAAAGTATCATAGGAGCGTCAGCTCTAGTATTCTATTGTGTGGCTTCAACTAGCTTGTGTGATATATCATTTTACTCAGGGAGTTGAGGACAATGTAGTGGAATAATAATTAGAGAGATTAAGGATGGTTGAGAGGGAGGAGAGGAATGTGAAATGGTAGGATCTTCCAGTAGGGCATCTGCTGGGTTTCTACCCGTTCCTTTATTCTTTCCTGGTGTTGCCATGTCTCAGATCATATGATGAGTTATTTGGCCGTATGACAGAGATCGGATCTCTGTTATAGATCTGAGTGCTGCTATTGGCCTACACTCACCTAATTCCGGCCAGGACTGAGTTGCCCTCACCATAGTATTCTCTATTCTACAGGTTCCATTCACAGGTCCACGTATGTGTGCTATGATTTTCAACAGTGAAGCTAACACATTTTAGAAGATGATGGCTCAGAATTTGAAGACAGAAGTTGCTGAGAGGCCGCTACATTGGGCTTATACCCAAGTTGGTTTGCGGGAACCTGGCTTCTGCTGAGCAGGACATGCTGATGAGATTTATGTTTAGCAAGTGATAGTTGTATCACTGAACAGTCAGAACATTGTAGATATACACTACTGATACCAGGAACATTCATACAAAATTTATACTGATACCTAGAACATTCAGAGTGTGATGTTAATATGGGGAATCTTTAAAACCAGTGACACTAGATCCATTAAGATTTCCCTAGTAACAGTGACAATAGGGTTAGAATTTTTCTGATTAACAATCAGTTAAGTAACAGAGGAAATTCATAGTGGGAATCAGATTGAAGACTCTCATTAGACAGTGTTTGTCATGGGTGTCCAAGCATCCTAGTGGTTCAAGAGACAACGGAGGAAGTCTTCACGGGACCGGAGAAGCATCACCTTGGTGAGGTTACTTGTCTGGAATACATGGTGCTAGTGTGTTCTCAGCACAGTGATGTGAATGACTATACTCCTGAACACTGATCTGAGTCTATATACACTTTAGAACATACGTCACACATTCTACACCACACACACACACACACACACACACACACACACACACACACACACACACACACACACACACACACACTTCTCCTACATATACTCTTTGCTTTAATAAATTTCTTGTTTTTATTTGTTGAAGCTAGAGTTGTCACGTATGTTATGTTGGGGAAGAATGAGAGGGGGCATGATCCAGGGGTGAGTAAGAGTGAGAAGAAGGTGTCTTCAGATTGAGGGAGTGTTGTGGACGGAGTCTGCTGGATATCTCCAGGATAGAGATATTGAATTAAAACAAATGTGGGTGTTGATTCCCCTCACTCCAGGGACGACACTAAAGTGGTAAAAAAGAACAAATAACTACTACGACATTCATTCTTTACACACACGACAAATACCACCCCCTTCCCCCCCCACCCCCTTGGAAACCCTAAACTACCACCGGTTGAGAACCACTGCTCTAGCGGAATGGTAAACCCCGACAGCGCAGTGGCTAGTAGGCTTGCATGTCGGCCTGGTAGTCACGGGTTCGAATCCGGTTCTAGATAGAGATTTTGCCATTGACCTGGGCTCATGGTGTGAAACATAAATCAAACAGAGAATGGGAATGGCCAAAACTGTTTTCAAGCAATATGAAGTCAGTATTAATATCTAGCATTAAAAATTAAAAATGAGAACTGTCAAATGTTATGTATATTCAACACTTATAGTTGGCGCGGAAGCCTGGATCGCCAACAAGTAATTAGAAAGTTGAATAGAGGCCCTGGGGATGTCGTATGCAGATGAATATATCGAATTTCGTGGGGGGGGGGGGGGGGGGGGGGGGGATCACACAGTGAGGTCCTAGAAAAAAACTGGTAATAAAAATAGGGTTTATGAAAGAAATAAACAAGAGGCAAGTGGAATATTTTGTCCACGTTAGAAGACAACACTCTTAAAAACTATACTAGAGGGTATGACTGAAGGCAAGCGAACAATAAGTAGCAACGATACAAGTGGGTAGATAATACGAGTGTCAAGAGATGGAGTAACGGAATGTTCAGACAAAGCGAGAGATAGTGTTGGAGATCCATTATAGCCAACCTTTATTGTGAAGACGGCACCTGATTGATTGATTGATTGATTGATTGATTGATTGATTGGTCGACGCCTAGAGGAAAGGCGAGACGCACATATAATCAGATTGCTACTGGTACTATTGGGGTTGGAACTCTTCGCTGGTTTCTGAGGATGGGGAGGAAGCGCTTATGGGAATGCCCCGAATGCTGTGATGTCGGTTCCTAAATCAATCTATCAATTAATCAATTGATTGACTAGGAACAAGAAGGAGTAAGACGGAGAAAAAACACAAACACAAGAACACAATGAAACACACAAATAGCGAGTGAAAGAACATGCATATATACTGCCCTGGTCCATGTATGTGGTGAGTTTGTTTCATGTGATTGTTTTGTTTTTTATTTTTGCGTACGCTGGATTTTGTACTCAAGCGTAGTTCTACACGTGCAACCATTTCTAGTTTACTGGATAATTTGTGTGTATTAGCTTTCCCTATTACCAGTGTCCCTCGCCATTAATTGGCTCAAAGCAGGAGCAAGACGGAAAGGAATGAGACACGCGTACTCAATACTCACAGAGATACAGAAAATAAACAACCATAGAAATGCATGTATACTCTTTGCACGTACGCACAAAAATACTACTTGTTAGTTTAATTTTACTCAAAAATTAATTTGTGGACATTAATCATAAACATGTCAGGAGATGCATCCTTGTAAAATGTATTGACAAACAAACAGGCAGAATAAAGGGACCATTGTAAAGGTTTACATTTTTTTAGCTCTCGCTCGCTTTGAACTCTAGTGTAGTCCATACACTATACTTCCAGTAGCACTGATTGAATTTTGCGTGTGGATTAACTTTCCCTATTACCAGTGTCCCCCGCCATCAGGCGAACAAACTCCGACTTCAGAGGTACTTGTAACTTACATCGCAATTCAAGGACGAGAAGTAGGGATGGTGTAGGGGTTGAACCCCCTACCTCAGCATACCAGACGTTAAAGAACGAACGCTTTTATCCATTAAGCCATGCTGACCTATAAGGTTTGCATAAAGTAAAGGACCCTTTTACAAGGTGTATTTTTAATGACTGTGCAGTGTTTGAAAATATTGCCGGTCCAAGTTGTATATTTACCCATTATGTTGCATGAACTTTACAGAGGATGAACATAAACCTTGGTCCGGCAATATTTTCAAACACTGCACCGTTATTAAAAATACACCCTTATACAAGTCTCGAGGCATACTGGACATCATGCCATCCCCCATAGTTTAGTTGACCAATCGGCACTCGGCACGTGATGTAATCAACATCGCGCCGCCCATCTTTACCTTCCAACACATTTCCTGGTACATACTTGTGGCTGGGTTGACCTGGAATGCTTAGTCAGTTTGATCAAAGCTGTCTCGATGAGTATTCGAACGCACGATCATCGGGACGGCAGGCAAACTTACTAGCTCATAGAAGACAATGAATGAATCACCAAACAACGAGAAGTAGATAGTGAGCTTTACTAGAACAATATTTACAAGAAATAAAATGGAGGTTGCGACTAAAGCCTTCTTCAGCAAAGAATAAACAAACACAAACCGACACAACTACATAAAAACTGCAGGAAAATATAAGGGCTACTTAATCTGTATCATTGTTGTGACTGAATACGTCTTAAACGATCAAAGCGCTTGATGACTATCAGTGGAGGCCTTTACCGAGGATCGATATCTCCTGTGCCTATAAGGTAAAATCGGGTGGTATGCACACAACTAAATTATCAAGCAGCGGTAGGGTGAGGCGGAAGAAGCGGGAATTGGGGCGGGGGGGGGGGGGGGGGGGCGGTTAAGGGATAGGGGTACGAAGTTTGGCTAACTTGGTGTTTTTAGCTGTGGAAGGCGCTTATACAAGGGTTTTGTAAAGAATCACTACACCTTGTAAGTAGAGAAAATTTGATGACGTCATCAAACATGTGCTTAACAATTCTTTAAATTAGTTACAATAGTTACTGCTATCGTCTAACGCTGTTTTGGGGAAGCTGGAAAGTACAATTGAAGTATTCATTATAACAGGTGTTGGAAATTTCCACCACGGGCTTCAAGAATTGTCTATACATGTCTCTTCATATTGTCAAAAACAATTCTGCAACGTGTCGGTTGTTATTTCTTGTGCCAGGCAATAAATCGTACTATATATGGTTTGTGTCTTCGTTATTCAAATTCACTACGGGAAAACATTGTTTTGATTTTCTGAAACGTCACCTCCCATTACCAACTGTGAAACGATTAGATGGATTACTCAGGCTGAAGTGTAAAATATCACATGTGTATATTTCAGCTTGAACGATGAATCTAATTATTTTACTCTACATTGTGTGACATCTGCAGTAAGTACCTGACGAGATGCAGCGAAATGTGTCAGGCAATAAATCGTACTATATATGGTTTGTGTCTTCGTTATTCAAATTATGTGTACATTATTGTGGTAAACATTTCATTTCAAGAAACCCCAAAGTATTACTCTAGCATTCGACAGCCATTCGCTGCACATTGCTTCACGATGGACTGTAGAGCAATTTTCTGATGACGTCATCAAATTTGTTCTATGTAGAATGTCTAGTTGTTGTTTGTCCATCAAGAATGATGATGACCATTCATTTCATCCAGTGGGGTTGAAAGTATGGAGCCGTGAGTTCTAAGATGGCTGATAAGGTCTATTTTGGCTAGAAATGTTCTTTCAGTCTCAGTCTTCAGTTTCAGTCTTTTGCAGCAGTCTCAGTAAAGTCTAGTGAGACTTTACAAACACACAATGGTGGTTGGTGTTGATGATGCAGCGTATCACGCAATGCAAGAAATTGTTAGTTACCTGAGTTTAAGTCGCTGGTCGAGGATAGTAATCCTTGAGCTAAGGTCAGACAACTGTCGCGAGTGGTTGTCGGCAAGACACCGCATGCAAAGAGTAGCACATTTAAACTCTAGTTTAGATATACGTGTACCACAGCTGTCGTGAAGGGAGTCAACCGAGAAATGAAACCTAGAAGTGAAACCGCATGGGGTGATGTGAAGCCGTAGGCAGTTCCCGAGGAAGTTTAAATGACATGTGGTACGGGTCTTTTTTTGTAGATGTTAAGAGCCAAGTCGGTAGCCGCGAGTTTAGGATCCGTCGGTAAAAGACTAAAGCAGAAGATGACGTGTGATCTCATCTGTTTAAATAATTGAGATGAGTGAGTGGGGGACATGGCCGTAGATGGTGTAGAGGAAATAGAGATGAAAAACCGATGAAAAGCCTGGTAGTGAACAGGGGTCACCGGGTTTAGCAGCCGGTTAGTGAAAGGATAGGTATATTATTGCGTGGTTTCGGCTTGGAGGAGAGAACCTCGGCACGTCTGATAAACTAACAGCTGTAAAGAGCTGTAGATACAACTTTCTCAGGAATAGCCACGAAGGCGGAAGAAATCCAACATTTCGTGGGTATTTTGACGGAAGTCGTTATTATCTTGACAAAGCCGCCGGAGGCGTAACAGTTGGGAGAAAGCAATAGAACATTTACACGAGGGAGGATGGGAGGAGGTATAGAGAAGGAATGCGTGCGAGTCAGTTGGTTTGTAATAAACCGTCGTGCATAGACCAGCGGAACCTAAAGAGACTGTTAGAGCTAAGAAATTGAAAGTCGACGAATAAATAGTGGAAACCAGTAAATCATTATTAATAGTATAATAATATAGTGCTAAATCAATAGTATCAGTATAATACTAAAGTGCCAAATCAATCATCATCATCATCACCAAGTGCCCTGCCAGCTGGCGAAGGCATTCATGGCTCTCCACAGATCTCGGTCTTTGGTGTTCTGGATAAACTCTACTGATGATATTCCTCCATGCCACCGTCTCAATCCGTCCAGCATCATTTCTCTTGGTCTGCCTCTGCCTCTCCTCTCCTCGATCTTTTCAGCTGTCACGATGTTCCCCAATGTCTCTCATGAATATTAACAGTATAAAACTATAGTGCTAAATCAGTTTTAACATTATAAACCCGTAGTGCCAAATCAATAGTAACATCTAGGGAGGTTAACAAAGGATTGAAAATGAAAATTGTCAAATGCTGTGTAAATACAACACTACTATATGGCACAAAAGCCTGGACAATAAACAAGCAATTAGAAAGTCGGCTCTGCAGATGTGGATATACAGAAGAATATATTGTATTTATCATTGAAACAGAAACCATCAAATACAGAGTTTTTAGAAAAGCTGGGAATGAAAAGATACTTGATTGTCACCGCCTCACCTTTAGAGATATTAATTAAAGGGCTGCAACTCCCGCCCAAGGGATAGAAGTGAGTCACTCGAGGCCCGAGTAATCTAGAGCCTTCTGGTCATTGAGTCCATGGTTCAGTGGACACTGATGTGGCCCGCCTATTGCGGGGTCCACGAGGAACTCGGACAGAGTTACCGCCCGTGTCGGAATGGGACACGTGTGGACCGGCAGAGGACAGACGGACTTCAGAGAGACAACAGGGCCTGCCTTAGAGGGACTCAATAGATATCAATAGATATATAGACATAGGCTAGATAGTTTGCTAGACTGTTGTATGATAACTATATGTTTGATGTTAACTATCTGTGATATGTAATACAGCGCGGGATTGTTACCCACTGCGCCAACGCACTGTATATTGAAATACAATAAATGTTCGATACCATATTGAACGGAGTTATTGTTGCCTGTGTGAACCCGAGCTCAGGTACCTAGATATGAGCAAGACGATGACAGGCTTTTTGGGGGCTAGTTTTCCGGTTTTGGCATAAAATCTAATGTTACAGAGCTATTGATTGCCATGTAAAATTACTGAATTAATTATATCAAATTGATTTTGTACCACAAATTGTTAACGTTACAAGTTTAAAATATTAGTAGCTATCTAGCGATAAAATAGAATTAATCTGAGTCCCTCAGCAGTGTCTCAGCAGTGCCTCAGCAGTGTGTCTCTCATTATTGTGATTACGATACACTATTTTTGACATGACTGTGACATTTTTTGACTGTTACTAATGTTTTCTCACTCTACGAGCAGATTGTTCCGCGAATAGTGGCGCGTGCAACCTATGTAACCTTTCCAACAGTGGCGAGAGTACAAGACAACATCGGCGAGTTCTGGGATTAAAAGCTAAGTTTCATATCATACCCATTGCAACTCTAAGCTGTACTTCTCACCATCCATCAATGTATCATTTTGCTTTGCATTGATTTGTTTGTATATTCATGACCTTGTAACCAACATAACCTTGCATTTGGATTTACACATTTAATAATTAAGGGAGATAACTAAATTTTCTACTCCCCAACATTTTTTCTAAGGGATTTAACTTTATAAACAGTACCAACAAGTAAAACACAAGATGTCTAGCTTAGATAAATGCATTGAGCAAGGAATCAAATTAGGTTATAAAGAAGAGAAACTGTCAGAATGGGCACAGAAAACACACGCAGAAAACATTGCCCGTGAAGAAAGAGCGATAGAACGAGAAGAAAAACAAAGGCAAATGCAGGCAGAAGAAAAGAAATTGCAAATTGAGGCAGAAGAAAAGAAATAAATGCTAATTGAGGCAGAAGAGAAAAAGATTCAAATGCAAATTGAAGAGAAGAAAATGCAATTGCAGGCTCAGGAAAAACAGATGGAGCTTGAGGCGGAGGCCAAACAAGCCCAATTGAATGCCGATACACAAATAAAACTAAAACAGATGGAGATAGAGTCCAACGTAGAAATATCTGTGAATAAACTAAAAAGCAAAGAGGAAGAACAAAAATATAACAAGTATAAAGGCCTCGTGAAGGCATTCTGCTCAGGAGATTCCATCAGCGCCTACTTGGAAAATTTTGAGTGTCTAATGTCCTACCATAAGATCATAAAATCAGATTGGGCATTCATTTTAATGAGAAACTTAGCTCTGGAACCTTTAAAAGTAATAGAGACAGTGCCACAGGAAATGCGAAAAGACTATGACTATTTAAAGCAACGCATTCTCCAACATTTTTCTTTAGATACTGCAGGTTACCAACAACAATTTGCCAAATTATCTCCACAACCAAACCAAACCTTTATAGATTATGTCAGTACAGTCCAAGACGTGTGTACAAAGTGGATTAACTCGGCTAAAACTAACAACAGCCATGACAAACTTAAAGAGCTCATTATTATAGACAAAATAGTTAGTACCATCCCTACACCTTTTGCTAAGTTCTTAAAACAAATGGACTGTAAAAGTATTCAGGAAATCAAGTCCAAGGGGAATGCATTTTTCACAGCAAATAGAGACATTTTTCAGCTAAACATAAGTCAAAACGATACAGCAGCAGCAGTAGTGAACACCAAATACTCGAAACAAACAGAGAGTAAATTTAAACCGCGCTCAAATGTCAGTAAACTAGTTAAATGCCAATATTGCAGTTTGAATCACGACCAATACGCGATGTGCGATAAATCGCCTAACTATCCTCACCACCTCAAAATGATGGTGGAGAAGCAGAAGACTAAGCGCAATGCTTACCAGAGAGCGGTCAAATGTTTTTTTTTGCCGGAGCTTTGGCCACTATAGTCGCTTCTGTGATGGCCGAAAGTTATTGAAACAGGCCAATGCTGCACTAGTGGAAACGTCGTCAGACGAAGAGATTGAATCACTGAATGATTGTGATAATCAAAACGACAATGTAAGTGAGCTTGGAAATGCTGTACAAATTATTGACACCATTACAGACAGTAAGTGTAACACCTGTACGAAGTTCCAACTTGACACAACATTACTATGTGGCCACACTATCCCTATTTCAAATGAAACAGCCAACGCTGCTTTGTCATCTACAGGCAAGCTAGTTTTTTCAACAGGGTTTGTAAATAACAAAAAGTGCACATTAATTCGGGATTCCGGCGCAACGCTCTGTGGGATTAAGAAAACATTAATAGACACTAAAGACTACACAGACAAACATGTGACTTGTCGCACATTCTCAGGCACTATAGAGAAATACCCCCTTGCTCTTGTCGAAATTCGAACACCGTTCATATCAGGACGAGTATTGTGCGCTGTCCTGGAAAATCCAGTCGCTGATATTATACTTGGGAACCTGCCCAACATACAACCGTGCTCTGAAAAGGACATCAGAGATTGGGAGCATAAAAACGGTATCCACCACCCAAACAGCGATGCTACAGAGAAACACCATTCATGCTTGTCTCAATCTGCCAAAAGACCAAGGGAGACAACCACTGAGGTAATTCAGAAAGAATTCACCAAGGTGTACAATGCAGGGGCGGTCGAATCTGTCAGTGATACGACCAAATTAAAACCTCGAATTGAGGATGCTACCGATCTACCAAGTACCAAGCCTGTAGATGTGCAACAAAACACACAACACACAAATGCAATAACACGACAGACAACCCATAAAACCAACACAGACCAACTGCAGGAATCACTAGAAATAATAGCACCAAACTCAACCAACACTAATTTTGTAAATGAACAGAAAGCAGATCCTACACTTGCACCATACTTTAAGTTAGTAGGACTTAAACCAAAATTAACTAAGAACGCATCGTGGACATTTAGGCTACAGAACAATATCTTAACTAGATTTTACACAACAAAGCAGACCACGATACAGCAATTAGTGTTACCACAAGCACATCGAGACAAAGTTCTAAAAATAGCCCATGACTCACCTTTTGGAGGTCATATGGGGTACGAAAAGACCAGGGCTAGGGTCCTGACCCAGTTTTATTGGCCAAAGTTTTGCCAAGATATAAAAACCTTTTGTAGATCTTGTGATATATGTCAGAAACTGGTGAAAAAGGGGAAAAACCCTACAGCAGAAGTCCAATCAACGACAACTGCCTCGAGGCCTTTCCAAATCGTGGCAGTTGACCTAGTAGGTCCGTTGAATCACATTTCAAATAAAGGGAATAGATATATTTTTACTCTTGTGGATGTATGTACGAGATGGCCAGAAATGCTTCCATTAAGATCTATCTCCTCTAAGGATGTGACGGACATATTATTAAATATTTTCTCCCGTTTTGGCTTCCCGGAGAAAATAATTTCTGATAGAGGAACCCAGTTCATATCGAATGCCACCCAATCAGTAACTAAGTTACTAGGCATCAAGCAATGTTTCACCAGTCCCTATCGACCGGCCGCAAATGGTATCTGCGAGAAACTAAATGGGGACCTGAAACATATGCTAGCTAAAGTGACAGCTGAAAATCCAGCCGATTGGGACATACTTCTCCCAACGGTGCTGTTCGCATATAGAGAAGTCCCGCAATCAAGTACAGGGTTCTCTCCCTTCGAATTGATGTATGGAGCGAACCCAAGAGGACCTCTCACTATTTATAAAGAGATCATATCACAACCTGTAGATATCCAACTACCCATTTCTACCTATGATTTAGTCACTGACACCAGAGACAAAATCATACGTTCCTGTATACTGGCCAGAACATCACTACAGGAGAAAGGTTTTAAATACAGGCAGTACGCCAACAGAGGTGCAAAAACAATTGTACTAAATCCAGGTCAGGATATTTTACTACTGCTACCTGACAAAAGAGATTTACTATCAACCTCTTGGCAGGGACCTTTTAAGATTATTAGAAGAATTTCGGAAGTTGATTACGAAATCTCTTTAAATGGAAAGTTGAAAATATTCCATGTAAATATGTTGAAACCATACTATGCTAGACAGGACATTGAGACAAGTGAACAGACGCACCTAACTGGTGACAGAGACGAAACGACAATTTCCCAACGGAATGACACCTCGACAAATGAAGCATCGTTAACGACACACTCTTACGACGACAAAAACGACGAAGACATATGGACATTACCGACAATCTGTGATATCGACAACGACGACAAATTTGACGACATATTGACAACGATTGATCTCGAACGACGACGACAATGACATTGAGGACGATTTACAAACAGTAGCATCTGTGATAAATCAGACAGACGTAGGACAATACTGAAATCCCTGTACCAATTATGACTGACGACGGGAGTATAAATGACATACATATCTCTGACACTTTGACACAACAACAGCGACAAGACATTTTGACTCTCCTTGACGAGTATAAATCTATCTTTTCTAACAAACCTGGACGCACTGATAAAATAACACATTCAATTGTGCTGACAGATCTGACACCGGTCAAATGTAGACCATATTCTATTCCTCTCCATTACAGAGCAAATTTAGACAAAGAAATTTTAGATTTAGAGAAAAATGGAATAATTCAAAAATCGATGTCTCAATATTCTTCACCGATTGTCCTGGTGAAAAAGAAGGACCAGACAATCCGTTTGTGCATCGACTATAGAGTATTAAACACAAGAACCACAACGGATGCAGAGCCAATGAACAGTTGTGAAGATCTCATTTTAAATATGGCTCAATCATCCTTATTTTCCAAGACCGATTTAGCGAAAGGATATTGGCAAGTGCCACTACACCCTTCTTCTAGACATATAACAGCATTCGCAACACCCCTCGGTTTGTACGAATGGCTATATCTTCCATTTGGCCTCAAGAACGCACCGGCCACATTTGTTAGATTAACAAGATTGTTATTACACGGAATTAAAGATGTGGTAGCCTATATTGATGATATATGCATCCATTCTTCTAATATGACTTCTCACTTACTTACCCTCAAACAAGTCTTCAACCAAATCTCTCTTTTTGGACTTACTATCAAACCTTCCAAGGTTGAATTAGGCTATACACAAATAGACTTCCTTGGTCATAGAATTTCTGAAGGCAAATTGTTGACAGATGATAAAATTGTTTCCAAGATTCTTAATCTAGAAGTGCCTACCACAAAGAAACAAATTAGAAGTTTACTAGGTCTTATTAACTATTATTCTAAATTTATTCCACATTGGGCAGAACTTACCTCAGTCTTTTCTGATATGTTAACTAAAGATCATCCATCAAAAATTTGTAAAAGTACCAGCTTAGACGATGCAATGTGTAGATTGAAACATATTTTTTCTAATCCACCAGTCTTACGATTACCCAACATAAATTTACCCTTTATTTTGACCACAGATGCGAGTGCTATCGCAATAGGAGGATGTTTAATGCAGGAAGTGGATGGAGTGAGACACCCGATTCTCTACGTAAGCCGCAAACTAAAGAAGGCAGAGACCCGGTATGCTACAGTGGAATTGGAGGCTTTAAGCCTACTGTTTTGTATATTGAGATTATCTAAGTTCCTCTTGGGTAGTCACTTTGTCGTCCTTACTGACAATTCGCCATTGTTGATCCTTAACCAAGGGTCACCTAAAATCCATCGTTTAAAAAGATGGTGTCTTCTTCTTCAAGATTTCGACTTCGAAATCCGCCATATCAGAGGCTCAGACAACATTATGGCTGACCTATTATCACGGCAAACGAATGCGCCAGTAGAATGACTCTTAGCACATCGACCATTCGCCATACTAGAAACTGTGATACTTTTATTCTGTGGCATATAACAGTGTAACTCTACACCTGCTAGAGAACTCTCAGTGAATAGGTTACTTACGACACCCACGAACATAATACTTTAAGAGCTATACTTTAAGAGCTATACTTTAAGAGCTATACTATCAAGTGCCCAAGCTCTAGAACGATCCCAGCAAGAAACGTTAACTGTGTTTCAACCAATAATATCAACCAGTGAACTGACTCTGAATACTGTAAGAACACTTTATACGGGACATTGAGAACAATCCATACTTGCTGTTGCTACAAAACTTTGCAAACAGCCGAAACAGAACGACGTCGACTACAACACTCAAGAGACAGCCATACTAACTTTAACATTCATGGCATAACACGCTAACAACAGGAGGACAACGCGCACATCATCGTTGGATTTAGTTACTTAATTAATTAATTACTTTAGTATTAAATATGTATTATATTTGCATTAATGATGTATATAAAATGTGTTAACCTGTAATTTGTACATATTCTACTATAATATTACAGGCGGTTCCATTCATAGGCTAAAGAACCGTCCTATACAATTGTCTCTGTGTAAATTATAACCCATTTTTGAGTCATCGTACAAAAAGTACGTATTTTCTTAAAGGGCAAATATCGCCTAGTCCATTTTTTCTAAGGGCAATAACACTTACCTCAACTTTAATTATATATTTTAACCAAATACTATTTTGAATGAAAGGTGAGTGAATGACTGCGTGAATGGATTAAATGAGAGAACGATATACTAAGCGGACAAATTGTACGCAAAACGTATTTATTTTAATTTGTCTGCGTCTTTCATGTAAAATTGCATGACTTGTCTAAATTGTTGATACATGTTTAGTAATTAGTGTAATGTACTCAGTTTAGTAGTTAGTTTAAGATACTTAGTTTAGGAGTTAGGATATATCTAAGCACCACTACTTGGAATGCCTGATCATGTATTGCACACAGTGGAGTAATTCATGATTGAGGTTATCCCAACTCGTGACGCTTGGACATAAGCCACACAATTCAGCATACACTTTACACAAACCTTAAAACTCAACACTATCAATTTAAAATACAGTCACTTTATTAGAAACAGCAACTTATTAGTCAACACACTAACAAGCCAACAGGGACACATGTAGTCTGAGGGGATAAAATAACAACGTAACTACATATTTAGCATTATACAACATACGAGAGTAAAAGTGTATTGAAATGCACACACAAATCAAGATTTGAAGGTGTACTTAATTAGCCAGGACTTCGGTCTTGTTAATCCTCTATAATACAGAGATTAATTGTCTTGGTATCAGTGGGGTACTATGAGAAGGACGGGTTGTAAATACAACTACTAAAACGTCACGTAACTTCGGTCAGATAAGCATTTTTAAGGACACAGGAGAGAGAGTGATCTCTTCACCAAATCAGAGAAGTGGTTTATGGGAGAATACATGAGTTTTGATGCCAGTAGGTAGGTTACCAGGTTACTGTCCACCAAACTACAAACACCAACTTTATGTGATTCGGTGACAGAATTAGAACAGATCTAATTACCCTATAACAAACCATCATATCAGGGGAGAGGGGGGAATCCTGTCACCGCCTCATCTTTAGAGATATTAATTAAAGGGCTGCAACTCCCGCCCAAGGGATAGAAGTGAGCCACTCGAGGCCCGAGTAATCTAGAGCCTTCTCGAAGGACTGGTCATTGAGTCCATGGTTCAGTGGACACTGATGTGGCCCGCCTATTGCGGGGTCCACGAGGAACTCGGACAGAGTTACCGCCCGTGTCGGAATGGGACACGTGTGGACCGGCAGAGGACAGACGGACTTCAGAGAGACAACAGGGCCTGCCTTAGAGGGACTCAATAGATATCAATAGATATATAGACATAGGCTAGATAGTTTGCTAGACTGTTGTATGATAACTATGTGTTTGATGTTAACTATCTGTGATATGTAATACAGCGCGGGATTGTTACCCACTGCGCCAACGCACTGTATATTGAAATACAATAAATGTTCGATACCATATTGAACGGAGTTATTGTTGCCTGTGTGAACCCGAGCTCAGGTACCTAGATGTGAGCAAGACGATGACATGATGAAAGAAATTATAGTGTGTTTTGTTTGTTTGTTGCCTCAATATAAAATTCAATATCTCAGTAACCAACTGAGGGAAAATGATGAGATTTAGCATATAACCTTATCATTATGTCCACCCAACAAAAAAATTGTTGTTCTGGAGATTGTACAGAAGATTTCAATGTTTGTTTATATGCCGTATATATTTTATATCCCCCGCATTCATTCCATCATTTTAAGAGTATTACCGTTTCAGCAAGACACACCCCCGCTGTTTTTGAATTTTGTCTGCGCGGTTTTCGTTTTTGGCAGACTGAGGGAATTTATATGGGGTAGTTCAGAGGTGTCGTCAAACTGTGGATTCTTTCATGAAACGTGATTATATAAATAAACTAGCTGGCTCGGCCCAGCTCCTGGCGGGGATCTATCTATCTATCTATCTATCTATCTATCTATCTATCTATCTATCTATCTATCTATCTATCTATCTATCTATCTATCTATCTATCTATCTATCTATCTATCTATCTATCTATCTATCTATCTGCCGGCCGGCCGGCAGGCCGGCCAACCGACCGACCTACCGATATCTATCTATCTATCTATCTATCTATCTATCTATCTATCTATCTATCTATCTATCTATCTATCTATCTATCTATCTATCTATCTATCTATCTATCTATCTATCTATCTATCTATCTATCTATCTATCTATCTATCTATCTATCTATCTATCTATCTATATACCTACCTATCTATCTATCTATCTATCTATCTATCTATCTATCTATCTATCTATCTATCTATCTATCTATCTATCTATCTATCTATCTATCTACCTACCTACCTACCTACCTACCTGCCTGCCTGCCAGCCGGCCGACAGACCGACCGATCGACCGACCGACCGACCGACCGACCCACCGACCGACCAACCCACCCACCCACCCAGTCAGCCAGCCAGCCAGCCATCCACCCACCCACCTACCTTTCTGCCTGCCTGCCTACCTACTACCTACATACCTGTCTGTCTGTCTGTCTGTCTGTCTGTCTGTCTGTCTGTCTGTCTGACTGACTGACTGTCTGTCTGTCTGTCTGTCTGTCCGCGCTATTAAATATTGATAAAAGTTACTGGAAAAAACGTCAGGACCATGTGTTGAAAGAGGAAGAGGACTATTGGAGAAAGGATGGATTGAATTTTATGCAACCGAGAGCAATCATCAACCTACTGGAATCGTCCGACACAGATTAAGGTCTGAGCAGATCGCAGACCTTAATCTACGTACACACTTACTGGGATATTTTGCTCCAACTATTCAGACGAATTGCAGGCCCTAAACATTACAGCATCAGCATCAGCTGAAGAAACAAGAAGGAAATGAAAAATAAGATAAGAAATATATTCCTTCTACTTTCCTGTTAATTTACAAATTATTTACCCCGTGCCTCAGTAAATTCTCTGCCTTTACTAATATTACACATTGCACCCCTCTCGGGATTCTCCGTGGTGAAGTGGTCAAGCCGTCTGACTCGGGCTCCGAACGTTGTATGTTCGATTCCGGGCCGCGTCCTTCATTTCAAGAGTGCATTTTTTCGGAGACTCCCGAGGGTCGTCGCTGGAGCTTCAGAGTTCGTGTTTTGTGCGACGCTTTCCGCGCTGCGGAAAGAAACTGAGCCATATGGGATAAACACCCGGTGCAATGCAGCCGACCCTGTAGATTTTAAGCTAGTTCTTTCATTGCACCCACTCCCATATGAATCCGGATACGCCTTTGTGTGTCATCAGAATTTGCAGGTCTCCCATTACCGTAAAAATAACTTTGTTAGCAAGAAATCACTAGTTGTTCAGCAAAACATCAAAGGAATGTTGCCGCTTTCAATGATTTATGTTGTTTTTGGACCTATCAAAGACATATTCCTTGGGTGGGGGTAAATATAAGACGGCTGGAAAAATTTCATAACGATGCAACAGAGAGTTTTCAAAATAATTGATCGTGAATGAAGGCAAACAAATGTAGACATACTATACAAAAAGCGGCAAGTGAAATATTTCGTCCATTACAGGACGTCTCAATCAACAGCAGCGTTTTCTGGCTGTTCGTTGGTGTTTGGAAACTTTACGTTCAGTAGTTTGCCATTGATTTCTGAACGACAGGCACTCATAGCATTGTATAAAAACCAGCGCAAGGCGGCCTGCTTTTCCATAAAATAGGCATTCATGTTTTAACGCAAACAGCACACTCAAAAAGATTAAAAATTCCTAAATGGCAAGCTCAGATCTCTTGGAAAGACTGGTCAAGAAGGTCTTGTTCTGGGTTTAAGTGATGCTTGATCTCCGCTTTCTCCACTGAAAATAAAAAGAAATGGAAAAATCAGTTCAATGTACATAATAAATTAATGTTAAGAGTTAAGTTGAGTCAAGAGCAAACATAACAGCACTCAGGACATTTCCATAAATGCTCCGTCCTCATCTGCAACAGCCAGAGAAGTGTCTCGATGTTAATGGTACCAGTAGCAGTCTGATTATGTGTCCGCCTGGCCTTTCCTCAGAGTTTTGAGTGTCGGGCAAATCCTCTGGTCACTCCCTGCAGCAAGATTCTCTCAAGGCCATGATGATCTGTCTGTTCTTCCTTTAACAGATTCAATGCCAAAGAAAATGTAGATTTGGACTAAAGAAAAATGGATGGCGGAAAATGGGAAGTAGGTGTGGCGCAGTTATGACTTATTCTTCTTCAGCGTTCGGAGCCATTGAGGTTCTGTGCTGCAGATACAATCCGTCTCCATTCGTCTCTCTGGTTGACCTTCTCTTGCCAGTCGTTGATTCCAAGTGCTTGTAGGTCTGTATATATATATTATTTTTCCACCGTCTTCTTGATCTACCTCAGGGTCTACGGTCATTTATTTCCTGGGTGTAAGCGAGTTTTGTTTCCCTATTATCTTCCATTCTTTCTATATGCCCCAACCATTGTAGTCTATTAGCCTTCATGATACCAGTGATTAGCAGGGACTAAAACAGATCATAAATGTCTTTGTTACTTCTTCTTTTCCACTCTCCACTTTGTGTATCCCTAATGGGTCCAAAGATGCGTCTTAAAACTTTGTTCTCAAAGGTTTGTAGCAAGGCTTCATCTCCTTTTGTTGTACTCCGGGTTTCAGAGCCATACAGCACAACTGGTCTGATCAGTAATGACTTAAAAGTTGTTAATATGGATATGGTAGCAGACATGTTGTATTATATATCACATTAAATGGGTTTGCATAGAGAAAACGTGTGTATATAAACCACTGGCAGATACAGAAAGTAGCTGAAAACGATTAATCATACAATGGCACTTAATTGGTTAAGAAGGTCGCGTTCATGTGAAGTTAGGACTATGCGCTGACAATGGCATGAGTCAGATTTGAAGAGGACCTGATGTCATCTCATCGTCTGCTACAGGAGGGAAAGAATGGCTACCTATTCCCCCATTTCCCCAAGCCAATAAAATATGATGATCCTAGCACGTGATTTACACACAGCAGGTTGCTGCTACGTGACTTGTCTTTTTTTTTGGTGAGTGTTAATGTCGACAATTAGGCAGTTCCAACCGGTGTTGTGCAAATAGAAAGAGTTTATGTTAAATTTGAAATTATTGTGGGGATAACAGATGTTCCACATTCGAACAGTACCTGTGGCCATGTGTTTTAATGGTTTCAGCTGAAGTATTATTCACTTCATATGTTATATAACTCTGCAGCACACACCTGACGAGATGCGGCGAAATATGCCAGGCAATAAATCATGCAACATATTGTTTGCGGCTTCTGCGATCAAAGCGATTTTCGATTATGGGATAAGTTAACCCATCAGATAATAAAACATACTGAAACAGAAAATATAATGAATAGTTATCATACCAAGAGCTAACATTAACTGATTGAGTGCCAAACAAAAAGCTGGTTTGGACCAAACATAGAGCACAATTAAAGGAACAAATATTATAATATGTATTTCTGTTCACTGAGCATTGAAATTGAGGAAGATACCACGAAACAAAACAAATAACACGGTGACCCTAATATTATTATTTTTTTTGGGGGGGGGGGGCATTCACTCGCTTTGAACTAAAGCATAGTCCATACACACTACTTCTAGTAGTGCTGGACTGAAGTTTGCGTGTCGATTAGCTTTACTAGTTAACGTGTGTCCCACGTCGTCGAGCAAACCCACTCCGACTTCAGATATACTTGTAATTAACGTTCCCAAGTCAATGGACGCATGGTAGGTTAGCATAGGCCCAATGGATAAGAAAGTATGTTCTTAAACATCCGGTGTGCTGATGCCGAGGTAAGGGTTCAACCTCTACACCGGACAGTTAGACTAAAATGTTGACCTATCGACATTGACTTGACCCTTGTATGGCTATATATTGTCCTTCTGTCTAAATGGGAGGTAACATTTGACGATATATTATCATTTGGCAATGAACCAATAAACATTAAATCTCGGAAGGAGTTCAAGAAGAAACCATACTAACATGGATATGAATTCCGAGGGAAATTGGTCTTGACAACAACGACGATGATGACGATAGCAAGTACGATGAGCAGGATGCCAACGAGGAGACCAATCCACCACAGCTGTACGCTTTCTACTCCTGCCGTAGTCAATTCTTCTGGCTTAGTAGCTGAAGACGAAAGACAACATACACAGTTAGAGAGAATTCTTTGTGGAAAGACAAAATACAGAGTTACGGAGAGTGTTAGTTATTCTTTGTGGAAAGACAAAATACAGAGTTACGGAGAGTGTTAGTTATTCTTTGTGAAAAGACAACATACAGAGTTAAGGAGAGTGTTCGTTATTCTTTGTGGAAAGACAACATACAGAGTTATGGAGATTGTTAGTTATTCTTTGTGGAAAGACAACATACAGAGTTACGGAGAGTTAGTTATTCTTTGTGAAAAGACAACGTACAGAGTTAAGGAGAGTGTTAGTTATTCTTTGTGGAAAGACAACATACAGAGTTACGGAGAGTTAGTTATTCTTTGTGGAAAGACAACATACAGAGTTAAGGAGAGTTAGTTATTCTTTGTGGAAAGACAACAAACAGAGTTAAAGAGAGTTAGTTATTCTTTGTGGAAAGACAACATACAGAGTTAGGGAGAGTGTTAGTTATTCTTTGTGGAAAGACAACAAACAGAGTTAAGGAGAGTTAGTTATTCTTTGTGGAAAGACAACATACAGAGTTAGGAAGAGTGTTAGTTATTCTTTGTGGAAAGACAACAAACAGAGTTAAGGAGAGTTAGTTATTCTTTGTGGAAAGACAACATACAGAGTTAAATAGAGTTAGTTATTCTTTGTGGAAAGACAACAAACAGAGTTAAGGAGAGTTAATTATTCTTTGTGAAAAGACAACATACAGAGTTAAGGAGAGTTAGTTATTCTTTGTGAAAAGACAACATACAGAGTTAAGGAGACTTAGTTATTCTTTGTGGAAAGACGACATACAGAGTTACGGAGAGTGTTAATTATTCTTTGTGGATACGAAACTATGTGGCTTTATCGATTCAGTCGCCTAAAACAGTTTAATCGCGATGGATAAAGAGGCAGAAATTGCTCATGCACATTCCATCAGATGTATATTATGGTTACGGCGACGAATGTTGCGAATACTTTGGATTGCCAGGGTAAGTAACAACGACTGCCTGGAAGAGGTTGACGAAAATAGAACATTATACCCGGTATTTGTAAAGTCTCACTACACTCTGTATGTAGAACACATTTGAAAAATGAATTACTTGACGTCATCAAAATGTGCTAACAAGTTCATTACATTTGTTACAATAGTCACTGCTATGGTCTATCGCTGTTTTGGGGAAGCTGGAAATTACCAATGAAGTATTCATTATAATATCTTACAGATGCTGGAAATGTCCACCACGGGCTTCAAGACATGACTGTACATGTCTCTTCATATTGTCAAATACCTTCTGCAACGTGTCTGTTATTTCTTCCGTTGATAACACCATTCTGTTTGGAGTGCGAATAATTACTCCTGCAGACGACAGCCATTTGCTGCATATTGCTTCACGATGGACCGGGGAGCCCATTTTTTGATGACATCATGTACTTCTTTTTAAAAATTTGTTCTACATACAAAGTGTAGCGAGACTTTACAAACTCCCGGTATACACCTTTAAGAAATAGATAAACAGCGTCCTTTGGTCATAAAATGAGAAGAGGGACTTGTAAAACATTGTGATGACTGGAAAGATCACACGGAGAAAGGACAGAGACAGACAGAGAATGATGCTGGATGGAATGAAATGACATGGAGTAATATCCATAGCAGAGGTGATTCAGAACATCAAGTGCCGAGATCAGAGGAGAAACATGATTGCCTTCGCCAGTTGGTAAGATATATGATGATAATTAACAACAATGAGATTAACAACATATTGAAAACGAGAAGTGTCAAATGTTGTGTATATTCAACATTTCTATATGGCACAGAAGCCTGAATAATTAACAAGCAATTAGAAAGTCAAATAGAAGCCCTGGAGATGTGGATATGCAGAAGAATATGCCGTACTTCATGGATGCACATACGGTCTAATATAGAGGGTCTAGACAAACTGGGAATAAAAAAGAGAGTTGATGAAAGAAATAAAAAAAGAGTTAAGAGGCAGGTGAAATATATCGGCCACGTTAAAAGAAATAACACTCGTATAAAATCCATAATAGGGGGTAAGGTTGAAGGTAAGGGAGCAAGAGGTAGACAATGATACAAATGGAAAGATAACATCAGGTGATGGACAAACAGCATTATGGCAGAGTCAAGGCCAGGGACAGACAGTGTTGGAGATCTACTGCAGCTAACTTTTATTGTGGAGACGGCACTTGACTGATTAATTGATAATAATGATGGCGCCTCAACAATTGAAAGACGTAAAATAATGCCACAGTCACTATACTGATTCATTCTTGATGAAAGATTGCGTCACTAAAATGTTCAACACTGACATACCTTGCATGGAAATCATAAAGCTGACAGCTACGTTCTGATAACTGTCAGAAATCCGGCACGTATAGTTCCCGAGCCTGGATAACAGCATCTCATCATCCTTCACACTGGATGGGTCAAATATTAGCTGTTCGTCACTTCTTCTCCTGAAAGTGCGAAAATACAAAGTATTAACCGTTGCCGAAACACTGATAAGTTACGTGTCATCATCACCAAGTGCCATGTTGGCTGGCGTAGGCGTTTATGGCTCTCCACAGATTTCGGTTTTTGGTTTTCTGGATTAGCTCCCTTGTTGATATTCCTCCATGCCATCTCCTCAATCCATCCAGCATCATTTCTCTTGGTCTCCCTCTGCCTCTCTTCCCCTCGATCTTTCCAGTTGCCACGATGTTCTCCAATGCCTCTCTTCTCATCACATGACCCAAAAAAAAAAAAATAATAAAAAAAAAAGCTGCCTGTCTGTTTCTTATTGTTGTATATAATGTTCTAGATTAGTTAGCCTCTTTCAGACAGTCGTTGTTAGTTACTTTAGCAGTCCAAGAAATTCTCAAAATTCGTTTCAGGAACCACATCTCTGTTTCTTCCAATCTCTACCTAATTTGTTCATTAAATAATATGTTTCGAAGAGGGGAGGAGTTTGAACTGTTTGCTGTTATGGAGTCTCTGTGGCGAAGTGTTCAATCCGTTTGACTCGTGTTCCGAAGGTTGTGGGTTCGTTTCCGGGCCGCTTCATTCGGTTTACGAGTTAAATGTTTCTGACTCCTGTGGGTCGTCGCTAAAAGCTACGGAGTTCGTGCTTTGTGCGACGCTTTTCCGTGGTGCGGAAAGAGACCGAGCCATATGGGATAAAACCCGGTGCAATGAAGTCGACCCTGTCGACTTTTTTTTTTTAGTCTTACGAGCGGGTTCAACCCATTTCCCAATTCTGTATTATGCTATGGTGCACACAAGGGAGTTTCGAAGTGGTGACACGACATGCCTCGGGTTCCGAAGGTTGTGGGTTCGATTCCGGGGTGCGTCGTTCGGTTTACAAGTGCTTTTTTCGGAAACTCCCGGGGATTGTCGCTGGAGCTAAGTAGTTTATGCGTTGTACAACGCTTTCGGCAGGCCACCATGCGGAAAGAGACCGAGTCAAATCGGATAAATCCCGGTGCAATGAAGTCGGCCCTCTTCCCTTTGAAAATCCCATTTTTTTCCCCCGATCCTATGAAAGTATTCCTGGAATTTCCCCCAGACTAATACATTTACAATACCATAAAATGTTTCTTAGAATACCTACGTATTGTGCATGTTTCACATACATAAAACAGTATAGGTTCTACATAGCGCATATGATCTCCTTATTCAACGACCTTATCTGAGTAGTTTGGCATCATTTATACTACCATGAAATCAGGTGGGGAAATAGCGTCAGCGGGTTTGGGGTGAATGGTTGCCGTCGCCTTGGATATAAATCTAGCACTGTTATAGAGTGAGGTCATACCAGCAAGTAGGCTACATATTTAATTAAAGTTGGTTGCATGTCCTTTACAGGACGCTGTAGTCAACCCCAATATTTTTGGCTGTTCGTGATTCTTGGGCAAAATTACGTTTAGTAGTTTGCCAGTGCTTTCTGAACGAGCGGCCATACCCATACCATTTCATAAAAAAACCAACACAGCTGTGTTTCGATTGCGGGTTGCGGGATTACGAACTGCGTCTGCAACAGCTTCGCCGCGCACCCGGCAAGCTAAATATGTAAAATGTAAAAAACAAAACAAAACATAAAGGATGTTTGTTAACGCCGTAAGACGTGTAAGGTAACTGGTGCTAAACCCATATTTGTACTGACCAATCAGCACTCTATGTGCGCTGTGATCCGTGTCACATCGATCACCTTTACTCCCCAATACATTTCCTGGTACAGGGTGCATTTTTAATGACTGTGCAGTTTTTGAAAATATTGTCGTTCCAAGTTTTGTATTTACCTACTATGTTACACGAACTCCACAGCAGGTAAATACAAAACATGGAACGGCAATATTTTCAAAAACTGCACAGTCATTTAAAAAAAAAACCTATACCTAAGGCGGGTTGACCTGAGAGCCCAAAGTCAAAGTTTTAAAAAATTTAATCCGCCCCCGATGGGGGTTGAACGCATGACCACAGGCCGGCAAGTCACTGTGTCTAGCCACTACACAACAGCGGCTCTCTGTCATATGTGTACGTGTGTGTCAAACAGATCATCATCGTCATCATATCATCATCATCATCATCATCATCATCATCATCATCATCATCATCATCATCATCATCATCATCATCATCATCACATCATCATCATCATCATCATCATCATCATCATCATCATCATCATCATCATCATCATCATCATCATCATCATCATCATCATCATCATCATCATCATCATCATCATCACCATCATCATCATCGTCGTCATCGTCATCATCAACATCATCATCATCATCATCATCATCGTCACGTCAATATCATCGTCATCATCATCGTCATCATCATCATCACTATCACCCTTATCCTCATCATCTTCATAATCATCATCATCATCATCATCATCATCATCCAGTGCCCTCTCGGCTGGCGTGGCCTATCATGCCTCTCCACAAATTGCCATCTCCGAGGACATGGATCAGTTCGTGTGTTGACACCCTCCCGTGCAATGACACAAGATTGTCAAGGATTTTCTCACGTTGTTTTCTTCTATCTGTCTTTCCACAAATTTGTCCGGTTGTCACAACATGTTCCAGTTTTTGTCTTCTCATTATGTAGCCAAAAAAACGAAGACCGCCTCTTTCTGATGTTTGTAATAAGTTGTCTTTGCGACTCAGCTTCCCTCAACTTGTCCAGATTGCTCATTTTGGATGTCCAATTAATCTTCAGCATTTCCACAAACTAATAACTCACACAAAAGGGGGTTTTCGCAGATCGGACTCTGTCAAGACAGAGTCATTAAAGTGCCATTTGTACTCCATGTTGCAGCAGGAGTCTCCCTTGGCTCGGACTGTGATGTCAAAAGGCTCGCTGATGTTCGTGATAACAATATGCTGTGGTGGCTGCTGTGTGAGCACAAGGGAATCTGAAATAGACCAAAGATGTATTAAATGATTCGGTGCCAAACAAAACCAAACAAAACAAAAAGGTTTGGACCAGTCATGGTACACAATAAAATGAACGGGCATACTAATGTAAATTTCCATTCACTGAGCACTGAAATTGCTAAAGCTACCACGAAAGAAAAGCAAATAACACTATGATTCTATACTGTAAAGTACTGTACTGTACTGTACTGTACTGGCATATTGCCGTCTTTACAATCGATAGTTTATTACATTGTCCTTAAAAATGGATAGTAACTACAAGAAGACCATGGAAGGAGCTATACCTCTCAATAGCACAAAGCTGGGCTGAATTGCACAGAATATGTGTTGCCCATGCAGCATGATCCTTCACTCAGCTAGCCTAGTTTTACTCCAGAGGAAAGGTAACACCAATAGGTCTGGAACAATGCAAGTTGCAGAAGCTGGGGAGATCAGCAAAGCAATGCTCCAACTGTCCGCCTGTAGAAGCTTCGATTCTAGATCAGATGCCGACCAAGGCTTAGGGCCTTGGTCTGCCCTGCCATGACATCTAGTCTTAGGTTGCATTCCCTCGCACCAGGATAAGGCGTGTGCCCTCCCAATTGTGCTTCTCCACCCGATGACCCTAGTATGGCGATATATCGTCCTTCTGTCCAAATTACAGGTCACATTGGGCGATATATTATCCTTCTGCACTCTATCAGTTAAACATTGACACAGTCTCTAAAGAAAACTAAAAACCTGAATTGAAACAAGAGTTTCGAGGAAAACCTAAAATCCAGAGTAAGCAAACATCACAGCAAACTTAAGATCTGTAATTAACTTAAAAAACCCCCCACATTGTAGCAGAAATTAACAGTGCAATAAAAACGTCTATATCGGAATAAAGAACGAGCATATATATATATATATATATATATATATATATATATATATATATATATATATATATATATATATATATATCATCATCAAGTGCCGTGCCGGCTGGCGTAGGCGTTCATGGCTCTCCATAGATCTCGGTCTTTGGTTTTCTGGATCAACTCTGCTGCTGATATTCCTCCATGCCACCGTCTCAATCCATCCAGCATCACTTCTCTTGGTCTACCTCTGCCTTTCTTACCCTCGATCTTTCCAGTTGTTACGATGTTCTCCAATGCCTCCTTTCTCATCACATGACCGAGGAAAGCTGTTTGTCTCTGTCTTATTGTTGTATATAATGTTCTAGTTTCGTTAGCCTGTTTCAGGCAGTCGTCGTTAGTTACTCTGGCAGTCCAAGGAATTCGCAACATTCGTCTCAGGAACCACATCTCTGTTGCTTCTAATTTCTTCTTAATTTGTTCATTTACATTCCAAGATTCACTGCCATACAGCAAAACTGGTTCTACATAGCATTTCAGCACTCTCTTTCTTACATTCAGTGATAGTGACTTATTGCATAAGATACTCTTCATTTTCTGAAATGCGGCTTTTGCCTGCCCTGTTCTGCTCCTAATCTCTGTTGTACATCTTCCATCTGATGTTATAAATGCCCCTAGGTATCTAAAATTATCCACTTGGTTAAGGATTTTCTCTTCTATTTCTATGTCACATTTTGGTGTCACCATTTTCTTTGATATTACCATTGTTACTGTTTTCTTGATATTCAAAGAGAGTCCTTTCCTTGCACTCTCTGTTACTACAACGTCTAATAATTGTTGTAGGTCTGTTGAATTATCCGCCACCAATACTGTGTCATCACGCTAGCGTATATTATTTATATTATAACCTCCAACTAGTATTCCTAGCATCTCTTTGATCCCTCTCATTATTTATATTTATATTTATATATATATATATATATATATATATATTATATATATATATATATATATATATATATATATATATATATATATATATATATAAGGGGATCAACACCTTGTGCCACATTTATTGAAAGACAGAAGATCAAGTGGTTTGGCCATGTCGTTAGAATGCAACATCAGCAACTACCATCACTGGCCTTACATCAATGATCATCTGCGACGAGACCACGAGGACGTCCAAGAAGAAATGGATTGACGACATCAGAAACATTGTACAACCACACGGAATGACACTATCCAGTGCCGTCCACCGGGCGCTGGAACGCAAATTATTCCTCCCCACGATGCTTGACGGCAGAAGTGGAAGATGATGATGATGATGATATATATGATGATGATGATGATGATATATATATATATATATATATATATATATATATATATATATATATATATATATATATATATATATATATATATATATATATATATATATATATATATATACCCAAATACAGGCATCGGCACAACATCTAACAACCATCAATCAACAAGAAATCAGGGCTGTTCAAGACGAGACGACAAAACATATAGACACTCGGGATCATATGCGGTCCATCTTCTTGCACGGACGCTTAATTCTACTGTCGGGGAGGTTAAAATAGGGCCTAATCCTTTCTTCTATAAACCTGATCCCGTTTAACCTCAGAAGAGAAGTTATATCGCCTGATTCAGTTTAATAATTGTGTGGTCAAGTCAGCCACAATTCAGATATTAATTTTAAGGCGATTGTTGTCTAAAGAGGGTAATAACCGCCTAATATTGGGGCAGAACCGTGCGGTAGATTTTCTCAGTATGATGCAAGTCTTCGAAATGCCGCCCCTTAACATGTTTTTTTTTCCTTTAAAAATGCTACCCCCTTATGAAGCCCCCTTACGGTGCCACGAGATGCGGCCGCCTCTCTGTATCATAGCACTGCACGGCCTTGTCTTGGGCTCACTACCTTATATAACCTGGTTGGAGTTGCTATCCTCGGCTTCCAGTGAAGCCAAGCTCTGGTGGGCGTTCACTGTTATCGTGAGCCGAGCACACTAATAAACAACAACTACAACATACAGAGATATCAAATACATAGTTCTTTATTGATCATCATCAAGTGCCTTCTCGGCTGACAAGGGTGATAATACTATTCTACAATTTGCGATCTCCGACGGCATGGATCAATTCATGTGTTGTCTCCCTCACGTGCCATGACAGAAGACTATCGAGAATATTCTCTCGCTGTCTTCCTCTATTTCTCTTTCCTCAAATCTCTTCGGTTGTCACACCATATTCCAGGTTTTGTCTCTTTATTTGGTCTTTTCATAAGGCACCACAACTTTCTCTTACAATGATCGCCAATGCCCGCTCTATACTTACGTGGATAAGAGTGGAATAGTGACAATCAATCAATCAATCATGTGTCATGCCGAAAAGCGTGGGCGGTCATGACTCGCCATTTCAATCGATCACCGGAGTCGTGGATCAGCTCAGTGTTCCTGTCTCGTCCATGCCATGTGGCCAAGCCATCCAGGTATTTTCCTCTCGGTCTTCCTCGTGGTCTGTTCCCTTCGATCTTGCCAGTTGTCAATAAGTTCTCCAATCCATTTCTTCTCATAACATGTCCAAAAAATTTTGACTGTCTTCGTCTAATTTCTCTAATCAGTCTACGATTTTCATTTGTCTCCTGTAGTACTTGGTCATTGGTTTTTCTGTCTGTCCATGGTATTCTTTGCATTTTCCTCAGAAACCACATTTCTGCAGCCATCAGATGTTTTTCAGCTTGACTGCACATTGTCCAAGTTTCACATCCATACAAAAGAACAGGCTCTATGTATCCCCTCAACACTCTTTTTCTCGTTTAAATTGACATCTTTTTATTGGTCAGAATGTCTTTCATCTTGCTAAAGGCTACACTACTATTATAGTGACAATACACACGACAAAAGCCACTTACTGATCACTTTGAGATAAGCATCGTAGAAAAGATAACCTTCGCTGTTGGAGATGTTGCACTGGAAACAAGCTGTATCCACCTCCTTGTTCACATTACTCACGTGGAGCTCAGTCCGGCCTTCTTTGAAGACGTATCTGCTGGAAAACTCTGGGCTGCCTGATGAGCAGTGAAGAAAGAATGAGCGATAAGCTGTTTCTATTCCAAAAGAGGTGATACTTTATAATAATAAATTTAATGCCGAGAAAGAGTTAAAAACTAACTTTTAATAGAAAAAAAAATGGAGGGGGCATCTCATTGGCTCAGTGGTTAAACCATCTGTTTTGTGCTTAGAGGGGGTTTTTGTGGCTGAGTGTTTAAACCATCTGTGTTTCCTAGTTTCTTAACGGACTACGTCATTCGGTTCACGTGTGCAATTTTTTTCAGAGAACTTTCGTGGGGTGGGGGGGGGGGGCGTGGGGGGAGGTCGTCGCCGGAGCTACGGAGTTCATGCACTGTGCGACCCTCTCGGCAGGCAGCTAGCTGCTGTGCGGAGAGAGGCTGAGCTAGACAGAATAGAACCCGGTGATAGGAAATCCATCCTTTTGCCCTTTAACCCCACTTGTAATAGAACGAGCTGAATAATTGACTGAGCTAGAGTAGGTTAAAATTACAACTGTTTTATATTAGCTACCGAATCAATAAAATAATAAATCGATCAATGAATTAAGTGCCTTCTCCGCAATAATGATTGGCTTTCGATGCTATCTTTGACATATATATGGTACAAGCACGAACTATTCCAAGGTGCCACGTTGTTGTTTTTTTATGTCTTAGCCATCCTCCTAGTCCAACCTTTAATTCCGACTATCACGTTTGTCGTCTGGCGCATTTGGTCAGCCCGTGACCTGATTGTATCAACTATAAGGGTAGGTAAGAAAGTTATGCACTACAATTATTATCTCTTTAGCCGTTAATAACATAGAAATGAAATTTAGTCAATATGTCCATGCACATGTGCAACAAACATTTCTACTTCTCAACATAATCCCCATCAACTTTAAGGGCTTTACGCCATCTTGAAATACGATCATGGATTCCAGATCTGTACCACATTTTGTCCTGTACTCGTAGCCATTTCTTCACTGCATTAATCACGTCCTCTTTGTCTTCAAACTTTCTCCCAAGGATAGCAATTCTTAAGGGGACCGAAAAGATGGAAATCAGATGTTACCAGGTATGGACTGTAAGGGTGGATGGGGCGGTACATTCCGCCACATATTTTGTCGATTGCCTCCCTTGTTTGCAATAATCTACTCATTGTTTCACTGTCTCTTAGCCACATCGTTGCTTGAGGGTTCTCGAGGCATAAGAGGGAGTCTCCGTGGCGAAGTGGTCAAGCCATCTGATTCAGGCGCCGAAGGTTGTGGGTTCGATTCCGGGCCGCGTCCTTCGGTTCACGTGTGAATTTTTTCGAAGACTCCTAGAGTTCGTCGCTGGAGCTACCGAGTTCGTGTTTTGTGACTGAGCCATATGGGATAAAACCCGGTGCAATGAAGTCGACCCTGTCCACTTATAAACGACTTTAAGCGAGGCATAAGAAATGACAAGAGATCGAAACACTTCTGGCGGATCGCAGTGAAGGTGGCATTCTACAGAAGGAATTGCTACATGATGTGAGCCCAGTATAGTCAATCCATGTTGACTTACTCTCATTGAAATGCTGACCATTCCTGAACCAAATGGGTGTGTCCAGCTGCTGCAGGCCAATAGCCCTGGCTTTGCACTTCAGTACCACGTCCGTGCCTTCGGGCGTGACGATATTGTCCAGCACTTGGTTAGCTATCTTCTGGGGTGGTCCTGGGGAGACAGATAAACAATATAAAATATTATATTATCTGGGATATATATTACATATAAAATACTATATTATCTGGGATATATATTACATATAAAATACTATATTATCTGGGATATATATTACATATAAAATACTATATTATCTGGGATATATATTACATAAAATATGCTGTGTTATCTGGGATATATATTACATATAAAATACTATATTATCTGGGATATATATTACATGTAAAATACTATATTATCTGGGATATATATTACATTAAAATGCTGTGTTATCTGGGATATATATTACATATAAAATACTATATTATCTGGGATATATATTACATTAAAATGCTGTGTTATCTGGGATATATATTACATAAAAATACTGTGTTATCTGGGATATATATTACATAAAAATACTGTGTTATCTGGGATATATATTACATATGAAATACTGTGTTATCTGGGATATACGTTACATATGAAATACTGTATTATCTGGGATATATATTAAATATAAAATACTATATTATCTGAAATATATATTACATACAAAATACTGTGTTATCTGGGATATTTATTTCATATAAAATATTGTGTTATCTGGGATATATATTACATATAAATACTATATTGTCTGAGATATATATTAAATATAAAATACTGTATTATTTGGGATATATATTAAATAAAAAACACTTTATTATCTGGGATATATTCAGCGCCGCTTGATCTATACACACATTGTTTAGTTAATCAGTTAGTTAGTCGAGGTTCCAACTTCACGGCAACGGGTCGTCCGAATTTTGCTCCATTCCCGTGCCAGCGAATATCACACAAAATGCTCTCCGCTGTCCAATGTTAAAAGTGGAATAGACAGGAGTCTCGGCAATCCAACAGCCCTCACAGGTACACTGTGCATAATGCCGCCGTCAGAATATCAACACAAAATTCATCCACGAATACAACAGTTCATCGTCGATGGACTCGACAGTCACCGGAACCAACCAGCCAACCAACTAACGAACGAACGAACGAACGAACCAACCAACCAACCAACCAACGAACCAACGAACGAACGAATGAACGAACGAACGAACGAACCAACCAACCAACCAACCAGCCAACCAACTAACGAACCAACCAACGAACGAACGAACGAACCAACCAACGAACCAACGAACGATCGAACGAACGATCGAACGAATGAACGAACGAACGAACGAACGAACGAACCAACCAACCAACCAAACAACCAACCAACCAGATTGAACCCCTTCCCAAAGCACAGGAAGTTTAATAGAAAGAGCATTAGGCAATTCGACCAACAGGCCTCTCTTGGAAAAGTAGATTACAATAAAATAGAAAGTAATTATTTACCCGTCACGTTTAGGGTCACAGTTTCAAAGACTGTCCCATATCCATTCTTTGCTGTGCAAATATATTTCCCGTCATCCTCCTCCCGAACTTCTGATATGATCAGCCGGCGGCCGAAGATGATGCTGAATCTAGTATCGGTTTTAGTGATCTCCTTATTGCCGTGTTCCCATGTGATTTCTGGAATGGGGCTAGGAAAATAAATATAGAGGAATTAATATCATGAACCTGAAATAGCAAACCCCAAATTCGATCACTCGATTGCGTTCGATCACTTTGAATAAAGTCAATACACGTGCTACCACTTCTAGTGTATTGGACTGATTTTTGCGTGTGGGCTAGCTTTCCCAATAACCACCGTCCCTCGCCATCAGGCGAACCCACTCCGACTATTAATTTACGTTACTAAGTCAAGGACGAGAAGTCAACATTTTAGTCCAACCGGTGTATGGGTTGAGTCCTCTACCTCGGTATTAGCACACCGGGAGTTTAACAATGAGCGCATTTACCGTTGTCACGCTTGAAATCAGGAAAGCCGAGTTCTTAGATTCACAATTGCAAATTTGGGACACCTCATTTTCAGTTTCCCAGCTCTAAATCTGGAATGCCCAATTCCGGGATTCACAGCTGTAAATTCGGAACACCTCGTTCTCAATTTTCAAGCACAAAATCTGGGACGCCGAATTCTTAGATTCACAGCTGTTAATTCGGGATATCTCATACAAATGAATAGGCGGTTAAACGTCAAACTGAAATATATAAATAGACTGGCGCCTTGCCGTCGTGATAGACGATAGTTTGTAAAATAGAGCTATACCTCTCCATAGCACAAAACCTGGGCTGAATTTAGAGACCATGTGTTGCCCATGCAGCATGGTCCCTCTCTCGGCCTGTCTAATGTACTCCAGAGGAAAGGTAACACCAAAACGTCTGAAACAAGCCAAGCTGCAGAAGCTTTCGGATCAGCAAAGCAATGTTCTAACTATCCGCCTGTCGGAGCTTCTGTCTAGACCAGTTGGTGACCAAGGCTTAGTGCCTGGTCTGGCCTGCCATGACATTTAGACTTTAGGTTGCGTTTCCTCGCACTAGGGTACGGCGTGTATCCTCCCAGTTGTTCCCCTCCGCCCGAAGCCGTTGGCACAATGTGGGGGTGTCGAGTTTGATGATCACCATCCAACCTTCGGCGCTAGCAGAAAGTAGTACCCAAAATTCGTGGGTGAGGGAGGTAAATGACGATTATATAGATACATGTGCACTTGAATTGAATTAACATATTTGGAGCCCGCTTTCTAAGCAATCACAAACAAAAGATCTAACTAAAGATGTAACGAAATACAACTCACTATCCTGAGAAGAAGCACTCCAGAATTGCTCTAGTTCCCACAACAGCCTTGACATTTGCGCTGAAGTATGCCACCCTTGGACCTGAAGGAACTGTTTAAGAGAAAATGGCATACAAATCAATATTCACAGGTGTGTATGCAACGCCAGTACTGGAACTGCACGTCTAGGAAAGGCATGTTAAGATATAGCTATGTCATGACCAAGCACAGACAGACTGGTGAACTGGTCTCGGCTGCTAATGTTTCCTTGGCAGGTTTGAGGTAGTCCTTTCAGTGTTGCCATCTTCCTCTGATGAAAAAGCACCAAAATCGACCCCATAAAGCACCAAATTTGTTTGGAAAGCATCAACAAAAAGCACCAACTGCTTTTTATTACAAATTTAACAAGGTAGCACATTATAATGTATTATTATCACTTCATATTACAATGAAGTTTATTCCAGATCCGCCAAATCCCAATCAGACCTACTCTCGAGCCAAAAAAGCACTAAATTGCAATAATATTTCTTTGGGAAAGCACTAAAACAAGCACTGACGTTATTCATTCACAATTTTATAAAGTAGCACATTATAATTTATTATTATCACTTCTTCTTCTTCTTTCGTTCGCCTAAATTATGTTTATAACTGCAATGTTGTCTCTTGTATGAATCTAACAGTCTTTTTTAGTTCATTCAGCGGTCCATAGAGTTTATCTTCCACTGTTGTCTCTCTAGGCCAGAAGGTTCGCCTGGATATGTTGTAGTTTGGGCAATCCTGGAGTATGTGCTCTGCTGTCTGCGACGCCAAACCACATGTGCACATGGCTGAGTCACCAATCTTGAATTTTGTATACATGTGGTTGCGTAATCTATTGTGTCCTGTTCTGAGGCGCAGAAGAATGACCTGTTCTGGTCTGTCCATAACGTGGTAGTCGTCTTGAGTAAGGTTTGGTGGTCTTCTGACTGATTTGATCATTCTTTTCTTTTGGTTATTATCACTGAATATTAGAATGAAATTTATTCCAAATCTGCCAAATCCCAGTCAGACAACTCCTCTTCAGTTTCTGTAGTTATTTCCTGCTGTGTTTGCTCCTGCGATGATGATTGTCACAAAATGCAGCCTTTACTTCCCAGAACAAAGTTTGGTTCACCTTGTAGAGAAGTTACAGAAGAACAAATGCAATTCTCTATAATAAAGGAGGAGAAATGGAAGACAGAACAATCAGGCCTGCACACATAGAGGCATAAAATTTTGTAGCAAAAGGGAATCCATTCAACTGTGAAGTGTCAGGACAGATGGCTGCTGGCCACTAAAACAGGATGGTGGGAATGGCAATAAACTCAGAATGAAATCACACAGACAGTCCAGTGTAAAGGTGTTACATGTCAAACTGATAATTACCCCCCACTGGAGGGCAGACTGAAACTGAGCTGGGCCTGGCAACTCAAAATCGCCCAGGTGTGAACAACATTGACCCAGGGAGAGATAATAGCCCCAGGGCTATAAACAAGCCCAGTCCACTCTGACTGGCAGACTCAGGAATGTGTGAAAACAGAGCTGATAAGGCAATTAACACTGGGCCTGTAGACTCTGGACCAGACAGAGAGGAGTAAGGTGTGATGGCCAGGTTGCAGTGATAAGGGCAATTACTGTCAGGAGGAGATAAGAAGAATTTATGACGGGAATGCCAAGGAGATAATACTGTCTGAGTGACTCAGCTTAAATAAGGGTCCCTAGCCTGTTGTATGTTAGATTAAGTCTGACTTCAGAACAGGTAGGCAGCCAGCTCAATGTTTGTAGTCATATGTAGGATTTCTTAGTAACTATGCAACAGTCTTTTAGACATATGAACTTTCAGTCTATATCGGATCTAGGTTATTTCAAGAACTATCTTTGGCGTAGGTTACTTGAGTGTTCTTTCTAAGTTCTGTGTTCAATATCATTGTGCTTCATGTATTACTCTTCTGAGAAGTAGAAACTTATGGAAGGCAGGTCTGGTCTAGATATACTTGAGGTGTCGTAGCAGATGCTTGCCATTTCTTTCTAAACTAGACTAGTCTCTTTTTGGTGTGTGCATTTGTTGTACAGAATATAGTCAATTGACTATTTATTTAATTCTTACAACAGCAGTAACTAAGTGGTAACTTCAATTAAGACTTGTTGTATATCTCATTTTGTAGCTATACAATATTAGTACTAATTAATAATGCCTGATGCTATTATGTTGAGTATCATTAGATGTCCATCTTGAAGTAATATAATGTTTACGGATATGTTGGATGTATGTATGTGTAATTTCATAAACTAACTAGTGCATTATGCTATGATGTTAAAGTATCATAATATGTCTAGTTTAATCAATATGTTTATGTGTATTGGATGTTTGATATATTGATTTGTCATATGCAAACCTACCAATATGAAGTGTTATGCTATTGTCTGCGCATTGGCACATTGGCCAATGATTGTGTTGGAAGCAGAGGTGTAATGGATACAGACATTACCCACAATTGGTAGTATAGGGTATATGGTGCTAAACTTTCTCAGTGTATTGTGGGCGTGCGTCCACGGTAATGCATGGAAACCTGGCACAGCTACTTGTCACGGCTTGCAAGCCCGGATGATCAGGCATTGTTATAATACCCTTACCGACCCTGTGAGCTGCTAAACTAACATTGGACGGAGCGGCTGTACGACACAGAATTTCTGTATTAGCGACATGGACATGGGGCGGCAGAAATGTAATCATTACAGGCGTGTGAGACAATTGAAAAGCCCGTCCCAGACTAAAGACAGTAGGGAGAAGGAGGATGGTGAACGCAGTAGAGCTGGAAGATAAACTTGGCCAGACTGGTCATTGTATATGTTTGTGTTATGATATGTTTTAATTAGGATTGCGCTGATGTAGAACTGATATAACACATTCTTGACTTTCTTTCAAGCTCTCACAAGGAGCACCTATGTTATAGATCTCAAGAACGAGTTATGACTAGGGAGAGCCAGGACTGGCAGTCGTCAGAATACCGGCAAGCTGTTCTTTTGTGTGTGTCTACTGGAGAGTGGGGATCGGGACCACAGTTCCAGATAGATGAAGTAACAAGTAAAGTTACGTAATGTTTCTCATCACAATATGTTATATGATTTTATCATCCTCACATTGACAATCATCTGATGTCTATTGTTATGATTAGCCAATAAATGTTGTAGTATTGTAACTCATAGTTCTGTCATTATATTTTTTTCCAATTGTGCATACGTGTTGTGTGTGTACATTGGTGGGGGTTCACTTACACACCAAGGAAAGGAGCAGTCAGGGAGAAAAACCTGTACTAGGATAGTTGTCCTTAAACTTTAATTCAGACTTAAAAATCTATCCTAGCTAACCTTCTCTTTCTATTCCTTGGCGAATATTCAGGGCTTAATCTGTAGTTCAGCCATATAGATTTTGTCCCTAGTCAGGTTCTGACTATTTGGGGTTGCTCGCCAGTAAATAAGACTTTCACCTAGCCGGTGGGGCACCCCGACTTATGACAATGATGATGATGATGATGATGATTAAAAGAAATGTTTATATGCCTCCTGTGAACCAATCTTTCGTAGAATATCCTTAGGTAGTTTTTAATCATGACAGCATTTGCCATATCTTTTCATTCCATATCTAATAGTCAAAACAGCTGTCAAAATCTTGATATTCAGTCTGTTCCGCAATTTTGATTTTATAACTCCCAACTGACTGAAAATAAGCTCTACGTCCGAATTAGAACGAGGTAAAATGAGCACAGTTAAAGCTAAATCTGTAAGATCTTGAAAAGGATTTTCACCGGTGGCATCCCTGTATGAGGCTATTTCTGCCCACAGTCCAAGTGTGTCAGAGATCTGTGTCCACTGCATTTGATAAGTTTTCTCCACTGGAAATCGATGCGGGGGAGAGTAGCTGCATCTTCTACAAACATTTTAGCAAGATCGAATATACAGGGCTTCATTGGCTGTAGACATTGACTTCCACTAAGACATGACATGGACTGCAACACTCGAACGTTATCGGGCAAACGTAAAAGCAACTGTGTCAACAGCTCTATTAAAAACTGAATGCACCTTCCACGAATTTCTTTCTCATCAGGAACTGGTAGCCTGCTATTTCTTTCTCAAACTCATAACCTAGATTGGGATTAGGATCTAAATAATCTTGAATAGCATCACTTTCTGTTATTTTTTTCCCTCCAGGAATAGCAATCTTTGAACTGATAGAATCAGTAAGTTGGACAAGATAGATGAGTAGTTTTGTTGGATCCTGTATATCTGCTTCGAATTTCTTATTCACACTTTGAACTTCTCCGAGAATATGCTTGAGAAATATGATATACACATAGTTTTTCATGTCGCTAAACATAGAATTTAGAAGTTCTGCTGTATAACAGCGCTTGTTGAGTCTTTCTATATCAAAATGAGATCTGAGCTCGACCCACTGGTGCAATATTCTGACAATGGCAGATAGAATGGACATCCATCGTGTCTGGCTTAATTGAACAACCTTCAGCGGATGTTGTCCATCATTTAATAAAGCAAACAGCTCCCTGTACTTTGCTTGACGAAGACGTGAGTGAGAAAACCAGTCATATGTTTCTCTAATCATGAACTCTATGTTCCTGGGCAGACAAGCAGCTGCAGCCTTTGATACTGACAGCTGAAGGGAATGACATACACACCTAACTTGTACCAGATCACATCTTCGTAAAATCAACACTTGCGAGATGAGATGCCTGAGGAGAGCTGCCAACATATTCCATTGTTTACACCTGTCATGACAGATGTATTGTCAGTGCCGAGTGCAACTAATCTTTGCAACTCAAGTCCATTCTTGTTTAAACAATCTTTTAATGCATTGCATATTGCCTGCGCGTTGCAGTCACTCACTTCAAATAAATCGTATTAAAGGGAGTTAAACTACGTGAATATAGCGCAGTAATGTACTAAGACTGTTTTACTCCCTCGCTTCAGTTCAAATTCGGCTTTTTAGTGTTCCCAGAATGATTTTTAAAGTAATTTTAACCCACCCCAAAAAAGCACAAAAAAGCACCCAAAAATATTGTGAAATGCAAAATTTTTGCACTAAATGACCTGAAAAAGCACTAAATTTGGTGCGAAAAGCCTCAAAATGGCAACACTGAGTCCATTGCCAACAGACTCAAAACCAATATCCAGGAGCCACATTTGCCAATAAAATGTAATGAGAACGAACAAGTAGACAATAACTGACATGTTGTAGAGCCTACGTTATAAAAGTAATACGAGCGAAATCTACCTATGGATCTCCGATAAACATTTCAAACAATCTTGCAATAATTGAACACTTAAAAGAATATGACAGTAACAGGAACGCTGCTTACTTTGAGATCTCCTGTAAACATTTCAAACAATATAACTGCAACAGGATCATCATCATCATCATCATCATCATCATCATCATCATCATCATCATCATCATCATCATCATCATCATCATCATCATCATCATCATCATCATCATCATCATCATCATCATCATCTAGTACCTTGCCTACTGGCGTGAGCGACCATGCCTCTCCACAAATTACGATCTCCGATGTCATGGATCAGTTCGTGTGTTGACTCTCTTCCGTGCCCTGACACAAGACTGTCAATAATCTTTTCACGCTGTCTTCCTCCATCTCTCTTTCCGCAAATCTTTCCGGTTGTCACAACATGTTTCAGTTTTTGTCTTCTCATATCATGGCCAAAAAAATGAGGACTGCCTCTTTCCGATGTTTGTGATAATTTGTTTTTGCGACTCAGCTTCCCTTAAAACATCCTGATTGCTCTATTTGGCTGTCTAACTAATTTTCAGCATTCTTCTATAAAACCACGTCTCCAAGACTTCCAGGTATTTTGTTCGCCGGTGTACTAAGTGTCCAGGACTCGCAGCCGTGTGTTAAAACCAGAACACTTGTAACATGCAAGTACTCTTTTCCTGACTTTCATGGACAGTGACTTATTGCACAAAACGTTCTTCATTTGATAGAATGCAGTTTTTGCTTGCCCTATTCTGCTTTTTATCTCAGTGTTGCATCTTCCATCTGATGTTATCCATGCGCCCAGATATCTGAATTTCTGTAACAGGATAGCGACCTATTTTTGCATACCCATTGAACATTTTAAACAATATAACAATAACAGGAACTCGATTTACTTTTAGATCTCATGTGAACACGCAAACCAATGAAACAATAATTGAAAATTTAAACCAATATAACAACGACAAGAACTCCATCTACCTTTGAGTCTCCTTTGAACATGTAGAACAATATGACAATAAGAATGTTTTCTACCTTTGGGTCTCCTTTGAACACGTAAAACAATATGACACCAACAAGAACGCCATCTACATTTGGATTTCATTTGAACATGTAAAACAATATAACAGTAAGAACGCAATCTACCTTTGGGTCTCCTTTAAGCATGTAAAACAATATAACAAAAATAACGCCATCTATCTTAGGGTCTCCTCTGAACATGTAAACAATATAACAACAAGAACGCCATATACCTTTGGGTCTCCTTTGAACACGTAAAACAATATAACAAAAAGAACGCCATCTACCTTTGGGTCTCCTTTGAACATGTAAAACAATATAACAAAAAGAACGCCATCTACCTTTGGGTCTCCTTTGAACATGTAAAACAATATAACAAAAAGAACGCCATCTACCTTTGGGTCTCTTTTGAACATGCAAAACGATTATAACACCAACAAAAACGCCATCTACCTTTGGATCTCCTTTGAACATGTAAAACTGCAGAGTTATAGAGTCTGATGGAATCCCTAGCGGCTGCTACTTCCGGTGCCAGGGCGCAGATGTATGATGTGGCGTCTTCTGGTTCCACGTAGGCGAATCTCAGCACCCCTGATAAGAATATAGATGTTTCAATGATAATAGATATTTCAGTGATAATATATATTTCAGTGATGATACATATTTCAGTGATGATACATATTTCAGTAATGATACATATTTCAGTGATGATACATATGTCAGTGATGATACATATGTCAGTAATGATACATATATCAGTGGTCATAAATATTTCAGTGATGATGCATATTTAAGTGATGCTACATATGTCAGTGATGATACATAATTCAATGATGATAAATATTTCAGTGATGATGCATATTTCAGTGATAAAACATATTTCAGTTAGGATACACATTTTATTTAAGTGATGATTCATTTTTTGTTTCAGTGATGATACCTGTTTCAGTAATGATACATATTTCATTTCAGTGATGATACATATTTCAGTGGTGATAATATCTCATTTCAGTGGTGATACCTATTTCAGTGATGATAATATCTCATTTCAGTGGTGATACCTATTTCAGTGATGATAATATCTCATTTCAGTGGTGATACCTATTTCAGTGATGATATCTATTTCAGTAACGATAATATCTATTTCAGTGATAATAATGTTTATTTCAGTATTGATACATATTTCAAGTATGATAAATTTTTCAGTAATGATATATATTTCATTTCAGTTATGATAATATCTGATTTCGGCGTTGATACCTATTTCAGTGATTATATCTATTTCGACCAGAACCCTCATTAGATGAAATTGTATGGGCAATAAAGAACCTGAAGAATGGTAAATCACCAGGATGTGATGAGACACCAGCTGAGCTAATTAAAGAGGGAGGAGAAGAAAGCATACAAATCTATCACGCACTATGTAAAAAGATGGAAATGTGGTATATGGCTAAAAGATTAGAAGAGAACTATCTTTTTTCCAATACCACAAAAAAGGACAACCTGAAATTATGCACCAACTATAGAACTGTTGCCCTGATCAGTCATGCAAGTAAAATTCTACTAAAAGTCATAATGGGAAGACTTCGTAAGAAAATGGAGGAACAGATTAACATTTCTCAAGCTGGATTTAGGCAAGGAAGAGTAACGAGAGATCACATAATCAACATGCGTTTAATAATAGAGAAGAGTAAAGAATTTAATGTACACCTATTCTCATGTTTTGTGTATTATTCAAAGGCTTCTGATTGTGTAAAACATTGCAACTTTGAGAAATCATGAGGGAAATTGACTTTCCATCACATGTAGTACAACTCATTAAAAATGCTATATCTAGACCAACAAACAGCGGTTAGAATAGATAGTGAGACATCAGATTGGGTTGACATCAAGCAAAGAGTCCGTCAGGGCTGTGTACTGTCCTCCAATTTGTTTAACCTGTACGCCGAAAGTATGAGAAATGTCAGAGATGATATAACCATGGAGCAATATGATGCCCTATATATCGGTGGCCATGAAATACCAGGGATTCGATATGCTGATGATACAGTATTGCTATCCACATCACAGAATGGTGTAGAAAAACTATTAACCTTAACCCAAAAGAATTGTGAAAATCACAACTTATATCTTAACATACCCAAAAACAACAGAGCTAATGCATAAAGCTAAAACATATATGGAGAAAGAAAAATATGTTAATGAGGAAAAATTTGAAATGGTGGAAAATTTCGAATATCTTGTGTCATTGATTACAAACAATGTTGACACAGTGAAAGAAACTAAAAGACGAATATCTATCGCTCTTCAAAGACTAAAACAACTGAATACATTATGGAATGGGACAGACAGAAGTACACAAATTAGATTTTAAAGAGCATGTATCTTTCCCATTGCAACATACGCCTATGAGACCTGGACACTTACTAAACAAGCTGAACAGAGCATAAATACCTTTGAGCATAAATGTTATAGATGTGTTCTAAGAATATCTTGGATACAGAAAAGAACAAATGCATCCATACCACAATATCAATATTGCATAAAGTTGGCTATTAAATATGATTAAGCAAAGAAAATTGAAATATTTTGGTCACATAAAACGTCACGAAAGTTTGGAGAGAAATGTAATGGAGGGATTTATGCCCGAGAAGAGAGGAAAGGGAAGGTCAAAGAGAAGATGGGTGCAGGATGTGGCGGATGATCTCCAGATGAGTGTATCGGATGCGGGACATCTTGCTTATGATCGAGAAGTTTTCCGGAAGGTTGTTATGTGAACGATGTTCTGCAAAGGGCATGCTACTGAATGAATGAAAGAATGAATGAATGAATGAATGAATGAATGAATGAATGAATACCTATTTAAGTGATGACACATGTTTCAATTCAGTGATGATACCTATTTCAGTGATGCTACCTATTTCATTTCAACGATGATACATATTTCATTTCAGTGATGATACATATTTCATTTCCATGATGATACATATTTCATTTCAGTGATGATACATATTTCATTTCAGTGATGATACATATTTCATTTCAGTGATGATACATATTTCATTTCAGTGATGATACATATTTCATTTCAGTGATGATACATATTTCATTTCAGTGATGATACTATTGGGTATTTGGTGATAGCTCCACATCTGTAACAGACCACCTCTCACTCTATGGCCGTTGTCGTCAAAATCACACAGGCCGCCATTATTTCCCGGATAATTATCCGGTGCACATTTTTTGGCGGGATCAACCTGGGATCCCAGGTCCGTATGAAACAAAATGTCCTGACTCATTGATGATTCAAACACACGCCCATCGGGCCGGGAGGCAACAGTTTTGGTCAATTCACTACAGCGGCTCCCAAAGGGGCGACCGGCAAGGCCACGTTGTTTCCAGATGCCATGGGCAGCATATCCATTAACCAACCGGCTTTCCCCGGAGGACTGAAAGTGGCCAAAGAAGTTCATCAAGTCACTTCTTGCCAGTAAACGTCTGCCAAAATATCCCTGTATGAGCTATGTCTATGTTCTCCGTGTTCTTTGGCTGTGCTAGTATTCTAATCATCTGCAAAGAAGGCAGTATGAAATGGCTTTCCTTCTTGGCAGTGACCATACTGGTCGAGGATCGTAGCATTGGTCTCTGTAAGGACATCTCCTGCCTACCGTACTCATACATATGAGCAAAGAGGTATAATGTACAAGGAGGCTTCAAATAAAAACATTAAAAGTGTGTTAGAAATCACAATAACCACGCCATTGTTTTGTAAACTGTCAATATTTTTTGTGTTACGGGTGTCAAGTTAAGCACGTGACATCACGATGCAGAAGAGTACCATGACATCATAAGGACAGCTTAAAGATGGCCTTTCCACTTTGACAAGTACCAATGAGGAGCATCGTTCTGTTATACGTTGTTTGATCAGTGAAGGGTGAAACCTATAGACATTTTTCGGCGAATGACGGCTCACTATGATGATGCGTGCCTGTCAGTCCAGCAAATGTATGAGTAGAGTAGAACATTTCAAAATGGCGTGACTCCTGCGGCAGACTATTTACCACGGGGTCAGGCACACCTAGTGGTGACCCCTGAGTGGTTACACACGTAACCATAAGACACATTCCTACAGGAATCCAAGCACTTTATCTGCGCTGGAGGACTTGCATTGAACGCAGTGATCACAACATCGAAAAATGATACATTTGTTCATTACTTGTTCAGAATAAGAGTGAATTTTCTCTCTCTCTCTCTCTCTCACTCTCTCTCTCTCTCTCTCTCTCTCTCTCTCTCTCTCACACACACACACACACACACACACACTCACACACACTCACTCACTCACACATACACAAACACACACACATACACACACATGTGTGTGTGTGTGTGTGGTACACTCGACCTAAGGCAAGCATATATTATACACGTAGTCTGTCTGTATTAACTAGAGTGTCTGTTAATTTCGGCTGTCATACTTCGAGTGTCTGTTCTATGTGTGGTTGTCTTACATCGAGTGCCTAAAATGTCCGGGCTCATCTGACCTTGACTGTCTGTACCAACTCTCCCTGTCTTACCTTGACTGTCTGTACCAACTCTCCCTGTCTTATCTTGACTGTCTGTACCAACTCTCCCTGTCTTACCTTGACTGTCTGTACCAACTCTCCCTGTCTACTTGACTGTCTGTACCAACTCTCGTTGTCTTACCTTGACTGTCTGTACCAACTCTCGTTGTCTTACCTTGACTGTCTGTACCAACTCTCGCTGTCTTACCTTGACTGTCTGTGCCAACTCTGCCTGTCTTACCTTGACTGGCTGTACCAACTCTAGTTGTCTTACCTTGACTGTCTGTACCAACTCTCGCTGTCTTACCTGACTGTCTGTACCAACTCTCGCTGTCTTACCTTGACTGTCTGTACTAACTCTGCCTGTCTTACCTTGACTGTCTGTACCAACTCTCGTTGTCTTACCTTGACTGTCCGTACCAACTCTCCCTGTCTTATCTTGACTGTCTGTACCAACTCTCCCTGTCTTACCTTGACTGTCTGTACCAACTCTCCCTGTCTTACCTTGACTGTCTGTACCAACTCTCGTTGTCTTACCTTGACTGTCTGTACCAACTCTCGTTGTCTTACCTTGACTGTCTGTACCAACTCTCGCTGTCTTACCTTGACTGTATCAACTCTCGCTGTTTTACCTTGACTGTCTGTACTAACTCTCACTGTTTTACCTTGACTGTCTGTACCAACTCTCCCTGTTTTACCTTTACTGACTGTACCAACTCTCGCTGTCTTATCTTGACTGTCTGTACAAACTCTCGCTGTCTTACCTTGACTGTCTGTATCAACTCTCGCTGTCTTACCTTGACTGTCTGTACCAACTCTCGCTGTCTTACCTTGTCTGTACCAACTCTCGCTGTTTTACCTTGACTGTCTGTACCAACTCTCCCTGTTTTACCTTGACTGTCTGTACCAACTCTCGCTGTCTTACCTTGACTCTCTGTACCAACTCTCGCTGTCTTACCTTGACTGTCTGTATCAACTCTCGCTGTCTTACCTTGACTGTCTGTATCAACTCTCGCTGTCTTACCTTGACTGTCTGTACCAACTCTCGCTGTCTTACCTTGACTGTCTGTACCAACTCTCGCTGTCTTACCTTGACTGTCTGTATCAACTCTCGCTGTCTTACCTTGACTGTCTGTATCAACTCTCGCTGTCTTACCTTGACTGTCTGTACCAACTCTCGCTGTCTTACCTTGACTGTCTGTACCAACTCTCCCTGTTTTACCTTGACTGTCTGTACCAACTCTCCCTGTTTACCTTGACTGTACTGTAACCAACTCTCGCTGGCGTACCTTGACTCTCATGTACCACTCTCGCTGGCCTTAGCCTTGACTGTCGGTATCAACTCTCGCTGTCTTACCTTGACTGTCTGTATCAACTCCTCGCTGTCTTTACCTTGACTGTCTGTAACCAACTCTCAGCTGTCTTACCGTTGACTGTCTGTACCAACTCTCGCTGTCTTACCTGACTGTCTGTACAACCGCTCCCTGGTTTACCTTGACTTCGGTACCCCGTTTTACCTTGACTGTCTGTACCTAACTCTGCCTTACCTTGACTGTCTGTACAACTCTCGCTGTCTTACCGTGACTGTTTACCAACTCTGCCCTGTCTTAACTTGAACTGTCTGTACCAACTCATCGCCTGTCTTACCATTAGTATCTGTACCAACTCTCCCTCCCTGTCTTACCATTAGTATCTGTACCACTCTCCCTGTCTTACCATTAGTCTGTACCAACTCTCCTGTCTTAACCGTATTGTCAGTACCAACTCTCCCTTTCTTACCGTTATTGCAAGTACCAACTCTCCCTGTCTTACCGTTATTGCCAGTACCAACTCTCCCTGTCTTACCATTAGTATCTGTACCAACTCTCCCTGTCTTACCATTAGTATCTGTACCAACTCTCCCTGTCTTACCATTAGTTTCTGTACCAACTCTCCCTGTCTTACCATTAGTATCTGTACGAACTCTCTCCTGTCTTACCATTAGTATCTGTACCAATCTCCCTGTCTTACCTTATTGCCAGTCCAACTCCTTTCTCCCTGTCTACCGTTATTCCAGTGACCAACTCTCCCTGTCTTACCATTAGTATCTGTACCAACTCTCCCTGTCTTACCATTAGTATCTGTACCAACTCTCCCTGCTTACCATTATTGTCTGGTACTCTCCTGTCTTACCTTATTGTCTGTACCAACTCTACCCCTTTCTTACCTTTATTGTCTGTACCAACTCTCCCTGTCCTTACCATTATTGTCTGTATCACTCTCACGGTCTTTACCTTTATTGTCCTGTACCAACTCTCCCTGTCTTACCGTTATTTGCCAGTACCAACTCTCCCTGTCTTACCATTAGTATCTGTACCACCTCTCACTGTCTTACCGTTATTGCCAGTACCCAACTCTCCCTGTCTTACCATAGTATCTGTACCAACTCTCTCTGTAATTTGCAGCTGGGTGGTTTTCTGCAAGGATATACCACCTCTTGGTGTACTCCGGGACAGTTCGGGGGCGTGTCCGCACATGTGATGCTGTTGGCTGACCTTCAATAGTCGCATAGCTCTTGTCACATTAACATTTTCAGGCACTGCAAAAGACAACATAATAAATTATCAAATAAAGGATGCCAATAGTGGTGAACATGGCAGAATGGATAAAAGCGCTCGCTCTAAAACTTCCGGTGTGCTGATGCCGAGGTGGCAGGTTTACCTCATTTTACCGGTTAGTTGGACTAAAATTCTGAACTTTCGTCCTTGAACTGGGCATGTCAATTACACATAGCTCAGAAGTCGGAGTGGATTACCCTGATGGCGAGGGACGCTGGTAAAAGGGAAAGCTAATCCAAACGCAAACGACATTCCAGTACACTCCCCAGCTGTGACAATAGCTAGAGGTTGATGCACGGGAATGGGAAACGCTTTAGTTCAAAGCAAGCAAACGAAAATAAAAACAATAACAAAGGATGCCAACACTACTTGAGATAAGATGCTGGTGCTTCCCGGGTGAAAAGGTGCGCGCACTCACCACACACACAAGACTGAACCATTGTGAAAAGGTGCGCGCACTAACCACACATAAAAGATAGAACCACTGTGAAAAGGTACACGCACTCACCACAACACACACACACACACACACACAAACACATACACACAGATAGACACAAACACACTTAATACATTCTGCACAAACCCACTCCACACACACACACACACACACACACACACACACATACATACACATACATACACTTAATACATTTTGATCACGCATAAACCCACTTCACACCTCATACAATACACACTCGTACAACACATACACACACACAACACACACACACACACACATACACACACATGTACAACACACACACACACACGTACAAACACACACACACACACACGTACAACACACACACACACACACGTACAACACACACACACACGTACAACACACACACACACGTACAACACACACACACACACACAAGTACAACACACACACACACACACTTACACGCTTTAGGAGGTTTCTCAAAGATGATCGGCACCTTGGGAGACACGGACGTGCCATAAGCATTTCTGGCCAGACACTGAAAGACACCATCCTCCCTGTCGCTGAAGTCGGTGAAGATAAGACTGCCGTTCTTGAAGGCTTTGGTGTACACTTCGGAAACGTTCAGGACCTGGCCATTCTTCAGCCATTCGTATCTGGTAAAGAGACAAGCATATGTTGTACGAAGGGGCTTCAAATTAAAACCCTAAATGATTTTTTGTTTCGGTGAATATATTCTGAAAAAGTAAAGAACAAATGTATCATTTTTCGATGTAGTTATCAATGCGTTAAATGCAAGTTCTTCAGCCCCGATAAAGTGCTCCGATTCCTGTAGGGAAAAAAAATCTTGGTCGCGTGTTAACCAATCTGGGATCACTACTCGGTGTCAAGCCGTTTTCAAATTTCCCAATCCACTCATACACTTGCTGGACTGACAGGCATGCATCGCCATACTGGACCTTCATTGGCTGATGAATTTCTATAGGCTTTACCCTTTCAGTGATAAAAAAAAAAAAAAAAGATAACAGAACACTACTGCTCTTTGGTGCATATCAAAAGTGGGGCGGCCATTTTAAACTATCATTATGGCGTCACCGTGTTCGTTTGCACCGTGATGTAGTGTACTGAACACTTTTGACATCCTTAACAACAATATTGACCGGTTACAAGACAATGGCATGGTTATTGTAATTTCTTCACAGTTTTAAGGTTTTCATTTAAGGAGGCGCAGTAGTGTAGTGGTTAGACGCTCTCTTGGCGGGTCGGCTGTCATCATCATCATAACCATCATCATCATCATCATCATCATCATCATCATCATCATCATCATCATCATCATCATCATCTTTGCCGTCGGGAGGAATAGCTGACGTTTCAGCATCCGATGGGTGGCATTGGATAGTGTCGTTCCGTGTGATTGTACAATGCCTTTAATGCCGTAATTTCATTTTTTCCTTTGTCGTCTTCTTGCTCAGGTCTTCTTTGATGTAGCGCCCATGCTGGTAGTTGATGGTGTTGCATTCTAACGAGAAGACCGAACCATTTCACCCTCTGCTTTTCAATATATGTGGCACAAGGCGTGACCCCACTGTCTGTCTGTTAATATCATTTCTTACTCTGTCTCGGATATTTCATTTGGCAGCTCTTCCCAAGCATCTCATCTGACAGGTCCGGTGTAATGGGTTAAGTTTTTAAAACGAACCGTTTTCTGTACACTCAGGTCGACCTAATTTTGCCAAGAAATATCTTCAGATTTAAAGACGGTTGGCGGGATCCTGACATCATCACCAAAGAGCGCGGATTGGTGTAAAAACATGTGGGTGTAGCACCATATGCCCAGTGCGACTTAAAGTGTGTAAATGGACCCTTTGCTTTACAACCTACTGGACTCACAGGCAAATTGTTATATAGGGTGTATTTTTAATGACATTGTAGATGTTCAAAATATTGCCGGTCCAAGTTTTGTATTCGCCCTCTGTGGAATTCATGCCACATAATAGGTAAATACAAAACTTGGACCGGTAGTATTTTCAAACAGTGCACAGTCATTAAAAATACACACAATAGATTTATTATATCATGAATACCAGGAAATCCATCTACGATGTGGCTTTTCTGTTCTTATTGTCCTCAATGCAATGTGTCTTAACAGATTAAGAGCCGACGGATAATAGATCGCTAAATGTGACCTCCCATTTGTACAGAAGGGCGATATATCACCATAATAGGGTCAATGTGTTATTCGTTTTGTTTCACGGCTTCTTTCAAGGAAGGATGATGCACACGCGTAGTTATTTTATCTTCTCTCATTAAAACTAAAGGATGTGTGCATGGACGAATAGATAAGGGCGCTCTTTCTTACACTTCCGGTATGCAGATGCTGAGGTTGCGGTTCAACCTCTATAGCGGGTCAGTTGGACTAAAAGGGTGACTGTCTCGTCCTTGACTTGGGGACGTAAATTACAAGTACCTCTGAAGTCAGAGTGGATTCACATAATGGCGAGGGACACTGGTAACAGGGAAAGCTAATCCACGCGCAAAAATCAGTCCAGTACACTAGAAGTAGTAGCACGTGTATGGACTACGCTTGAGTTCAAAACTAGCTAACACAAAAAAAAATTGAAACTTACCTAACCAAAAACAAACAAAACAAAAAATTAAAAACAAAACACAACAAAAACAAAACAACAACAACAACAAAAACCAAAAAACGATTGTTTCATTAGTTGACGATTAATTTTGCTTTTGCCGGTCTCCGTGGCAAAAGGCTTGCGAACGCGGTTCGTGAGCCGGGTACCAGGCGTTCGAAACTCAGCCGCGACCGATTTGTGCAGCAGACCGTGTGGCGTTGTGTTATAACGTCCTGGTATTGGAGCCGATCGTTCAGAAAGCAATGGCAAACTACTGAACGTAAAACTTGCCTAGTGCATCAACAGCAGCTCAAAAATGCTGGCGTTGACTGCAAAGTCCTTCAAGGGATAAGTACACGGGGAAGCTGGTACTTTCCTGATGTTTCATGGTTCTCTGTGTACTAGACAGTGAAGTGCCTTTAGGTAGTCTAGAAAGCGAGAATGTACATTTATATTGTACTCTGTAATTTCTATTATTCCCCTAATGTAAGTAAATATATTGTTATGGGCACCTCTAATTTGCCTAAATCCAGCTCGTACTATATTTGTTTTCTTCTATTTTCTGATAGTTTTCCCTGAGTTATTTGTCATAACATTTTGTTTGCTTGTCGTATCAAGCTAACTGTTCTGTAATTGGCACATAACATGTTACCAGGGACCCAGATAGAGTAACTATGACTGAAAGACGAGACGTAGAGTTACAGGCAGTTACACAATAATTGAAATGAAAACACACGATAGCGAGACAGAGACATGACTTGTCGCTAAGCTGGATGACTTGTCGCTAAGTTATCTCGTGTCAGAATAGAGGGTTCTTTCTGCCCAATTAGGAACGACAACTATGATCGTGAACCTTTCTCATGCTAACCCGAATTTTTATCTCTAGAGATCATTGGCGTAACCGCCTGACACACATAAAATCAAATATACACATATACACTTATTTATACAAATACACAAATATGTATACACATTTACACACATACACACATCCACTTTTTCACGTATACACTCGAACATACACACCAGTAAATACAGACATAAATAGCATACACCCATATACACATGCACACTCATATGTAAGCATATACATATATACATGCAGACATACATGCATTGCCTTATACAGGGTGTATGTAAAGTCTCACTAGACTTTGTATGTAGAACAGCTGTTTCTTGGAGAGTATGTTTTCCGTCTTGCAAACGGAAACATACTCTCCAACAAACGGCTGTTCTACATGCAAAGTGTGGTGAGACTTTACAAACACTCCGTACATCAATACACACACACAGAAACACGCATCTAAATATATAGACTTAGAGACCTTTATTGATACCTACACAATCTCTTGTTGTCCATCAGCTTCACATGTGATCCCATAACCTTTCCTATTTTGCTCCATGACAACCCGTCTTTGCTGAGAATCTGGTTTTCGTATATGAGGTGGCATCTCCGCAACTGTATTTATAAAATAAAATAAACGTTAGTTGCATGTCCTTTACAGGACGTCGCAGTGAGCTCCAGCATTGTTTGCCTGTTTGTGATTTCTTGGCAAGTTTACATTCTATAGTTTGCTTTTGATTTCTGAACAACCGGCACTCGCACCATTGTGTGAACGAACGCGTTATGCGGAATTGCGAATTGCGTCGTAACCCCTTTCAATGAAACTACAACATTATATACAACAATAGGAAAGAGTCAAACAGCTTCTTTGGTCATGTGATGAGAAGAGAGACACTGGAGAACATAGTGACAAATGGAAAGATCGAGGGAAGAGAGGCAGAGGCAGACTAAGAGAAATGATGCTGGAAGGATTGAGACGGTGGCACGGAGTAATATCATCAGCAGAGTCGATCTAGAACACCAAAGACCCAGATATGTGGAGAGACACGAACGCCTATGCCAAGTTGGCGGGGCACTTGATGACCATGATTAGAGAACTTCAGATTCGTGGAAAAATAAGAGTACCAGTAACCGCAAGTAAGAAAAGCTCTCTTTCTCGTCTCTCTCTCTCTCTCTTCTCAGCTCATCTCTCGTCTCTCTCTCTCTCATCTCTCTCGGACTCTCTCTCTCTCTCTCTCTCGCTCTCCTAGTTGTAGCAGAGAAATCGCTATGGTTGTTTGGTTGGCTGTGAAAGTCCCTGGAAGACTGCGAGTGTCAATTCTTAACATATTATGCGCCAAGCAAAAATTAGCGTTGGACCAAACAAAAATGAATGTCGAAATATGGGAAGTAGATGTGTGTCAAAGTTATGACTTACAAGTGATTAAAACTGTAGCAGACATGTTGTATTATAACACAGTGGCAACATTTCAGCGATATATAAGCCCATGACAGATACGGGAAGTCGCTTAAGACGATTAATCATCCCATGGCATTTAATCAGTTAAATCCTATACATTGTTGTTCAGCTCATCTGTGCCACACGCTCACTCGTTTGAAGAAAAATGGGTTCAATCCCTGTTTAAATGTCTGTCTGGGGAAGTGTTATAATTGGGGCCCTTGGGCCCTTATGGTGTTTCTTTTCAGCATCTGCTTGCGGGAATGGTTTTTTTTTTTCTTTTTCGCTTCCTAATTTTCTATGCATGAAAAATGAAGTAGGAACTTTTAATCTCGTCATCATCATGTGCCATGCCGATAATCGTGGGCGGTCATGTTTCGCCATCTCACACGATCACCAAAGTCGTGAATCAGCTTTGAGTTTTTGTCTCGACCATACCACGTGGTCAAATGATCCAGGTAGTTACTTCTCTACCTTCCCATTGTTCTTTCCCCTTCAATCTAGCCAGTTGTCACCAAGGTCTCCGATTTATTTCTTCTCTTAACGTGTAAAAAACAAGGTGACTGTTTAATTTCTCTAATCAGTTTACCGTTTTCATTTATTTCTTGTAGGACTTGGTCAATGGTTTTCCCTACCCTGTTCCAAACCTGCCACTGATTGAATGAATGACTGAGCGGAAGAAAAGAATAATCAGTACGCATGTTTGATGTGTAGCACTATATGGTGATGGAATGTGAATGGAAAAAGCTGGCCCTTACCCTCTGTGGACAACATCCATCCATCATGTGCCATGCCGATAAGCGTGGGCGATCATATTCTGCCATCTCGCTCGATCACCAGAGTCGTGCATCAGCTCCGTGTTCCTATCTCGACCATGCCACGTGGCCAAGCCATCCAGGTATTTATTTCTCGGTCTTCCCCTTGGTCTCTTCCCTTCGATCTAGCCAGTTGTCACCAAGTTCTCCAAGTCATTTCTTCTCATAACATGCCCACAAAATTTTGACTGTCTGATTTTTTTCTTGAAGGACTTGTTCATTGGTTTTTCTGTCTGTCCATGGTAATCTTTGCATTTTTAAGCTTGACTGCTTATTGTTCACGCTTCACATCCATACAAAAGTATAGGTTCTATGTAGCACCTCAACACTCTTTTTCTCGTTTCAATTGATATCTTTTATTGGTCAGTATGTTTTTTCATATTGCAAAAAGCTACCTTCGCAATGGAAAGTCTTGTTCTAATCTCTTCAAGGCATTTCCCATCAGATGTTATGACTGTGCCGAGATAACTGTATCGATTCACTTGTTTGAGAATATGCCCATTTACACGTATATCACATTGTGGTATTTCCTTCTTCCCAGTGACGACCATAATCTGTGTCTTCTTAATATTCATTTCTAACCCTAACACTGTGTGCAACAACCGCATCTACTAACTTTGGAAGGTCCTGTTCATTGTCTGCAATCGAGACTGTATCATCTGCATATCTAATGTTATTGATGTATCGTCCCCCAATGTTGATTCCTTCCATATTTTCTATATTTCTGAAATATGTTCACTGTACATGGAAAAAATATCTGAAGACATTACACATCCCTGTCTCACACTGTCTTTTAATAGGCTGAATATTGACCTACATCATTATCAATTCTGATAGTAGCTTGTTGTTTCCAATATACGTTTTGTTTTTACAAGTCTAGGGTATTTCGCGTCAATTTGTAGATCTTCAAGCATCCTTATCATGTCGACATGTCTCACTTTATCGAAAGCCTTTGTGTAGTCAATAAAGAAAAGATATAAATCTGTGTTTACTTCTATAGAACGTTTGGACAACAATCATGTTCAAATTGATATATGTTCATGAGATTATTAATCTGAGACAAGGATGGCCCCTTGTATAACTTCTCATTGAGGTTGAACGGGGTAGGTGTAATGGTTTAATCGAATGAAAATAAAAAGAACGTGAATGCTTGTGAATGATATGTCAAAGTGCAAATAGTGAGCTAGTTGAAAAAAGTCAATTGAAAACAATTCTTAGTCGCTTAAAAGTCGACAGGGTCGACTTCATTGCACCGGGTTTAATTCCATATGGCTCGGTCTCTTCGGAAAGCGTCGCAAAAAGCACGAACTCCGTAGCTCTAGTGACGACCCACAGGAGTCTCCGAAAAATTTCACTCGTGAACCGAAGGATGCGGCCCGGAATCAAACCCACAACCTTCGGAGCCCGAGTCAAACGGCTTGACCACTTCGCCACGAAGACTCCCAAACAATTCTTAATGATGTAGGGGTAAATACATAATTATTAATAAAAGCTTGACTGTCTTGTCTTAGTCATAGTGTGAGACATGGTATGTAATATATAATATACTGGTGGGCAAAATCTAGGCAACAATGAAATCTTATTGGTATTGACTAACCTGCTGACTGTCTGACTGACTAATCTGATGAATGAGTGATTGACTAACCTGATTGTCAAATTTACTAACCTTATAATTGTGTGATTGACTAGCTGATGATTTTGTGATTTATTAACCTGATGATTGTGTGATTGACTAATGTGATGACTATGTGATTGACTAACCTGATAACTGTGTGATTGACTAACCTGATGACTTTGCGATTAATTGATCTTAAAATTATGTGATTGATTAACCTGATGACTGTGTGATTGTCTCAACTATTGACTGTGTGATTGAAGAACCCGATGAATGTGTGATTGACTAATGTGATGATTTTGTGATTGATTAACATGATGAATGTGTGATTAACAAATTATATAGTTGCTTGATTGACTAACCTGATGACTGTGTGATTAACTAACCTGATGACTGTGTGTTTGACTAACTTGATGACTGTGTGATTGACTAACTTGATGACTGTGTGATTGACTAACTTGATGACTGTGTGATTGACTAACTTGATGACTGTGTGATTGACTCATTGATGACTGTGTGATTGACTAATTTGATGACTGTGTGATTGACTAACTTGATGACTGTGTGATTGACTCATTGATGACTGTGCGATTGACTGACTTGATGATTGTGTGATTGACTAACTTGATGACTGTGTGATTGACTAACTTGATGACTGTGTGATTGACTAACTTGATGACTGTGTGATTGACTAACTTGATGACTGTGTGATTGACTAACTTGATGACTGTGTGATTGACTAACTTGATGACTGTGTGATTGACTAACTTGATGAATGTGTGATTGACTAACTTGATGACTGTGTGATTGACTAACTTGATGACTGTGTGATTGACTAACCTGATGATTGTGTGATTGACTAACTTGATGAATGTGTGATTGACTAATTTGATGACTGTGTGATTGACTAACTTGATGACTGTGTGATTGACTAACTTGATGGCTGTGTGATTGACTCATTGATGACTGTGTGATTGACTAACTTGATGACTGTGTGATTGACTCATTGATGACTGTGTGATTGACTAACTTGATGACTGTGTGATTGACTAACTTGATGACTGTGTGATTGACTCATTGATGACTGTGCGATTGACTGACTTGATGATTGTGTGATTGACTAACTTGATGGCCGTGTGATTGATTAACTTTGTGACTGCGTAATTAACTAACGTAATAATTGTCTTATTGACTACTCTTATAATTGTGTGATTGACTAACATGATGACTGTGTGATTGACTAATCTAATAATTGTGTGATTGACTAACCTGATGACTGTGTCATTGATTAATATAATAATTGTGTGATTTACTAACCTGATGACTGTGTTATTGACTAATGTGATGACTGTGTGATTGACGAATCTGAAAATAGTGTGACTAACCTGATGATTGTGTGACTCACTAGCCTGATGATTGTGTGATTGACTAACGTGATGACTGGGTGATTGTCTAACTTGATATCTATGAGATTGACTAACCTGATGACTGTTTTGACAATGGGTTTCTCAGAATTCTAGCCCGATCGGATGATATTTCTCTAATGGGTGGTTTTGTGACCGCCGTCGTCTGAGCGAACACGGTAACTCTACCCATGCTGACGACAGAGGCAGCATCATCACCATGCATAGCTGCGGTGCTCTTTCCTTTGGTCTCCTCAGTGACATCATAATCGTTCTTGCCATCAGTGGTGTGACTGTAGTTGGCTGTCATGTACTTAATTCCGGGCACGGGGTCGGCTAGAACCTTGTCTTTCATGAAGTCAACAGTATGGCCTCCAACGAAGCCAGCGATTTCTGCAAACAGAATAACCACATTCCTCTTGAAATAATGTTGTCCGAACAAACAAAAAACAAAAAAACAAAAAAAATTTGGATAGGAAGCTTAACGAATGAACAAAATACACTGATACGGGTAAACGTTTCGATCGGAGTCTTCAT